>WOXC01008560.1:600000-1028134 GCA_011680675.1 Gymnobelideus leadbeateri
TCCATTCTCTAGCCTCCATTCAGCTGCATAAGTAATCTTCCTAAACGTCTAGTCTGATACATTACCCCCTACTCAATAAACTCCAGGGCCCCCCTATTATCTGTAAGACCAAATAGGAAAATACTATGTTTAGTTTTTAAAATCCTTCACAACCTGGTCTCCTTTCCTTTCATACTCCACTCCACATACTGAGTCATGCACGCATTCATATTCCTCATTCACAGGGATTCATCTCCCAATTCTGGGTATTTTCATTGATGCCCATTCTTGGAAGTTATTGCTTACTAAATGCTTTTTTGATGGTGGTGGAAAGGCAGATGGTGAGCACAAGTAGAATACAGCATAATGCCAACAATTACTTAAGAGTAGCAGTATAAAAATTGCAGAAAATATTTCAACAAAGCATGTAAAGCAGGTAGACCTGTCAAATAGCAAGACTATGAGAAAATAGACAGCCAGCTCAAAGTATCAGGCAGCTAAGTGGTATAATGGATAGTACACTGGACCTAGAGTCGGAAAGACCGGAGTTCAAATCTAACTTCAGACACTGGCTGTGTCATCTTGGACAAGTCATTTAATCTCTACATGCCTCAGTTACTTCATCTGTAAAATGGGCATAATAATTGCACTCACCTCCCACAGTTGTGAAGATAAAATGAGATATATGCAAAGTGTGATCTTCAAACCTTAAAGTTCTAAAAATACTGGCTATTATTACATTATAACCCTGATATATATATATATATATATATATATATATATATATATATATTTGCTTTTTGGAGGGCAATTGGGGTTAAGTAACTTGCACAAGGTCACACAGCTAGGTTTTTATTTGTGTGTTAAGTGTCTGAGGCCAGATCTAAACTCAGGTCCCTCTGACTCCAGGACCAGTGCTCTACTCACTGCGCCACCTAGCCGCCCCCATAACCCTGAGATATTATAATATACAAATCTCCAGCATTTTGGGTAAATACTTTATGAAAAACCTATGGGGGAAAAATGGAAAAGGAAGAAAGAAAGGATGAAAGGATTGAGATCTTCATCAGTAGGGAGAGGACCCATATGGCGTTACTATGGATCCAAAGTATGACAGATCCTCTAAGATAAAGTTATGTGTAAAGTAGTTCCCTTCCATTTCCTAATCTATGAACCTGTGGTCTGATTTGAACTCCTATCCAACAGTAAACATTCTACACCTTCTATAGTGTTGGTGCAAACTTCACAAAAGTCAGAAGCCTAGAGAACAGATGGACTAGATGACCTTTGGAGGCACTGTTCTGAGCAGGGCCTGACACAAGTCAGGCTCCTGGTGGTGTAGGTTCAATATTGGAACGAAATAAGATTCTAGTAGGTCCTTCAAAAGTTAACAAAGAATGGAGATTTATTTAGCCATAGCAGAAGAACCACATGCAATGATTGGCACTGAGGACATGTCAAGTTCATTCAGATGAGGCTTCCTTGTCTGAGTTACCCATTGTTTTCTACAAGGATTAGCGCACTCCTGGAGCTCCCTTCCTATGGTTGTCTTGTACTCAGGTGACCAGGAGAAAATGTTAACAGTATGAGCCTTTGGTCCCCTGAGCCAACAAAGTCCTGAGGATGGTTTATTATCTTTTGAGGGAAAACTATCCTAGTTTTCAGAGGGAAAAATGTTAGGGTATCGTTTCTACCACAAGTACCTTCTATCCTAAGATTTCTAGGACTATGATTGTTGCCATTAGAAAGGTCTGGAACCTCAGAAATATGAGCATGAGGGTAAACTAAAAGGCTCTGTTACCAAGAGAGTGTTGTTGGAAACCTTATTTAAACTTGTTACTAATACAAATTGAATTAACACCCATGGAATTTGACAAGAACATTGTCACTATACTTATCCCTAATTCACATATGGAATGTTTGTTCTCTGGCAGTCAAATTAACTTGCAGTTGACAGTGATAATATCATAAAGCATGAATGCCAAGCAGTTGGTCATATGATTAACAGGCTCTTAGGGTTGGTGAGCTAAACATCCCAGACTAAATTAAAAAAAAACAAAACAACTGAACATTTTACAAAGACCAAAAGTAAGAGTTGGAAGGAGCTTTAGAGATCATCTAATCCAACACCCTTGTCTGACAGACAAGGAAACTGGGTCTGGATTGGGGTTGTTCATCAGGGCTCCTGTCCCTCCTAATACATCTGACCCTGTGCAAATATATAACTCAGATCTAAAAATACAGGGCACCTGCTGCTCACTCTGGAAGATCCGCACTGAACATTTGGCCCCTTCCTTTCATGGTTGTTCTCAGAAAGGAGAGAGAAGCAAACTACTCCTATGGGGCCACGTTAAATGATTCTCTCCTATGTCTCTGTCTAAAACCCTAGGGAATGTGCTAGGACCAAAGATAAGCAGAGACCGGGAACTGTATATTGGAGGTTCTCAAATGATAGTTCTGTTTTGTAGCAGTAAAGTGTGTGATGTGACCTCACTGCATGACCCATATGCAGGTCAAGTAGCCTCTCTGCTCAGCAGTTTCCTCATATGGAAAATGAATGGCTTAAAATAGATGATTTCCATAAGGTCTCTTTCAGTTCTAAAAATCTACCTATAAGAATTACGACTGAACTCATGTTTCTTGTATGATAAAACCAACTTACCTATGCTATAAGAATCACAGATCCTTGGAGTACATTTCCTTAAACTATTATCCTTTTTTTAAAAAAAAATTACCATTTGCCCCAGTCATATCTCAGATTATCATCTGATATCACTCTTTCCTTTCACTGACAAATTCCTAGAAAAGGGCCATCTACATTTGGTATCTCCACACTCCACATTTCACTCACCCCTCCTTTTGCAATCAGACACCTACCAGTAGTAGATCCTAACAGTAGAAAGAAACTGCACTCTCTGTCTCTTTCTCTGTCTCTCTGCCTCTGTCTGTCTGTCTCTCAATATTTATTGACTCCAAGGATTTCTATTGAGCATTTGTTTTTAAATTTTTTATTATACATCACCTTCATTTCTGAATATAACCCTCTCCCCTTTCCTGACTGGTGAATTAATCATCCTTTGCTACAAGGAATTAAAAAAGAAGAAGAAAGCAATTTAGCAAAACCAACCAACACATCAAGAGTGCCTTACAACATAGGTGCTCATTCCACACTCACAGTCCCTCACCTCTGCAAAAGGAAAAAAAAATGTGGGGAACATTCATTTTCTCAATTCTTCCCCAGAGTCAGACTTGGTCATTATAATTACAGCCTTCTAGAGTTTGGTTTTTCACTGGGTTTTTGGTTGTTGCTCTTTCTATTTATATTGTTGTAGTTATTATGGATATTGCTTTTTAATTCTGCTTACTTCATTTTGTATCTGTTTATATATTTTCCCATATTTCTCTGAATTCTTCATATTCATATTTTCTTAGGGCAACTAAGTGGCACAGTGGATATAGAATGCTATGCCTGGAGTCAGGAAGACCTAAGTTCAAATCTGTCATCAGACATTTCTTAGCTGAGTTACCCTAGGCAAGTCATTTCACCTCAATTTGCCTTGGTTTCTTCCACTTCCACTCACCTCACATGGTAGGACCAAATGAGATAATAATGTTTTTGTTTTTTAAGTGTTTTAATTTTAGGCACTATGCTAAGTGCTGGGGATACAAAGAGAGGCAAAAAAATACTACCTGTCCTCAAGAAGCATGTGTTCTAATGCGGGAGACAACATACAAATGACTAAATACGTGCAAGATACATGTAGAGTAGAGGGATTGTAATCTGATAGGGCAAACACTTGCAGCTGGAGGTACAGGGAAAGGTCTCCTGTAGAAGATGGGATTTCAGCTTAATTTTGAAGAAAGCTAGAGAAACTAAGAGGTGGAGGGAAGGAGGCAGTACATTCCAGTTATGGAATCAGCCATTACAAGACATGGAGATGGGAGATCAAGTATCATGTTGAAAGATTCCAAGTAAGAAAGTATAATTAGATCCTAGAGTGCATAGAAGGGTATAAAGCGTAGAAAGACTGGAAAAGTAGGAAGCTGTCAAATTATAGAGCTTTAAATACCAAAAGACATTTCATATTATATCATATTTGATATATTTATGTTATGTTATGTTATGTTATATTATGTTATGTTATGTTAATGTTATGTTTGATCCTAGAGGAAATAGAGAGCCACTGGAGTTCAATGAACAAGTGAGGTGACATGCATGGGCAGAGCTACACTTCAGAAAAATCACTTTGGCAGCTGAGTGGTGGATGGATACCAGATGGATACCAGGGACACCAGTTTAAAGGTTATGCAGTGGTCTAGATGAGAGAGTCTAAGGGTCTAAACTAGGGCTGGGGCTATATGAGCAAAGAGAAGAGAAGGTATACAAGAGATAATGTGAAGGTAGAAATGATGAGAGTTGGTAACAGACTAGATATATGTGGTGAGAACTGAGGGATCAAGGATAACACTGAAGTTCAGAATGTGGACACCTGGGAGAAGGGTGGTGCTTTTGCCAATAATAAGGAAGTTAAGAAGAGAAGACGTGGGCAGAAAGATGAATTCTGCTTTGGATAAGTTGGGTTTGGGACGCTTACAGGTCAAGAGGAAGTTAGGATTGCATAATTATACTTCAGTAGAGAAGCACCTATAGAGTGCCAGGCCTGGAGTCAGCAAGACCTGGGTTCAAATCTAGCCTCAGACACTTGCTAACTGTGTGACCCTGGGTAAGTCATTTAAAATGCTCTTTGCCTCAGTTTCCTCATATGTAGAATGAGTTGGAGAAAGAAATGGCAAACCACTCTAGTATCTTTGACAAGAAAACTCCAAATGGGATCACAAAGTGTTGGATACAACTAAACTCAACAGTGAAAACAACAGAGAGACTTTAGGGCACTGGGAACTTCTTTATAGGGATGATCATTGAACCATAAGAGTCAATGAGATCACCAAATGAGACACTATGGAGGGGGATTCTAAACCATTTTTGGGGGGAGAGGGAATCTTTGCTAGTCTGGTAAAACCCAACAACCCCTTTTAAATGTGTAAAACAAGACATAGAGGATAACAAGGGAAACCAATTATATTTAAATATAATTATCAAGATATTAAAAGTTCCAAGTTTACAGACTCCCTGAAATCTATCCCTCAAGAACTTCATGGACCCCAGTCTAAGAAGAGAAAGGATAAGGGGGACTAGGACAGAGCCTTGTAGAATGCCCCAGTTAATAGGCATGACATAAATGAAAAACCAGTAAAGGAAACTGAGGAGCAGACAGGTAGACAGGAGGAGAACCAAGAAAGAACACTATCATGAAAACCTGGAGAGAAGAAAACATACAGGAAAAGAAGGCGAGCCACAGAACCAAATGCTGCAGAGAGGCCAAGAAGGTTGAAGAGTGAGGAAAGGATCAGACTTTTGAAAATTAAGAGATCATTGGTAACTTCGGAGAGGACAATTTCAGTTAGATTTTGAGGTCAGAAGCCAGATTGAGGAAGGTTTAGAGGAGAGTGAGAGGAGAGAAAGTTGAGGCATTGAGTGCATATGACTTTCTCTTATATCTCTGAGATATAAGATGACAATTAAGGGGGAATGACAATCAACTGAGGATTTTTTAAGGGTCTATTATTGGACATGTTTATAAGCAGCAGGGATGAACAGAGACACCAGAAAGGGAGAGATTGAAGATTATGAGAGACAGTGGGGAGAAGAGTGAGGACAATTTATTAGAAAAGTCAGGACGGGATGGGATCAAGTGACCATGTAGAGGTGTTGGCCTTGGCGAAGAAAGGAGCTAAGACCAAAACGAAGGAGGAAATAATAAATAAAGATATCTTTAATGACTCCAGATGAGAAGAAAAGGGAGTTGTCAGGGAATGGTCTCATTTTTTTCAGGATGTATGAGGCAAGCTGAGAGAGTGAGGGAAGGGGGTGCCATGGGAGACATGAAGAGATATGAGAAGGTCTGGAACAGCTGCTGTGGAGAGTGGGATAGCAAATCAATTAGGAAGAAATAGAATGTTTGCCTTGCTGCAATGAGGGACCAACTGAGATAACATAAATTCATTGGGCCCAGTCAGCACAATTTTGTGGCAGATGGTGGGAGTAATCCAAAGTTCAGGTAATTCAGGCAAAATCATGTATCCTTGAAGTATTTAATAATAAAAGCTAGATACCATGTCAATGAGATCTCATACCTTGTAAGTGCTTTCTCCTTCAAGTGTTTCCAGAACATTATTGAAAAGAAAGACCATTCTTCTCATTAATTTTTGTGTCTTTTACCCTATCCAAGTCAAATAATGATTGAAACTTTAAGTTGTTTCGCCAAATGTTACTGTACTGTCCCTCAGCTCCTCCTTTCCCCCATACACATACATATATACACTCCAAACTGGGGGTGTCTGTACCATACTAGCAGAAGGATGGAAATTTTTAGATTAAGTTTTAACAACCCTCCAGGAAAGGTTCTGGAAAAAGTCAGTGTCTTGTTATTTCTGGACAGGATAGAAAGGAAGTAGGGTGGTAGGGTAATTGAAACAGGAATGTGATATACAATCCTTCTTCTTGTTGTTGTTCTTTGTATATTACAATGTTTGTGTTTATGTAATTGCTGATGATTATTATTAAATTCACAAAAATTAAAAGAATAGGAATGTGAATGTTCCCCAGGCCTAGATACTTCTCCTTGGAGTCAGTAAAGGATTCAGGGTCACAGACTCAGATCAGATTTCCATGATAAAGAAACCAGCTCCTAAACAAGAACATCTTAGGAGTCAGTTAGCATCCTGGACTGTCCCAGAAAGTGCTTTTTGTCCTTGCAAAGGCCAGGAGCTTCAAAGTTTCTCACAGTTCATCTCATTCCCTGCTATTATAACAATGTTTGAGGTTTCCTAGACATTGCTCAAAAGGAGTCACCTGTAGCCTCCCTAACCTGCCCTGGTGGCATCTGGAAGGGAGGACACCTTGAGGTGACACTAAGAAAGGGGAGGTTGAGAAAGACTCTGACTGGGAACTTCTGTCTGAAGAGGCAAAATTGCTGGTCACCCAATCGACAGTGGAGATCACCAAGTTGAGGCAAACAATATGTAATCCTTCACTAACAAATTGAGAATATGAAACCAAGTAAAGGATATCATCAAAGAGAGGAATGAGCAGAAAAGGAGGCAGATGAGTCACTTAACAAGAGCATAACATAACATAAGCAAAACAGATGGCCGGCCTTCAAGTGACACTGGTACTCGTGTTAAGAAACTGTTTGAAATTCAGATTATTTTAGGTTAGCCTTGGGGCTAATTCCAAAGTTTAGAGAGGTCATTAGGTTCGCTTGCCTGTTCCCCAATATTTAGCAGCAAATGTTCTTTACATGAAGAGTTATGTGATAAATACTGCCCATGGCCCTTCCCCAGTATATCTCTAAAAAGCGAGAACAAAAATCAATGTATAACTCACATACATGGGGGTTTCTGATGAATATAAGTTATTGCAAGAGATTTAATAAGACTCATAGACTTATAGATTTATAGCCAGAAGGGACCTTAGAGGACATCAAGTACAATCCTCTCATTGTATTTTATTTTATTTTATTTTTTTAGAGGGGGGAAGGCAGGGCAATCAGGGTTAAGTGACTTGCCCAAGGTCACATGGCTACTAAGTGTTTGAGGTGGGATTTGAACTCAGGTCTTCCTGACTCCAGGGCCAGTGCTCTATTCACTGCACCACCTAGCCACCCCCAATCCCCTCACTTTACAGATGAGGAAACTAAGGCCCAAAGTGACTTGCCTGGAGTCATATAACTGGTAAGTGTCTGAGGCAGGATTCAAATTCAGGCAACCAGATCTTGGATAAACTTCCAAACTGCTAAGATCTCCCTGGCAGGTGCTTCCAGATCGAGGGGCACACTCTTCTGGGTGTATAGAATTCCTGCCTCTACCAGTTTTCTCTACAACAATACAAGGACTAGTATCTATTTAGTGGGAGTCCTAGAGTGACTCTTTGGCAGCAGTGTAAATTGAGGCTGGTTTTCTCTTGTTTACATAGACAAAAAGCTCCACTTTTGATGTCAGTTCTTATTTGTAAGGCCCTTACTCTTTGGGGTCTCTTGAAGATGGAAGAGCATTATTTGTCTAAGGAATGTGTGACCGAGCTCATGGTAGTTTTTTCCATCTGTTAGCCAGGGAACATTAAAACCATTTAAAACTTGCCCCTTCCTACCCTTTCAATCTTTTCTCAATTTACTCCTTTCCACACACAATACTATCCAGTTTCATGGATCTCCTTTCTATTCCTCTAAGACCCTCCATCTTCCAAGTCCTTGAATTTTCATAGGCTGTCCCCCATCTTGGAATGCTCACTTACCCTCCTCCCTTTCACCTCCTGGCTTTCCTGGCTTTCTTCAAGTCTCAGCTAAAATATTGCTTTCTACAAGAAGCCTTTCTTGATCCCCTTTAATGCTGATGCTTTCCATCTACCCTTGTATATGTTGTATATGTACACAGTTGTTTGCATATTATCTTCCCCATTAGAATATGAGCTCCTTAAAGGCAAGAACTGTTTTTGCCTTTCTTTATATTCCCAGCCCTTAATATAGAGCTGGCACATAGTGAGTTTGTTGAGTCTTTTCTGTATTCAGAATTGGGCTTTGAGGCAACTTGACTTTGGCACTTATTCAAGACCATCAGAAGTCTTAGGCTCCAGTTGTCTGGAGGAAAATTAATGTAAAGATGATATATAGTTGATGGCATTGAGAGGTGACAGTTATCTCAGCATGGGCAGTCTGTTCAGCTTGTATACTAATCCTGAGAATAACCTTGACAGGGACTAATGTTATGTTAGAGGGCGGGAGGGAGTGTCAAAATCTTTTGCAGAAATTACAAGAGAAAAAACCTGTGGTGTTTTTTGACAAGCAAATTTATGAGACTACATGTGGCTATGCTTCAGAGAAAACTCTGAACTTTTAACATGAATGTAAAGAATTCCAATAAACCGTACTTAATACAAAAGGTTTTTCTGCTTAGGAAAGGAGCCTCTCCAAATGGAGTTTTATTAGATAATAGGAAATAGTAATATTAACATTAGCAACAATAACAACATTACTGATTTGATCTGTCTCTTAGCCTTTCTTCCACAAGTAGTTCCTTGGACCACAAAGAAAATTTTTGTTGTTGTTGAGTCATTGCAGTCATGGCTAACTCTCCATGACCCCATTTGGGGTTTTCTTGGCAAAGATACTGGAATGGCTTCCCACTTCCTTCTCCAGCTCATTTTACAGATGAGGAGCTGATGCAAATAAGGTTAAGTGACTTGCCTAGGGTAGCACAGCTAGTAAGTGTCTGAGGCCACATTTGAATTCAGGTCCTACTGACTGCAGGGCTGGGACTTTATTCACTATGCTACCTGGTTACCCTTACAGAGGACCTTCTGGTTAACATGGCAGTGTAAAACATAAAAGAAAGTGTGGACACTCTGGACCAGAAAGTTATCAGGATGGTTAAGTAAGGTAACTAGATTGACACATCCCATTCAGGAACATTAGGAGAGTTAATTTAATTCATGGTTCTAAAACTGGGGATGCAGTCAGGGAGGAAGGAAAAGTACAGGCTCTGGGACAAGGCCACTGACTAAGCTATGAAGGAAATAGCTATGGAGTAAGGAGTGAATGAAGCACAACTGAAGCTTTTCCTGAAATAGTAGTCTTCGGAGAGGCAGTCACCATTCAGTAGAGTGGATCCCCAGGGAGGAAATAGTAAATAAATTAATCAAAGAAAGTGAGATGGAAAAGCAAATTGAATTTTCCTGGTCAAGCATGCTGATTGGCATATACTGTGCATGCCCCAGTCTCTAGTTGCATAAAAATGCTCAAAGCGAAGCATAGCACATAGACAGAGAGCTGGCCTTGGAGTCAGGGAGTCTTGGAGTAAGTCCTTGTCTGATACTGGCTGTGTGACCCTAGAAAAGTCACTTAACCAACCTTAAGATGCAGAGAAGGTACTAATCAGCATAAGTAGAAGGATTTCTTTACCAGATAGTTCTACACTGATGATATCACAGACCTGTCTATTGGCTCTTTTTTTATTATTAGCCTGAATTACTGTTCATAGAAATAAGAGGCTATGAAGTTCAGGTAGGAACATGAAATCAGATATGGATTAGTTAGGTTCTTATAAGCCAGCCTGGAAATTACACTAAAATTTATAACATCATTGCTAAGGGAAGCAATGTTTTAAGGTTCCACCAATTAGACATAACTCATTCTTAAGTAGGAGCCTGGACTATTGCAATAGCCTTTTTGGTTGGTCTCCCTGAGTCAACTCTCTCCTCTCTCCAGTCCATACTCTACTCAACTGTCAAAATGATCTTCCTAAAGCACAAGTCTGACTATGTCATTTTCCTATTCAATAAACTCCCTATCACCTTCAGAATCAAATATCTATTCCTCTAACACTAATGCATTGCTGGTGGAGTTCTGAACTGATCCAACCATTCTGGAGAGCAATTTGGAACTAAGCCCAAAGGGCTATAAAACTGCACATACTCTTTGACCCAGCAATACCACTTCTAGAGTTATATCCCAAAGAGATCATAGAAATGTGAAAAGGACCTACACATACAAAAATATTTACAGCAGTTCTTTTTGTGGTGGCAAAGAATTGGAAATTGAGGGGATGCCCACCAATTGAGAAATGGCTGAACAAGTTGTGGTATACGAATGTCATGGAACACTATTGTGCTATAAGAAATGTTGAGCAGGCAGACTTCAGAAAAACCTGGAAAGACTTATATGAACAGATGCTAAGTGAACCAGGAAAACATTATACACAGTAATAGCCACAGTGTGCAATGACTGACTTTGATAGACATAGCTCTTCTCAGCAATGCAAGGATCTAGGACAACTCCAAAAGACTCATTATGGGAAATGCTGTCCACATCCAGAGAAAGAATTGATGGAGTCTGAATGCAGATGGAAGCATACTATTTGCTCTCATTTTGTTGTTGTTTTGTTTTGTTCCTTCTTTCTCATAGTTCCTCCAATTGATTCTAATTCTTCTTTATAACATGACTAATGTGGAAATATGTTTAATATGAATATATATGTAGAGCCTATATCAGATTGCACAACATCTAGGGGAGTGGGGAGGGAATGGAGGGGAGAAAATTAAAACCCAAAATCTTATGAAAGTGAATGTTGAAAACTAAAAATAAATGATTTTTTAAAAATAAAAGAATATATATTCCTCTGTTTGGCATTCAAAGCCCTTTACAACCTGACCTTTCCCCTGTTGATGGGCACCCACTTTATTTATGACTTTCTGTTATAATTTAAAAAAAAATAACTGTTGTAAATATTGTTGTACACAGTATCTCTTTTGAATGTATGCCTAGTAATAATGGGACAAAGGACAAAATTGAGTGACTTTGGGGTATTATTCCAAACTCCTTTACAGAATATTTAGACAGTTCATAGCTCTCCCAGCTATGCTTAAGCATGTTTATTTTCCCATTACTCCTGACAATTGTCATTTTGGGGGGTCACCTTTGCCAGTAAAAAGAATGTAAGGTGGAAGCTCAGAGTCATTTAAATTTGCATTTCTTTTATTATTAATTATTTGAAGCATTTTTATATGGTTGCTGATAAGTTGTACTCCTTTTGAAAGCTGCTTATTCATAACCCTATTGAGGAATGGCTCTTGTTCTTATTCATTTATATTAGTTTCCTGTATGTCTTTGGATATTGACCTTTTGTCAGAGAAATTCACTGCAAATATTTTTCTTAGTTAAAAGCTTCCCTTCTAATTCTAACTGCATTGATTTTTTTTATGGACTTTTCAATTTTATGTAATCATCATCATCATCCATTTAACATTTTACTATTATCTCCAAAGGCAGCTAGGTGGCACAATGGATGGAATGCTGGACCTGGACCCAGGAAGACTCATCTTCCTGAGTTCAAATCTGGCTTCAGACACTTACTAGCTATGTGACCCTGGACAAGGCACTTCACCCTATTTTCTCATCTCTAAAATGAGCTGGAGAAGGATATGGCAAAAGTGTCTTTGCCAAGAAGACCTCAAATGGGGACAAGAAGAATTGGATGCTACTAAAATGACTGAACAACACTATCTCCATCCCTTATTTGATTAAGAACTCTCCCCACCATCCATAGTTGTGATAGAAAGAGTCTTCCTTTCTCTTCTAGTAAACAAATTAGAATATTGAACAAGTAAATGGTTGTTTACTTTACTAGGTTTACTTTACTTTACATAGTTGCAGTCATATGTTGTAAATTGTTGATCTCAAACTAATTTCTCTCAGGCTGCTTTCCAATTTTTCCAGCACTTTTTGTCAAATGGTAAGATTTGCCTAAGGAGTCAATGTCCTTAGGTTTATCAGACACTAATATTGTTTTATTGTTTCTAGGTCTTATGTATCTACTACAATCTACTAGTCTACCTTTTTATGTTAATAAGGCAGAATATTATCATGCCATAAGAAATGAACAGATGAACAGTTTCAGAGAAAACTTAAAATACCTCTGTGAAATGATGCAGAGTGAACAGAACTAGAACAATGTATATGGTGACAACATTACAGAGAAATACAACCCTACTCAATGCAATGATGAACCACAATTTCTAAAAGACTGAACATGAAATGTGCCACTCCCCTTCTACCAGAAAGGCAGAATGAACTTAATGAACATAAAAGACAGAGACAGACAGACATTTCCAGTCTGGCCAGCATTGGGATTTATTTTGCCAGACTATGCATGTTTACGATAGGGGTTTTATTTTTTATTTTGTTTGTTTTTTGAACAATGTGAGGGAGGAGTTAGACCATAAGTACTTGTAAAAATAAACAATTTTTTTTAAAGTTGGCATTCTGCGAATTTAAAAAAATCAAATATATGTTCCTCCTCTCTGCAGACTAGATGAGGCTTATGGCAGAGGTTGCAAACATAGTCAATGTATTAGGGTTTATTTGGGCTTTTTGTTTGTTGCTGTTTTGTTATTGTTTTTTGCTTAACTATATTTGGAACAAGGATTGTTGTGTTTGTCCTTCATTTTTGAAGAGGACCATGGCATCAGGGAAATGCCTTGCAGTTGACTTTGATTTGAGTGAGGAAGGGCTGTGCAAGGTCAACAGGCTCACTTTCTCCTTCAGAGCCATCTGGGTCCAGTGGCCTGATATTTGTCAGGATGATTGGAAATAACCCAGGATTCAATGGGAAACCCTGGCCCTTTTAGGCTAGGGCCTTTTCATGTATTCTTAGAGTGAGGTAACACCCATTCAGTGAATACCTCTTTAAGAAGTGAGTTGAGAGATGGCCCTTTTAATTAGAAAAAAAATAAGTTGGGAGGGGAAGACCCTCAGGATTGCAAAGAGAAACAGTTACCATCGACTTTGGAAGGGGAATCACTAGAAAGTTACAATGATATCCAAAAAGCATTGATAAAACTTTTTTATTTTATTTTATTTTATTGGTGGAGGAAGTGAAGTGTTCTAAAAGTGGTGGTGCTTTCAACCAAACAGGAAAGTTAGGAAGTAGAATAAGTAAAATTTTAGACAGTTTGAGTTTCAGATGCCAATAGGATCTTAAATAAAGAGCTGAACTTAAGAAGAGAGAGAAGAGCTGGTTAGAATGATTGATAATTAGACCCAGCTAGCTAATGACCTGGGACTGAAACCCAGGCCTTTTGACTACTACTCCAATGTTCTTTCAGCTATATCACAGTGTCTCCTAATTCAGTTCAGCAGGCACACAGGAGTTTCAGGGAAGGAAAGTAAAAGCAGTATAATAATATAGTCCATCCCCTCAAAGATTTATAATTATGTGTGGGAGAGGAGATTGACTCCCCAAACAAATTAGAAGACAATGCAAGACTAACTGAAATAAAATGCTAAATTAAATATAATCAAGTGTCAATCCTTTCTTCTGTTTTTGTTCTCACATTCCTTCATAAGCAAAGGGGAAAAAAGAAAAAAAAATATATATATATATATATGAAGATAGGGGCAGCTAGGTGATGTGGTGAATAGAGCACTGGCCCTGGAGTCAGGAGGACCTGAGTTCAAATTCACCCTCAGATACTTGATACACTAGCTGTGGGACCTTGGGCAAGTCACTTAACCTCAATTGCCTTGCCTTCCCCCCTCCAAAAAAAAAATACACACACACACATATGCATGCGCGCGCACACACACACGTAAAAATAGTCTTCAGTAACAAAACAAAGCCTTCACAGTAGTCCCAAAATGGAGATTTTTCTAACACTTTCCCCTGTTCCTGGTGCCTGAGTAAACTTCTACTACCTTCATCTGCTATCTTCAGCTTCTGGATCCTTCTACTTCCTGTTTCCTAAGATACCCCCTCCCTACCAGGTACTCTCAGCACATTCTTGATAAAACTATTGCAGACTCAGTTATCTCAGGATACAGAGTAACTAACTCACTCCACAGACTCCCTTTATTTCATCCAGTTCAGCAGGAGTTCCTACACAGTTTGAGGTTTTTACAGTCCTTTCTGGTCTCCCTTCATCCTTCACATCTCCTCTCAGTCTCTAATCCATCCCCAGTAATAATTTTTTTCTCATTTCTCTTGATGACTAGGAATACAAGGTCCTTTATGTCTGGGTGTCAAGTCCACACCTTGTTTCCAAAATGAAACGGCTCTCCTCTTGGCCTCTGGAAACTCAGCTTGGCAGCTTTCCTAATTTCCACAGTTATTCTAAACAAAACTCTCCATTTTTCTTGATACACAAATGAGTCCCTATTTCACATTCCTCTTATAAAAGGGAATGTTGAAAGAGCCATCAGGATACCTGAGTTCTAATCTGACTTCAGAATTTACGGAATGACATTGGGAAAATCATTATTGCTCTCGGACAAGTCTCCTCATCTGTAGCTGCTTTGTAATTTTTAAAAAATCTTTGTTCTGCTTCCCACACGTCCCAAATCCCTCTCATATTTTGCTATGAAATCCCCTTAGATCTTAATGACCCTGTCTTCTATAAAGCATCCCATACTTTCATGATTCTGTTTTTGTAATTTTCATCTGCTCTCCTAGGTTCCCATACTCCAATCTCTAACCTTGTATCTTTTCTCAGTCCAAGAATTATTATAAAATGTTACCAAAACTATAAATTGTATGTTGATTACTTTGTTTCCAGATGAACCAAAGGTTTTCAAAGTCACATGTCATTTAGGAGGGAGGGGTATTGTATGAGCTTGCCATATTCTCAAAGCCTCTTTTTTCTCATCTCTAACACAGCTAGGGCTTTCTGCCATTGGTTTAAATTTAGGGGATACAGTTACTCTCTTGCTTGGAGGACCTGGGAGCAGGGAGAGGTGAAGACCCAAGGGACGGGGTGTTGTGTTGTTCTACATCTACTCTTGTCAAGTGGTGGGGAGATCTCGCCTTTGCAGATGCCAAGTCTCTCGCCTTTGGAGCCAGGATCTGCTCTTCCCTAATCGTGGAATGAATCTCGGTAATAGCTGCTGAAATGACACAGAGCAAATTAGTTGAGCTTTCCTTTTGCAGAAGAGGAAACTCAGACCCAGAGAAGCACTTTTGCCCAAGATCAAAGAACTGACATTAGAATGGAGATCTAGCACCTTCACTTGACTCAGCCCTTCAAATTAACTCTATTCCTTTCACAGTCACACTCCTATAAACACCTACCTACCCTCATTGCTTCTACTTTCTCACCTACCCACACACTTCCCAATCCCTTGAAAACTGGCTTTTGACATCAACATTCTAATGAAACTGCCCTCTCCAAGGTCACCAGTGATCTCCTTATTGGTAAATTCAAAGACCTCTTCTCAGCCCTCATCCTTCTTGACTTCTGAAGCATTTGACTTCCTCCTACTCCATACTGACTCCATACTGACTCCAAAATAATTTTTCTTAATTACAGCTCTGATTCCTCTATTCAATCAACTCCACCGGCTTTCTATGGCCTCTAGAATTAAACATAAACTCTTCTCTCTAGATTTTCTCTTTCCCTGATTTCTTGAAACAATGTTCTGCTGTTTATTATGGTTCTTTTCCTCCCTGACCATTCCTTCATACTGTCCTTTGCATGATAATGATTTATATCATGCCCCCTATGCATGGATGGATCACAGGGCTCTGGCCTGGAACATTTCCTCTCCCCCCCTCCCCTACGTTTATGTGGGTTTACCTATAATCTCCATGTAGATGACTCCAGTATCCATATATCTAGCTCTCATTTCCTGACCTCCAATCTCTCATCTGTTAGCATTGCCTCCTGGAGGTCCTATAGACATCTCAAACTCAGCATGCTCAAGCCAGAACTCATCTCCTTATGCCCTTAAGGCCATCCTTCCTCTCAACTCTCTATTCTTTTGAAGTAACCACCTTCCAGTCACCCAGGTTCCCATTTCCACCTCAACAATAGCTCTCCCAACTGACCCCTTATTTCTACTTACTTTGTACCTCACTGGCTAGTTCAGACATCAGGTGCTCTCATCTGAACTATTCTAAGTCCCCTAACTAGACTCTTTCAGTCTCTTTCCTTCTCCACTTTATCTTTCACTCAGCTACCAAATTAATATCCCTAAAGCACAGGTCTGACCATGTCATTACACTGCTCAAGAAGCTCTAGCATCTACTTATTGCATCTGGCATCAAATATCTACTCTTTTGTTTAGCATTTGAAACCCATCGCAATTACACTCCAACCTGTCTTTCTAGGCTGATCACACAATCCTCCTCTATGTTCCAGTAAACAAATTTGCATCCTTACTATTGTCCCATACCCAACATTCCATCTTTGCCTTCATGCTTTGGATGGGCTATCTCCAGCTTGGAATGGGCTCTCCAACTCTTTGTTTTCATATCATGGAACCCTTAAGTCCCTGCAAGGCTCACCTAAGCACCACTTCCTTCAAGAGCCCTTTCCTAATCCTTCCAGTTGCTAGTGTAAATACTTTGTATAAATACTTTGTATTTATACATATTTGGTGTTTACTTATCCAGTACAATATATTAGTAAATGAACATGTGATATTCTACTACCACCACCACCCAACCACCACATCCCCCAATAGAATCTGCTCTTTGAGAGTAGGGACTATCTTGCATTTGTATTTGTCTCTGTGCCTAGCACAGTGTCTTGTATAGAATGGGACTTAATAAATGCTTGTTGATTGATTAGTTGTCTAGATTGAGTTTCAGTTTCTCCATTTCCCTAATCAGAAACTCTGATATTCCACTCTCCAAGTTCAACCATTCTACCTCTTCCTATGCTACTCTCCTCCTATAGTTGTTCTTTGTCCTCATTAAGACCTCCATTGCCTCCACCCCTCATTACTTCCTCAAGCTATTAACGCTGCTCCCATTTCACTTTCCACCCCCTCAAACCTAAACATAATAATTATCCATTTTAATTCTCCACTATCTATCCTCTGCTCTTCAATTCTTTGAGCCCTTCTGTTGCTGTTTTTCTCTCACCAAACCCCTCTGCCTATCTGTCCTAGAGTAGGACTATAGTGTCCACTCTCAATCTTCTGAATAAAGCTGGAGGCAATCATGCTGACTGGAAACAAACTACTTTAGTGGAGCATCATAGCAGCAAGGTTGTTCTTTTACTCCATTCTAACTGATTCCCTATCTCACTCTCTGCAGAAGCTGTTCAAAACCTTCTCTTCCCTCATCAGGCCCTTTACACATGATCCTTCTCCCTCACTCTCAGCTGAGAACCTTGCCTCTTACTTTCCTGAAAAAAAAAATTGAAGCCAGGAGACAGGAGTTTCCTCTCTTCCTCATGCCCTCTTGCAAATTTTCCTTTCTCTGTCATAGGTGCCATCCTTCTATTCTCCCTGGTTCATAATCTTAGCATTGTCCTAGATCAAGCCCCTCCATATTCAATCAGTTGTCAATCTTGCCATTTCTATCTTCACACCATCTAGCCCATCGGATGTCTTCTCTCCATACCTGGTTAACATTTCAGTTCAAGCCCTCAACACCTTTTACCTGAATTATTACAACAGCCTTCTAATTGGTCTCCCTGTCTCAGATCTCTCCTCACTCCAGTCTATTCTCCACACTGCTGCCAAAATATTTTTTCTTAAATACAGCTCTGACTCCTCTATTCAATCAACTCCACTGGTTTTCTATTGCCTCTAGAATTAAACATAAACTCTTCTCTTTAGCTTTGAAAGTCCTTGACAACCTGGCCCCAACTTATCTGCCTTCATTGCACATTACTCCCCCTCCTGGGCTCTGTGATCCAGCCAAACTGGGCTCCTTTCCATTCCTCACATGTGACACTCCCCTCTTGGTCTTGGTGCCTTTGTAGGGAGCATCTCACTTACCTGGAATGTAAGTGAGATGTTCCTTATCTCCCTCACTTATCTCCCACTCAGAGAGTCCCTTATTTCCTTTAAGCTGCAGCTCAGGCATCATCTTCTGCATGAAGCCTTTTCTGATTCTGTCCAACTGCTAGTGCCTCCCAAACTAACTTGTAACAATGTGTATTTTTGTATGTACTCATCTCTCCCATTACAGTTTTAGTTCCTTGCAAATAGGGGCTGTTTAATTCTTTGTGCTTATATCAATAGACACAGTCACTAACACATAGTAGGTGCTTAAAATATTTGTTGATTAATTGATCTCCTGAGAATGTCATCTTCCTGCTCCACTAACCCCTGACCTTTTCCTCTTTCTCCTGCTCTGTCCTATTCCCAATGCATTTCCTTCCCCTATGTTCCAGTTTCTAAATCTCCTTTATTTAAAAAAAAATCCATCTCTTTGAGACCTAGACAGAACTTTCCTGAACCTGGAAGTCTTCAAAGGAGCCTTTCCTAAAATGGAGCAGACAAGTAGGTCACATCTGGATGATGGAGAGGGAAAAATGACTACAGATTTGGGAGAGGGTGGGGGTGCTAAGGAAAGGCACATTCATTAGGGAAAGAAAAACAAAGTAGTGGCTATCTTACAGACAGACAAGCCCCTGCCTGCCTTTTGCTACAGAAAGTACTTGAAAGCACAGACACTACCCAGGCAGTCCTGAGAAGAGCCACTGGCTTGTCTTGTGATTCAAGGGACACTTGCCAGGATTAAAGCATGAAGAAAACTCAGCTCTCACCTCTGATCCTTCCCCTTTCCTGATACTATGGAGGCAGGAAAGCTGTTACTTTTTCATCCTCTTTCCCAGAGAGAGGGAGAGAGAAAGAGAGAGAGAGAAAGAGAGAGAGACAGAGAGAGAGAGAGAGAGAGAGAGAGAGAGAGAGAGAGAGAGAGAGAGAGAGAGAGAGATCTCAAGGTGTCCTTGGCCTGAACCCCAATCACATACTGGCTTCCTACTAACTCAAAGATAAACTTCCACAGAGGCCTCTTGTGCTTTTATCCTATGGATTACATCTTTCAGTCCTGCAGTCAAAGGATTCTAGACTCCAGAGAAATAATATAGAATCCCTGACCTGGATGAGACACAGAGAAGTATTAAATAGATTTAATTGGAGGAGGCAGTGTGGTACAGTGAAAGGACTACTGGATTTGAAGTCAGAGGAATGGAATTTGAATTCTGGTTGTTCTACTCACATGAACAAGTCTCTTCATGTAACTGGGCCTCAGTTTCTTCAGATGTAAAATTAAAATTGAAAGGATTAAACATTGCTCTCCAATGTTCATTTCAGTTCTAAAGCTATAATCCCTTGATTGGAACAGAACAGAGGATTACCAGGTCAGGAGTTTGAGTCTTAGGATTCAAAGCTGGGAGGAATCTTATAGGTAGATCTTCTAAAGCCCTTCTTCCCTCTGCTCCTCTCTCTTTTCCCCTTCCTCCCCCTCTCCCTGCCAAATATGCCTTACCCCCCACAATTATACAGATGAGGTAATGATGTACACAAAGGTTAAATGCCTTGTCTAAAGCCAGAATTGAGATTTAAACCTGTCTTCTTGCTCTAAGCCTAGTGCTTTCCCCAATACAGCATACTGCTATCCCCTTCCAGCCCAGTCAGTGCTACAGCAAGTTTCTACCTTTTCAGTATTACAGTTTTCCCCCTGTCCCTCTTAAAGGAAGCTTATGGGTAAGTATCAATTCTTGGAGGTAGGATTGATATTAAAAGTCCAGAACCCCCAGCTCCTCCCTGCTTCCATAATCCCCACCTCCCTTTCCCTCTGTGGACTTATTTCAAGTGGTTGGTGTGGGTGGGTCATACTTTTAGGAAATGGTCTGTGGGAGGGAAAAGGTCCTGACTGCATGAAAACAGCCAGTCCAATTGTAAACATAGAAATCTGAACAGAAAATGTGTATCCGGGCCTCGAGATTGGTCCCTAGGCTCCAGTTCCAGGGCACAGGGCAAACACACACACACACACACACACACACACACACACACACACACACACACACACCCCAAAGCTTGCTGAACAGTACACAGTCTGTAGTAAACAAAACCCAGTTTTCTGGAAAGGGAATATGGAAACAGGGAGTTCACTTCTGGGGAGGACACAGAGGTTTTCCATTCTCTTGGCATGGAGACTGGAGAATTTCCAGCTCTGAACACACTGCAAATTGTTTCAAGGCTATGATGACTAAAGGAAATAAAGAGCATTTTTTAAGTACCTACTGTGTGTGAAGTACTGTGGTTACAAATAGAAAAGGAAGACAGTCCCTGCTCTCAAAGAATTCATTCTAATGGGGGAGATAACCCATATACAAGGTTTTAGCTGCAAGTCAGATGGAAAAACCCAGTGTTCCTTCATGTACAGCAGCTAAACAGTTGATTATGCATCATCTTTAATATCATTTCCATCTGCCCTAAATTTTCTAATCCATAAAATGGGAATAATAATAGCACCTACCCCCCAGGGTTGTCATAAGGGTAAAATGAGATAATAATTGTTCTTTGGAACCCTAAAAAAAAGCACAAGGTAACTGTTAGCTATTATTTTTATTATTATAAATACTTTAAGGATCAGTGATTTCCTTGATGCAGCTACTTCTATCAAGAAGTTGGAAACCCTTCCACACCGTAGTGAACAGTTTCATGATTTGTGACCAAAATAAATCCCCACCTAATTGCTAGCCTCCTGACAATGACCTCTTATCTATCTAGAGAAGCATCCTGGAAAGAACACAGCTCCAGAAAACCCAGGTTCAAATCCTGTCTAACTACTTATGTGCCCTTTGGTAAATTACTTAATCTTTCCTGAGCCTCAGTTTGCTCGTCTGCAAAATTAGGGAATTAATACTTGTACTCATAGGTTGTTGTGAGAAAACTTTGTAAACCTTATAGCACAGCATAAATATGGATTATTAATATTAGGGAAGGGAGTGCTTGAAAGCCCAATACTTAATCACACAGGCTAGGATCTGATAATGAGGTTATTTAGGTATAAAAGACTAGACCACGCCAAGTGATCTCTTCTTGAGGTACAAATTAGTCTCTTAAATGAATCAGAAAGGGAACAATTTAATAAGATGAAGAATGGCAGTCAGTGCCTCAGAAGGACTTTGAAATTCTGATCACTGGGTATCAGAGGCACTCAATGAAGAGCAGAGCCTGATAAATGAAATAGAAATATAGGGTGGAAAAAGGAAAACTGCAAGAAGCCACTTAGAACCCAGAGAGGGACAACCCAGGCAAAAGAAACTGCTACAGAGAAAGGAGTTAGGATTCTGGGAGGTTGCCCGGATCAAAGGAGCCACATGCCCACACGGAAGCTATGTTGCTCAACCTTTTTCCCCTTACCCTTGATGATAGACCTCAAATCAGAATCCTCTTTTGTCTACTTGAGGTCCTTCCTTTAAGAGGACCTGGAACTTTTTCCTTTGTGTCTAAAGGGGAAGTTTGTTTACCTTTCTTCATTTTAAATATTTACTTTGTCTTTATAAAAAAATGATGATCACTGGCTATAGCTACTCAGGGCATCCTTATTGAAAATACAATCAGGAAGAAGCAACTAAGGAAACATCTTCAGAGAAGAGATAGAAATAGATTGAACACAAGTATTTTTTCTAGTTTTTGGCTAGGAGCTCAGAGCTAACAAAAAAAAGCAAGAGAATTACTGATCTTTTGATCATTTCATACTACTTTCCACAGTGTAGAAGGGGTGTTTATATATTTGGCGATAAGTGAGGGACAAATAGGGTGGTTGGACAACCTTGATCATCATGTGTATATGCCTTATGTTTTAATGCAAGCTCCAGCAGGACAGAAATATATCTTTCTATCTCTCCTAGTGTCTAGCACTATATTCATTAGTCATTTGATAAATGTTTATTTAATTATATGTCCTGTGGAATGATACATCTCTGGATTCTGTCTCTTCCACAATAGCTATAGTTGTGTGACAGTTGAGAAAGGAATCCATCATCACTTGGGTCCTTTCTTCTGGAATATACTGCTTTCTCAGGCTGGTTAAATGAGATGCCTTTCCCCAGATGGGGTGCAAATCTTTACAAATATGTAGCAGGAGGAGAATTATGGGAGAACAAGGCAGGAAAATACCTGGTTCTCCCAAATTCTTCCCCACCCTAAATTAAAATAATGTCTCAAAGTGAATTTTTTTAAACATCAGGAATAATTAAAAGTCTGGGTAAAGCAGTGGTCTAGCCTAAAACAACTGGGATGGGCATTAGGAAAGATCTGACCTTCTAGTCTGGTGGGTTGGTCAGAGCTAAGTACAGATATCCGTGTCAACAATCAGCAGTCCCTGGGGATAGCTGTGCTGGTGGCAGCCAGGTCTTTGGGAACTTTCACCTCACATAGGGAAGATTGCAGAGCAGTGTTGGGACCTTCCACTGCCCCCAGTGTGGAGCCCAGGTGCATTGGCCAGACTTGGTCCCAGATTGTGGCTGCAGGTGAGGAGGAGCAAATATATGCTGGCTGAGTGTGATAGCAGAAGGGTGGGACCCTGCTGGTTGTGGCCACTACAGGAGAACAGAGTCCCTGGTTTCAGTTCCAGGAGCAGAGGGTCAAACAGAAGCTTGTGGCAGCAAGAATCTGGTGGTGTGTTCAGGGTCCAGATAGAGTGAGAATGTTTGGTTTTGGTTTGATTTGGGGGTTTTTTGTTTGTTTTTTTTTTGCAGTGGCAGAGGTGCTGAAGGCTTTGGTCATGGCTCAGGGACACACTTGATGTCACTCATAGACCAAGGTATGAGCCCAGAGGAGCCATCACTACACCTCGCCTTAAAAGTCAAAGACTCCTATATAGAGCTCTGAAACAGCATGAAAACTCTGAAGCCTAAGAAACTATTCCCCAAACCCCAGGAGTAGAGCTTGACTCTAATATAAAGTTAATAGTCAAAAAACAGGTCTTTAAAAAATTTGAGTAAACAACAGAGAAAGAACTTGACCATAGGCAGTTATTATTGTGATAGAGAAGATCAGGATCCAAACTCAGAAGAAGACAATGAAGTCAAAACAGCTGCTTTTGGGGCCTCAAAGAATAAAAGAGTCACAAGTTCCAAAAGAGTTCCTAAAAGAGTTTTAAAAGACTTTAAAAATCAAATAAGTGAGGTATAGTAAAAATTGGGAAAAGGAATGAATAATGGAAGAAAATCAAGAAAATTATAAAAAGAAAGTCAATCAATTAGAAAGAGAAACAAAACCTTACTGAAGAAACTAACTCCTTAAAAATTAGGATTGGGCAAGGGTAACTTAATGATTTAATATGACATCAAGAAATAATAAAACAAAATCAAAAGAATAAAAAAATAAAAAGTAACATCAAATACTTCATTGGAAAATCAACTGAACTGGAAAACAGATCAAGAAGAAATAATATAAGAATTGTTGGACTACCTGGAAGTCATGATAAAAAAGGGGGGCTAGACACTAGCCTCTTCAAGAAATTATTAAGAAATTTTAAGGAAATTTTTTAAGAAATTAAAAGAATTTAAGAAATTATTAAGGAAAAGTTCCCTGAAGTTCTAAAACTAGAGGGTAAAATAGAAATTGAAAAAAAAAAAATCCACCAATCTTTGATTGCACAAGACACCAAAATGAAAACTCAGTGGGACATTATACCTAAGTTTTAAGGCTCCCAGTCAAGGAGAAACAATTACACACAACTAGAAAGAAACAACTCAAATATTGTGGAGTTATAGTCAGGAAAACACAAGATTTAGCAGCTTCTTCATTAAAAGACTGAGGTCATAGAATATGGTATTCTGAAGAGCAAAGGAGCTGAGTGTGCAACCAAGAATAGCCTAGCCAGCAAAACTGTGAACTTCCTAAGAAAAAAGTGCCAGTATCAGATGAAGTTACAAGTGAACTTACAAGACATTTAAATATCAGCTAATTAATTAAAGATCAACTAATTCCAATATTAAATAAATTATTTGGAATAATAAGCAAAGAAGGAGTCCTTCCAAACTCTTTTTATGAAATAAATATGGTGGTGATACCTAAACCAGAAAAGCAAAAACAGAGAAGATTATAGACCAATTTCACTAATGAATATTGATACAAAAATTCTAAATTAAACACTAGCTAGGAGACTACAGCAATATATCACAAAGATTATACATTGCAACCAAGTGGAGTTTATACCAGGAACCCAAGGATGCTTCAATATGAGGAAAACTATTAACATAATTAATTATGTTAATAACAAAAAGCAACAAAAATCATATGATTATATAATAGATGCAGAAAAATCTTTCCCAAGAAGATCAAGAGTGAAACAAGAACGCCCATTATCACCAATATTATTCAATATTGTACTAGAAATATTAGCCATAGTAATAAAAATATTAAGGTGATCAGAATGGACAATGAGGAGATAAAACTGTCTCTTTTTGCAGATGATATGCTGCTATACTTGGAAAATCCCAGAGATGCAACTAAAAAATACTTGAAACAATAATTTTTAGCAAAGTAACAGATTATAAAATAAACCTACATAAATCATCAACATTTCTGTATATCACCGACAAAGCCCTGCAAAAAGAGATAATGAGAGATATTTCACTTAAAATAACCATAGATATTATAAAATGTATACCTTTCAGGACAAACCCAGGAACCATATGAATATAATTATAAAATATTTGGACTTAGAGCTTGCGAAGTCTATTGTTAAAATTTCATTCCTTCATACTCCTGAAGAGTGACTGGTAGTTCTGCTCTGAAGTACCATCTTGAATCCAGGTCCCCTTGTACTTTGAAATCTCCAAATCAAAGATATTAGATGATCCACAGTGACTCAGTTCTGAAATTACTTTCTACAGGAGGTCTTTCCTGTCCATCCTTAAGCCCCTAGATGCTGGTGCCTTCCCATCAAAAGTTACCTTGTAAATGCTTATACAGAAAGTTCTTGCTTTACGTAAGTGGATCTTTCTGCAGAACTCTATGTAAAACAATTTCTATGTGATGTGAATTTTCCCACAGAGGTGGGGAGGGGAGGGAAGGAAACAGAAAGAGGGCCACTGAGGCTCAAGGACCCATGGGAGATGGGGACAGAGAAAGGAGAGCAAGAGGAACACGAGGGACTGGGTCCGACCATATAGGGGCATGACCTAATTAGAGCAAGAATATGGCAGTAGATATGGGGTTGTGGCACCATTCTACTGCTTTCACTTGTAGGGTTGCTTTTTAAACAGGTTTTGGGGGGAGGAGGATTTTGGAATGTTAATTTCAGAATTCTTTACTTAAAGTCAAATTTGCCTATGTATGTACTAGCTAGGTGGCATTAAAAATAGCTAGGTCATATAGTGGATAGAGTGCTGGACCTGCAGTCAGGAAGACCTGAGTTCAAATCCAGCCTCAGACACTTACTAGCTGTATGACCCTGGATAAGTCTTGCCTCTCTTGCCTCAGTTTCCTCATTTGTAAAATTGGGGTAATAATAGCACCTACCTCCCAGTATTATAATTACAAAGTGCTTAGCACAGTGCCTGGCACATAGTAAGTGCTATAGAAATGTTAGTTATTATGATTATGATATTGTTATTGTAGTTATTGTCATCTCCTCCATTAGAATGTAAGCTCCTTGAGAGCAGGGGCCATTTCATTTTTGTCCTTGTATGTTTGCACTAAGCATAGTGCATTGCAGATAGTAGGTACTTAATAAATGCCTGTTAATTTATTTTTTCATTTCCCATGGCTAATGTTGATATCCCTCATCATAGACAGAGGGTCTGGCTAGTATGAGAGAGAAAGAATATTAGGTCTTTGAATCAATCATACTTTAAATCAATCAATAAACATTTATTGTCCCCTCATTCCTATGAAATTCCCCTTTTCTTGCTCCTCTATCCCTACTCTCGTCCTTTTCCTTTTGATATCAGGCAATCGGGGTTAAGTGATTTGCCCAAGGTCACACAGGTAGTGTCTGAGGCCAAATTTGAACTCCTGACTCCAGGAGTTCAATTCCCATGGCCTCTCCATTATGCCACCTAGTTGTCTCACAAATGGGGAGAGAGAAGATTATTCGAAAGATAGTTTTCATGAATCATTGAAATCCTACAGAATGGGCACTCTACTAAGTCTGACATAGACTTTGATGAACTATAATATAGAGTTGTATAACCTATGAAAAAACTGATCTCAACTCTAGAGGATTTCTATTAATAAACTTCACAAAGATTTTGTGACAAAAGCTTGACCTTTAGGCAAGTTTCTCTGGGATGCAAATGATGGGTAAAGTTTATAAGAGGAAGGAACCTCAAAAGGGAATACTAAATATAGCTTGATTAAGTCTTAGCAAAATAGAATTAAAATCAATTTTAAGTTTTGCATAATCAACGGGAAGGTGCATTTTTCCAGCCCAAGTTCACACTAAGAGATAGCCAGAAGCCTAAGGGCACTAGGGAAGGATTCTAACCAGAAAAGCCCAGCCTATGAGCAAGCTCCTAGAAAGTTGTAGGAATCGGAGCCAAGATGGCGGAGTAGAAACAGCTCATCCAAGCCACTCTGCCCCCACATTCCCCCCAAACGATGTAAAAGGGGCCTCTGAACAACTTCTGGAGCCCCAGCACCCACAGAACAACACAGAGAAGCTAAACTCCCGCTGAGGACAGCCCAGCAGCCCTGCAGGAAGGACCAGCGCAGTGGTCTGGGACCTGGCAGCGTGCAGCACGCAGAGCGCAGGAGCCGAGCCAAGCCCAGGTCCGCATGAGCCGAGGTTTTAGCCCCAGGGCGGCAGGGCCAGAAGCCAGCTGGAGGAACCCCAGAACACCAGGAGCTGTGGCGACTCCAGAATTATCAACATAGACTTGCCTGGGACAAAGTAAGAGGTTAGTGTCCTATGGACTTTGGGACTGGTATTAGGGAATGCGTCGGCTCCCTCCCCTGGGGGCTAGAAGCCGCTGAGGACAAACGCCATTTTGTAGTTTTCAGAGGCAGCTCCCACTCCCAGCCTGCAAAGGGAGATCCAGCGATCAGTCTTGGGGGGTAATCGCTCTTGCTTTAACCTCCCTGGATCTGGATTGTGATCTAGGGTGGAAGTCGTGGGTGGGTTTACAGCTTGCCAGAAACGGAAGTTGCCCCCCACACGTTTGGGACAAAAATTCCTCTATCTGGCCTTAAAGCCATAGTGTGGCAACAAGCCCAAAAGTCAAGTAATTAAGTGGCAACATGCCAAGGCAAAGGAAACAGAAAAATGCAACCCTAGACTCCTATTTTGGGGGCATAGAGCAGGAAAAGGACTGTGAGGTCAGAAGTCCTGCTCCAAAAGCCCCAGGGGAAACCATGAGCGGGTTGCAGGCCATAGAGGACCTTAAGAAGGACTTTAAAAATCAAATAAGAGGAGTGGAGGAAAAATTGGAAAGAGAAATGAGAAGGATGCAGGAAAAGTATGAAATGAGGGTCAACAGCCTGACTGAGGAAAACAACACCTTAAAAAATAGACTAGCTCAAATGGCAAAGGAGGCCCAAAAGGGCAATGAGGAGAAGAATGCCTTAAAAGTCGAATTTGCCAGATGGAAAAAGAATCTCAAAAGTTCACTGAGGAGATTCATTCCTTCAGAGTTAGACTGGAGCAAATGGAAGCTAATGACTTTATGAGAAATCAAGATGCTGTTAAGCAGATCCAAACAAATGAAAGATTAGAAGGCAATGTGAAATATCTCATGGGAAAAACCACTGACCTGGAGAATAGATCCAGGAGAGACAATTTAAATATTATTGGACTACCTGAAAGCCATGATCAAGGAAAGAACCTAGAAATCACCCTTCAAGAAATTCTCAAGGAAAACTGCCCTGATGTTTTAGATCCAGAGGGCAAAATAGAGGTTGAAAGAATCCACAGATCACCTCCTGAAAAAGATCCCAAAAAGAAAACCCCCAGGAATATTATAGCCAGGTTCCAGAATCCCCAGATCAAGGAGAAAATACTACAAGCAGCCAGGAAGAAACAATTTCAATATTGTGGAAACACAATCAGAATAGCCCAGGACCTGGCAGCTTCTACACTGAGGGATCGAAGGGCATGGAATATGATATTCCAGAGGGCAAAAGAACTGGGAATGAACCCAAGGGTCACCTACCCAGCAAAACTGAGTATTTTGTTTCAGGGGAAAATATGGTCATTCAGTGGAATAGAGGACTTTCAAGCATTCTTGAGGAAAAAACCAGAATTGAATAGAAAATTTGACATCCAGACACAAGAAGCAAGAGATGCCTGAGAAGGTAATCAGGGAAAAGAAATCAAAAGGAACTTATCAAAGTTGAACTATTTACATTCCTATATGGAAAAGCAATAACTGTGACTGATGATATCTTTCTCACTATGAAAATAATGGAAGAAGGGTGTGTGGTCATATGAATACATATGTGAATGTGTGTGTATATGGTTACAGTTATATATGGATAGAGGGCATAGGTTGAATTTGTTGGGAAGGGAGAATACTCAAGGGATGAAATTATGAGGTGAGAGAGGAAAGTGGCAAGAGGAGATGGGGAGAGACAGGGTAGTGTAAACTATCCCATGCAGAAGAAGCAAGGGGAAGTGGTTGCAAAGGAGGGGGAGAATAAGGAAGGCTAAAAAGGCAAAACCACATTCACATTGAATTTGGTTCAGGGAGAAAATGACATACATACTAAATGGGATATCTCAACCTGCAGCAGGATAGGGGGAAGGGGGATGAGAGGAGGGATGATGGATGGGAGGGCATCCTTGGGGGGAGGGGAGGTTGGAAGTACCCACTATAGAAGAGGGACAGGATCATGTAGGGAATGGACCAGGTGGGGGGTGGGATGAGTGGGAGGGAATTATAAGCAGCCTTGTACAATATATCTACTATGATAATGTTTTGCATAGCTAGACATGTACAACATATACTGAATTACTTATCTCCCCAGAGGGAATGGGTGACAAGGGAGGAAGGAAATGGATCTGAAATTTGAGGTCGTAACATTAAATGTTTCAAAAAAAAAAAATAAAAAAATAAAAAAAAGAAAGATGAGTCTTCGTGACGGTAGACCCAGCACTCTATTCACTGTGTCACATAGCTGCCCATAAATAGTGTACATGTTAGTAAATGTATATCTTAGTATCTCTTTTACAAATAAAGGAAAATTGAACTCCAAAAAAAAAAAAAAGAAAGTTGTAGGAAATGGGAATTTGAAAATCTTCCCTTCCCCTTAGTAGACCTAGGTGTGAATTTGAAGACCTTCCTGCTTTGAAAGTAAACTTTGGCCCCCAATAGGCTGAATATAATCACATGGAGGCTATGATGGATGGAATTTGCTGAAAGGTGGAGCAGAGTCCACAGGAAGCTTCCCTGCTGTGAAGATAAACTCTGACCCCTTATACACTGAATGTAGTCACATGGAGCCTGTGGTGGGAGGACTTTGCTGAAGGGAAGCAGAGCCCACAGGAAGCTGGGAGTCAGAGCCATAGAGACAGTGGGAGAGAGAGAGGTTTGTGAGTAAATATTAATCTTGTATTGGTTTGTGGGAAGGCTGAAGGATGCTGTGGCTCTCAGTATTATTATGACTTCTGAATATCTTTGGTACTATGATGGAGTAGGCTTACTGGCTTTGGGATTTGGTTTTCTGGAGTCTAAATAAATGCTTCAGTTCTGTCCTCTACCTGGAGAATTTGTTATATTTTACAATCTAATGTCATGCAATATTTATAGTCATGGTCTTTATCATGAATCATGGGTGCTGTAAATATTGCATTGGTGCTACAGAAATCTTACCAAAAGTAGACCATGGATGAGCCAGGGTAATCTGGAGTTTGCAGCCATACACCTCAGGTCAGGGCATGGACTAGGGACCAGCTAGTATCACTTGAAATCTGCAACTGTGTTGCTCTGACCTCAGTCTGGGGTCTGGAACCTGCAAAACTCATACTTAGAAGGGCAGCAATCAGATCACACCCTAGAATAACTACATACTTGATTAAACAACCCACTGGCTTGGGCTGTTCCTGAGATCTTTGAAGCACAGAATACTTAGGAAGCAGTAGAAGGCTCCTAGATAATACAGATCAGGTTCAAACAAAGTCCTACCAATTCTTTAAGAAATGCATAGAACTTTCCCTGACACAAAGTTTCAATTCAGGAAATAAGGCTAGATAAATGCATCAACAAACAAAATCACCATGATAAAGAAATACTATGTATTCAGGGGAACCAAAACAAAAATCTAGAAAAAGAGAATAATGCTACAAAAGCCTCAAACAAAAACACAGTTTGGCTATAAAGTTTGCTAGAATTCCTGGGAAAAAATGAAACAAGAGTTTAAAATGATATTATAAATTAAATGAGAGCTCTAGAGGAAAGGTTTGGAAAGACAATAAATAGCTAAGTACAGTAGGTGCAAAACCTTACTCGGGTAACTGATTCCCTAAAAATTAGAATAGACCAAATAGAAAAATAAAATGACCAATGGAAAGCTAGGTAGACTTCTTAGAACAAGATAGTACAATGAAAATAGAAAGCTTCTACTAGCTACCTCCTAAAAGAAATGCTAAAATTAATACTCTCAGGAATATCATAACCAAAATCCAGAGTCTACAGGTCAAAGTGGGGAAAAAATGCTGGAAGCAGTTGGAAAAGAGTTCAAATACCAAGAAGCCACAGTCAGGATCACACAAGATTTGGCAGCTACCACTTAAAAGAAGAAGAAAGCTTGAAATTACTCCAAAAGGCAGAAAATAAAGACTTGAACCTAAGAGTAACCCATCTGGCAAAACTGAGTATCATGCTACAGGGTGGAAAATGGATCTTTAATGAGTTGGAGGACTTCCAAGCAGTCCTGATGAAAAGACCAGAGTTGAGTAGACACTTTTAAATGCAAACAAAGGACTCAAAATAAGTATAGAGAGTAAGTATATTTGAACAATTGGAACTATACGATGATTAATTTTTTAAATAATATTTTATTTTTGTTATTTATTTTTCCCAGTTACATGTAAAGAAAATTTTTAGCATTCATTTTTTTAAATTTTGTGTTCCAAATTTTCTCTCTCCCTCCATCACCTCCTTCTTCCCTGAGACAATAAGCAATTTGATATAGGTTATATGTGTTCAGTCATGCAAAACATATTGCCATATTAGTCATGTTGTGAAAAAATACAGAAAGTGAAAAATAGTATGCTTCAATCTGCATTCAGATTCCATCAGTTCTTCCTCTAGAGGTGGGTAGCAATGATTAATTTTTTACATTAATAGGATAGAAGAAACAAATATACCCTCAGAACCCTAATAGCTTCAAGGGGTATAGAAGGATTTACAGTAGAATAGATTAGGTAGATATTACAGAAGCAACATACAGAATACAACATATGGAAGCAAATGAACCTAATAACCTAGAGTTAAATAAACACAAAGTCCTCAGTTCCTGGGGTAAGAAATCACTATTTGATTGAAAAATAAAACTACTGGGAACAATAGATAGCAGTATAGAAAAAATTAGGTTTGATCAACACCTCATACCATATGTTCAAATAAGCTCGAAATGGATATAAAACCTAGTTATAAAGGGTCACATCAAAACCAAACTAGAGAAATGTGATATTTAAAAAGTTCAAGAGACATAATTTCTGAGTAATTTAATCATTTTATTTATGATGCCAACATGTTTAGTAATAAAAAGATGGTCATTTGGCCATCTTTCTCTTAGAAGACAATCATGGGAGGCAGGAAGGGGGTTATTGGCTCACTTCTTATACAGTATTTGGAATAGGAGTGTTCAAGAGTGTGGCAATCAGCTCTGATTGGTTAACAGTTAATGAGAGAATGAATATCACAATGAGGTTCTGAACTTTGATTATATCATTTATTTCTAAGTTACCCCCAGTCTTGGGCAATCTAGTCAAAGAATTTATTCCCACCCAAACCCAAGTAGAGCACAATGGCTTCCCCACCTGGCTGAGGTCTGAACAAGATTGTTAAGGAAATTATTTTGAACTCACTATCAGTAATGTCCTTCAAGAACCTGAACTTTTGAAATAAGGACTACAGGAAAAAGGGAGAATTCTGGATCTCCTTAAATCATCGGTTATTAAAAATCCTTTCTCTCAGAAATAAGGAAGAAAATATATATCTTATCTATTGATTGGGGAGGAATTAATAACCAAACAAGGGGGAGAAAGGATCCTAGGAGATGAAATGGATAATACTGATTACATAAAACTAAAAAATCATTGCACAAACACATCCAATACAACTAAGATTAGAAAGGGGAAAAATTAACTGGGAGAAGAGATCTTTGCAGCAAGCTTCTCTGATAAAATTCTCATGTCCAAGATATATAAGGAACTGATTCAAACATATAAACCACTGTCCAGTTGATCAATGATCTAAGGAAATGAACATTCAGTTCTCAAGGAAGCAAACTCAGGTTATCCATGATTATATGAAAAAGTATTCCAAATAACTAAAAAAATTAACATTAATGCAATTCTGAGGTTGTATAATAGGATTGTCAAAGAGGACAAAATAAATCAAAATGATAAATGTTGTGGGGATTATAGAAAAGCAGGCACATTGATTAACTATTGGTAGAGTTGTGAATATCAGTTCAACCACTCTGAAAAGCATTTTGGAATTATCCCCCTAAAGTTACTAAACAGTACATGTCCTTTGACACAGTCATACCATTTAGGCCCCAAACCAAAAGAGATTAAAAAAGAGAAAAAGTTCTATTTGTACAAAAACATTTATATCAGGTCTTGTCATAGTGGCAAAAACCTGGAAACTAAAGGAATATGCATCAACTGGGAAATGGCCAGAGAAATTGTGATATATGAATGGAATATGATTGTGCTATAAGAAATGAAGAAAAATGTGGCTTCTAAGAGACATGGAAAGACTGTATGTACTGACACAGAGTAAAGTGAAGCAGAACCAGAAAATCAATTTATACTATAACACTGATGTTATAAAAACAAACAATTTTCAAAGACAAAACTCTAGTCAACTAAGAATGCTACTCATCTCATGACAGTAGTGGACTAATATGTAGAATGTGAAAATGTAGGAATATATTTTGCTTGACTAGGTTGCACAATGGATAGAGTCCCAGGCTAGAATCAGGAAGACTCATCTTCATGAGTTCAAATATGGCCTCAGACACTTACTAGCTGTGTAACCCTGGGCAAGTCACTTAACCCTATTTGCCCTAGTTTCTTTTTTTCTTTTTCTTTTTTTGCTTTTTTTTGGAGGGCAATTGGGGTTAAGTAACTTGCCCAAGATCACATGGCTAGGTTTTTTTTTGTTTGTTTTGCATGTGTTAAGTGTCTGAGGCCGGATCTGAACTCAGGTCCTTCTGACTCCAGGGCCAGCGCTCTACTCACTGCGCCACCTAGCCGCCCCTTGCCCTAGTTTCTTTATCTGTAAAAAATGAACTGGTTGGGCAGAGCCAAGATGGCAGCATAGAAGCAGGGAAACTCCCTGTGCCCCCACCCCCATAACCACCTCAAATACCTATAAAAAATTACTCTAAACAAACTTTTGGGCTACAGAACCCACAAAGTGACAGAGAGAAACAAATCTCCTTCTAAAGACAGCCCAGAATGGCTCATTGCAGTGTGCTGGGAGCAGACCAGTATGTGACCCTGCAGTTTTAGCCTCAGGGCAGCCCAACCAGCCCTGGCTAGAGGGACATTGGGAGAGTGGATCACCAGCAGCTGTGGTGATTTCCAGAATTATCAACCCATAAATGCCAAAGACAAAGTGACAGGTCAGCATAGATTTTGGGAACAGGGAGTGCAGGAGTGTGGTACAGCCTCTGCCCCCTACAGGGAGAAGCAGCTAAGACACTGCAGCCATGCAGCTGCCATTGTGTGGCTGCTTAAGAGCTCCTGGCCTGCAGATTTTTGGGGGACCAAGCAACCATTCTGAGGGGTAATTGTTCTTGCTTCAACCTGCTTGGATCTGGATTGCTGTATAGGGTGGAGGTCCTGGGGTGTGTGACCAGTGAACCAGAACCTGTGGAGGCTTCAGAGAGGGCAGCCAACAAATAGCTCCAGCAGCTGTGAAAACCCCAGAGATTTGGGACAAAGCTCTCCTCTCTGGAAACAGAGTTCTACTGTGGCAAAAAATTCAAAAGTCAAGTAATTGAGTAGCAACATGAGCAAGCAAAGGAAGCACAGAAATCCAACTTTGGATTTCTTTTTTAGGGACAAAAAGAATCAAAGCATGGAACAGGAGGAAGACAATGAAATCAGAACTCCTGCACCAAAAGCTTCCAAGAAAAATATGAAGTGGGGGGGCTAGGTGGAGCAGTGAGTAGAGCACCAGCCCTGGAGTCAGAAGGACCTGAGTTCAGATCCCTCCTCAGACACTTAACACATACAAATAAAAACCTAGCCGTGTGACCTTGGGCAAATTACTTAACCCCAATTGCCCTCCAAAGGAAAAAAAAAAGAAAAATATGAAGTGATTACAGGCCATAGAGGAGTTCAAGAAGGATTTTAAAAACCAAATAAGAGAAGTGGAGGAAAAATTGGGAAGAGAAATGAGAATGATGCAAAAAAATCATGAAAAGCAAGCCAACAATCTAACTGAAGAAAATAACACCTTAAAAAATAGACTAACTCAAATGGCAAAAGAGGCTCAAAAAGCCAATGAGGAGAAAAATGCTTTAAAAAGCCAAATTTGCCTGGTGGAAAAAGAATCTCACAAGCTCACTAAAGAGAATCATTCCTGCAGAATTAGATTGGAGCAAATGGAAGATAATGAGTTTATGAGAAATCAATATACTATTAAAGAGATCCAAAAGAATGAAAAAAATAGAAGGCAATGTGAAATATCTCATTGGAAAAATCACTGACCTGGAAAATAGATCCAGGAAAGATCATTTAAAAATTATTACATTACCTGAAAGCCATGATAAAAAAAAAAGAACCTAGGGGCGGCTAGGTGGCGCAGTGAGTGGAGCGCCGGCCCTGGAGTCAGAAGGACCTGAGTTCAGATCCGGCCTCAGACACTTAATCCACACAAACAAAAACCTAGCCGTGTGACCTTGGGCAAGTTACTTAACCCCAATTGCCCTAAAAGGGCGTTAGGTGGCGCAAGGAGTAAGAGTGCCGGCCTTGGAGTTGGGATGACCCGAGATCGAATCCGGCCTCAGAAAATGAGCACCCACACACAAATAATGACTAGCCGTGTAACCTTGAGCAAGTTACTTAACCCCAATTGCTTAAAAAAAAAAAGAAGAACCTAGAAATCATCCTTCAAAAAATTCTCAAGGAAAATTGCCCTGATGTTTTAGAACCAGAAGGCAAAATAGAGGTTGAAAGAATTCACCAATCACCTCTTGGAAAAGGTCACAAAAAGAAAACTCCTATGAATATTATAGCCAGGTTCCAGAGTTCCCAGATCAAGGAGAAAGTATTATAAGCAGTCAAGAAGAAACAATTTGAATATTGTGGAAACACAATCAGGATAACACAGCACCTGACAGCTTCCACATTGAGGGATTGAAGGGCTTGGAATATGATATTCTGGAGGTCAAAGGAACTGGGATTAAAACCAAAAATCACCTACCCAGCAAAACTGAGTATCATGATTTAGAAACTAAAAATAAACATTAAAAAAGACCCTCAAAAAATTAAAAAATGAACTGGAGAAAGAAATGTCAAACCACTCTAATTATCTCTACCAAGAAAACCCCAAATGAGGTCACAAAGAGTCAGACATGACTGCAAATGACTTACACACACATGCTTTAATGATAGAGAGGTTCTATATTTCTTCCCTTCACTTCCCTCTTTACTTCCCTGTTTCATGGTCATTCAGTGAAATAGAGGACTTTGAAGCACTCTTGATGAAAAACCAGAGTTGAATAGAAAATTTGACATTCAGATACAAGAAGCAAGAGAAGCACGAGAAGGTAAACAGGGAAAAGAAATCATAAGGAACTTATCAAAGTTGAGCTATTTACATTCCTACATGGAAAAACAATAATTGTAACTTGTGAAATTTTTCTCAGTATGAGAATAATTGAAGAGAATATAAATGTGAGTGTGTGTGTGTGTATACATAAATGTTCATATAGAAGGGTATATGTGCATATGAATACATATGTAAGTATGTGTATATATGTGTACAGGTATACATAGAGGGCACAGGACCAATTGAATAGGAAGGGATGATACTTAAAAGGTGAAATTGAGAGATGAGAGAGGAATTTGAGAGGAGATGGGGAGAGACAGAATGGGGTAAATTATCTCACATAGAAGAGGTAAGGGAAAACTGTTACAATGGAGGTGAAGAACAGGAAGGCAAAAGGGAATGGGTCAACCTTACTCTCATTGAATTTGGCTTAGGTAGGGAATGACATACACACTAAATAGGGTATCTCACCCTACAGGAGAGTAGGGTGGAAGGGCATGAGAGGAGGGATGATGGAGGGGAGGGCAGGTTGGGTCGGGGAGGGAAGTTGGAAGCACACACTTTTCAAAAGGGACAGGGTCAAAGTAGAGAACAGAACAAGTAGGGGGCAGGCTAGGATAAAGGGAAATATAGTCAGTCTTTCGCAATATATCCACTATGGAAATGTTTTGCATAGCTACACATGTACGACCTATATTGAATTGCCTCTCTTACCAGTAAGGGTGGGTGAAGAGGGAGGAAGGGAAGGAATCTGGAATTCAAAGTTTTAAAATCAAATGTTTAAATATATTAAATATATATTTGTAATTAAAAATCTTGTGGAAATGAATGATGTAAACTAAAAATAAACATTAAAAAAGACAAAAAAATTTTTTTAATTTAAAAAAACAAACTAGAGAAAGAAATGGGAAACCACACCAATTATCTCTACCAAGAAAACCCCAAATGAGGTCACAAAGAGTCAGACATGACTGAAAATGACTTACACACACACATGCTTAAATGATAGAGAGGTTCTATATTTCTTCCCTTCCCTCCCCTCTTTACTTCCCTCTTTCTTTTCTTTCTTTTTTATAAAGGAATGTGGAAAGGAAAAAGCAAATGATTGATAATTGAAAAAAGGATTGAAAATTAAGTGATATGACACAGTATATATGTTCTTGTACATATATGTAGAAACATCTATCACAGGGAAATATGTAAACTACTTTTTTTTTTTTGCTTAACTTAATCTTTCTTGTTTTACAGTTGGGGCGTCTATCTTGCTCCCTTTTCTCTCTCCAATTCCTGAGAATTCTTCTGACTTGAAATCTTTGTTTCTTCAGTAGATGCAAACTAGTTCATACAAGTAGTACCTATGCCACCCCACACTGAGTGTATACACTCAATTCTATGTCTGCAGTTGGGGTTCTCTACAGCTTGCCCCATTCAGGAGTCAGTCAGACCAACTCCTCATACTTTTCTCTGTACCCCAGCTTATCTTTTGATAAACCGTAGTTCCCACAGCTGCCAGTTACATAGAATTCTGGTCATGTATGATTCCCCTGGGGGTGTTTGTAAATATTTTCTTTTTTGAGTTGAGAAACAGTTCTAGTTCTCCCTCCCTCAACTGTAGCTCCTTGCCCCCAACCCCACTCCTTAGTAGAGCAGAAATTAGCAGCTCTGGCACTCAAGGAAGGCACCACAAAATACACAGAAGGTATAAAAGTGTGAAAGGCACTCTCAAAACAACCTTTTAATCCAAATTCTAATGGTCTGGGGATGGAAGGTGGGAAAGGACCTTGAGTCCTGGGCAGATCCCAGGACACTAAGAAAGAGGGGAGAACCCAGAGAGAACTCAGCAACTGCTAGGGGATGGGGAAGTGGAGAAGAGAGAAGAATGCTTTCTGGTGGCTTCCTAGTTTAACTATTCTTACTGACTAGGTATTAAGTTTAGTTATTCTATCTGATGCAGAAAGACATTGTTGTCAAAACTCTTCAAATGTTGATGCCTTGGGGAAAAACACAGGTTGCCCTCTCCTAATTATGGTTTGGCCTCTCCGTTTTCCTGTGGCCCCCTTTCTTCTAGTTAATGTCCCCAGCTACTTGAAATGGTACAACTTAAAAATCCCCAGTACTTTCATCATTTCATCAACTCCCAAAATGCCCAGTGATTAATTGCTCCCCTATGTTCCAATCTCACCCCCTATTATCCCTATCATCCCCTAGGCTATAACACCCTTGACTATATCCAGCTACAACATTTCCTGGGCCTCAAACATCCCACCCCCTTACCCCTATTCTATCCATCTTTGATATCTTTAAGAATCCCCTGCTTTGACAATTTTGTAACTACCTTGTTACATTTAATAAACACTTTTAAAAAAACAAATTATGGGGGCAGCTAGGTGGCACAGTAAGAGTGGGATGACCTAGGATGGGTTCTGGCCTCAGTACTTAGCACACACACATAAATAACTAGCCGTGTAACCTTGAGCAAGTTACTTAACCCCAATTGCTTTAAAAAAAAATAAAAATAAATTATATGAAATAGAAGGTCACAGTTTCACATGCAACCTTCTTTTTTGTTCTTTTCTATATATTGGAATGCCTGTTTGTTGATGGTTTTCAAGTTTATAAAAAGAAAAAAAAATCTTATGCTTTCTTCCATAGCTTTATCAAAGTGACATTTGCTACATTTAATGTTTTGTTTTATTTCTGCTGGGATAATGTTGGTCCTTGTTGCCAGAATATCATTCTTTATCCTAAGGAGGCTTCTTTCCCCAACTTTAGAGGTAGTGGAGTTTTATTGAAGCTAGCTTCAACCTCGAAGAATCTATGAATACCTCCGGTAGGGTGCTCTTACAATTTCCAATATAGTCAGTCTTCTGCCTTCTCTTTCCCCCACCACATTTTCCTTAAATATTTCTTCTTCCCACACTTTTAATAGTTTTACTTTCAAAACTATTAAACTATTTAATTTTACCTATCCCAAAAGAATGGAAACCACCAAGGAAACCCACAAAATCACCTACTGATTTATTGTTAGTTGCTGGCCTAAACCCTGGGACTTCAGTAATTCCCCGTTCTGGGGATTCACAATTATTGTTCATAATACCCTCTTTCTTTTCCCCATCCCATAGTTCTCTCTCTCCACACCATTTCTTCAACCCCCACTCATCTCTGCTTCCTATTCCCTAATTCTTGATCTTATCCTTGGTCTCCTAGCATTATCTCTCTTTTCCTCAATAATCTTATGTGTTTCCCCCTTCACACCAGACTTTGACCCCTTCCCAGCAATAAGAAGATTCCACAAGAAACCAGTCAGAGTCCTTTAAGGGCCTGTGGAAATAACTGGGGAAGAGACACTGAACTAGAGCTTTGCTCAAAAATAAGAAAGAACTTTAAAATTAGAGCTGTCAGAAAATGGAATGAATGGAAAGTGGTATGCAGTAGTCAATAGAGAATAGACTTCAGAGCCAGGAACACAGGGTTCAAATCCTGCCTCTGAAATGTACTAGCTCTGTGACCCTTGGCAAATCACTTAACTTCTAGGAAGGGCAGCTAGGTCACACAGTACATAGAGTGCTGGACCTGGAGTCAGGAAGACTTATCTTTCTGAGTTCAAATCTGCCCCCAGACATTTACTAGCTGTGTGACTCTGGGCAAATCATTTAACCCTGTTTGTCTTAGTTTATTCATCTGTAAAATGAGCTGGAGAAGGAAAGAGTAAACCATTTCAGTATCTTTGCTAAGAAAATCTCAAAATGGGGTCACAGAGAGTCCGGCATGACAACAAGTCCTAGGCGACTTTCTAAGTCTTATGGTCTGAATTCTAGCTCTAGTACTAACTAGGTGTGTGATATGAAGTTAAATAGTCTCTCTGAGTCTTTTTTTGCTCATCTGTAAAATGGGGTAATCCACTTACAGTAAACTGTAAAATACTATAGAGAGGTAAACTGTTGTTTTTAACATTCTATTCTTTCTTCACTGCACTAGTGAGTGACCAGAAGCCATTCAGGGGAAGTTTTGTGCCATTAAGTCAGCCTCATGTAGGGAAATGTGTCTCTACCTCTTCCTTGCTGATTGCTCTAATTTCCTTTCCCCTCCCTTAGCTCAACTTTAAGAACAAGGCACTTTCCATCCCCAAACAGGAGGGCTTTGTGAAAAGGGGAGAGGAATGGTTCCAGTTTTTCCCAACTTATAAACTGCAAAGCTGGCCCCATGCCTGCCTCCTTCCCTGACTTCAGAGTTAACATCTTCCCCGGTCTCTAGAGAAATGCCTGACAAGCTCACAAATAAAAATCTGCATTCCCTAGAACTGTAGAAAGCAACCCTGTCAGAATGAAGAATGACCCTCTGGTAATAGGATCCAATAGGATTGAAATCTGACTGCCAGAAGAAGAGGCCAAAGTGGAATTGAAACTGTTGTGAGATTTTCAAATCAAGTGAGAAACCAGAAGTGGAAAAATGAGAAAGAGATGGAATGAAAATACAGAGATGAAGGGAGAGAAGAGAAGAGGGGGGGCTAAAGAAGGAGGAATGAGAAAGAAGAATGGCCAAAGCATTTTATTTTCTTTACCGACCTTGCTTTTCTGTCTTTCCCCTATTATCAGCTCCCCCTCTTCAGGGTAAACTTACTTGGAGGTCAACAATTTCCCCTTCTGTTTCCATCCTGCTGGGCTCAGTTCTTTCCTTACTGATTGCCTGCTGCAGACTGCGTGGGCAACTGTGGACTTTGCTGTCTCTGGGACTCTTTGAGGCTTTCCTTAGGTAGGAGGGCGTACAGCTGGCAAGACAGACCTGCTATTCATCTGTCTGTTGTGATATTCCTGACCTGGCCTCAACTCTAGGGGAAATGTGGTTGCACATACATCTGTGTGCTTGATGGTGTGCTCGTGCACACATACGGTAAAGGTTGGGTACAAATTTTTTATTTCTTTCAAGAGATGAAGCATCCTCAGCCTTCTTCTGAGCTGCACATTGTCAACATCATTTTCTTTAGTGTCTCCAATAAGCTTTTGGAGTCTGATCCAATAGCTCCATATCCAGATTGTTTCTACACAAGAAGGACTCCTTATGTGTTCTTCAAGGAAAAAGCTTAAAGATACAGTCTGATATCCAGAAGAGAGGACTGAATAGGGCACACAGTCACTAAGGGTGAGACAGCCTCCAGCAAATGGTTATAATCTGTGTCCCAAAGCTCCAGCTTCTGGGTTTACATGAACTGGGTTCAATCTTAGGGGCATCTCAAAAAATTGCCCCATTTCACTCATGCCACTAACCAGGGCTTCCCCTGCAAACAAAAAAAAATTGCTTCATTTTGCCCATACACACATTTACTCCCAAGAATGTTAGAATATAGTGCAATCTAGGTTCTCTACAGATGTGAGTAAAAGGGCTCTCAATTCTTATATAAGCTAAAAATATCTATTGGATACAGGACATCCTTTATTTTACCCCACAGAATGAATGCAAAAAACTTCAAAGGAGTCCATAAATATGTACGATGTGCTTCCTTCCCTCCAGTGAGTCCCATTTTTTCATAGGGGCCCTATGGCAGACTCCTCTAAGAAGACAGATGCACTTGGGATGACCTCTCTAGTGAGGTTCCCCTGGGTTCCTATACAGTCCACCAGATTTGTAATGCTAACCTAAAAAGCCTATTGAACTCCTTTGAAACAGAAGTTTGCATTTGGGATTGCTGGAGAGTCACTCCCTTTCCCAATGGACATGCACTGCCCAAAAATTTGTTAATAGGAGAGAATATTAGGTTTGCTCCCCTTCTGCTGCCCCTCCACCTCCGTGACCAAGCAGAACCCCTCCTTATATGAAATGATGAAGAACAAAGTAAACAAAATCTGGAGAACAAGTTATCACCATGTGAAAAGGAAAATAACTGTGAAAGGCTTTAGAATTCTGATCAATGCAGTGACCAATCAAAATTTCCAGAGGTACCAGAGACATTTTCAGCCATAGCCAACATATTGATTCACTTTGCTTGATTATTATTGTTTTATTACAGTGAAGATCTTCCATCTGGGGTGGGGGATGTCACAGGTGATAAAGATGGGAAAAAAACCCATAAAATATTTTTGAAACTAGACAACAAAAAGAAGTTCAGAAGGGGATATAGATAGGGTAAATTATGCTAAAACCTTGTTAAATTTGTGTACTTATAATACCAAACTATACATAAGAGAAGTTCACAATTTCATACATGGTCCTCATTTTATGTTTGTTAATGATTATTAAGTTTTCAAAAAATTTTTTTTAATTTTTTATATGTGGAACTCAGACCTGACCTCTAGATTTAGTCTGGTGAAGGCAAGAGTACAACTTGACTATCTCTGGACAATATTTCCCTTTTAACTCTCCATTATGGGTTATTCCACCAACTCAGACTTGAAGTGATACTTTGGGTCCACAGAGGATAGTTATTCCCTCAGGTTCTGGGATCATGGTATCCTGGGGTTGTGTTTGTCCTTCATTCTTGAAGAGGACCATGGCATCAGGGAAATGATGACATGACTTGCAGTTGACCTAGATTTGATCGAGGGAGGGAGGGCTGTGCAAGGTCACCAGCCTCACTTTCTCCTCCAAAGCCATCTGAATCCAGTGACCAGATATTCATCAGGATGCAATGGGAGCTTTTTCAAGTACTCGCTTAGAGTGAGTTAACGTCCATTCACTGAATAGGCCTCCACTCCAAAAACTACATAGCCCACAGGTGTGCTTTCCCTTGATGGTCAGTCAATAGTCACAATTAGCTCTTGGCAAAGGCATTCACTTAGAAGGAAGAGTGAGAACTATAGCTACAAAACATACTCCCTCCTCCATAAAATCTGAGGGCTTACTTTCCCACAACTAAACACTTCACATATGTAGTAAACACACGCAGAAAAGGCAATTTATAGCTCCAAAGCTGTAGGGCCTCAATAGCCTTTGTCTACTCATGGTGTCCAATACACACCGTGTAGCTGTCTATAGAACTAATCCTTACCCCGAAGAATTTTATTAAGTTCCCCATCACCTCCTCCTTCCTGTCATCGTGAATATCTATACCCGTTATCCACAACAGAGTCTAGACCCAGGCAACACTTGGGGTGAGGTAAACAGTCCTATGTTGGTCAGTTCCTTCTCCTAGACCCCCTATGGTTTTGTTTTTGTTGGGTTTTTTTGTCCCACTAAAACTCCCTTTACATTTCTTAATCGCTTCCCCTCTATCTTTTACCCTCAAGGGTATTATTGTCTTTTTCTTACCATAAAGACATCAATTGCTGTTTCAAAACCTCTCTCAACAGCACCAAAAATGTCAAGATTGCTAAGCTTTGGATCTTCAAGTCATATTTAGAATGTGCATCTGAATGAGTATAATATCTAAGTTCCTGTCCTTTATCTGGGAATAATAATATATTTGGTTTTTTTCTTTTTCCCCCATAATTTTCCTATTCCCTACTGAGCCTCACCACTCAGTCGTGAACATAAATGGCAGGATTTTACCAAGCTACTACAGTTTGTCTACCCAGGAGTCCCCAGAAGGCTTGCTCCTCAAGCTCCCTTTATGATTCCTGCATTCTCATGTAAATGTATGCAAGGCTATTTACTTACCTGCCTCTTCCATTCACCTTTTCTTCCATCTATCCTTCTTTGTGCACAAATGAAAAAAAAATCGATACTTGGGTTTTGGAATGCATTTCTCCTTTATCTGTCCCGAGTTTTGGGGAGCTAAATCATTATCTGCCATTTCTGCCATCAGACAGTGCCTATTGCCACTTGGGAGGGTTGGGAGGGTAGAGCAGGCTCACCCAAAGTGATACCCAGGGAAGAAAGCCCTCAAAAGATTCCAACTGATTTGCCATTTGTTGAAAGAAAAAATCTTTATTTGGGATTTCCTCCTAGAAAAACTCAGGAAAACAGGCAAAATTCAGGAAAAAGAAAATTAAAAGGAGTTTATTAAAATACATCAATGTAGTAGTATATTGATGGGCTGATCATTAGAGATCAGCAAAAAATTCCAGATGTAGCCAACTTTTATTAATAACTTTCATTCAGACAATTCAGATAGGTCCACATCAGCACAAGAGGATGCATCTCAGCTCCTCCCCAATTACCTGTATATGATATTTAACAGGTAGGAGATGACCTGCTACAGGTAAAGGGTGACCTGCTATATGATGGATAGCAGGTAATACAAAAGCTGCAGACTGGGTGATGCCTCCCCGAGTAGAGCCTTCCTTAACAGAACTTCCCCTGACACTGATTCACTGGCAAGCCTGGGAACAAGAGTTCACTGAATCAGAATAACTTTTAATAGAGTTTTCACAAATTCCTCCCACCACCCACCCCCTCTCAGGTACAGTGTCTGTGCTTGGCAGGTTCCTTAGCCAGGCTTCTAGGGTCTGCTTTTTAAAGCTATGTTCAGCCTTGATTGGGTCTGATGGGAAAGTGTCTCGGTCCAGCTGTTGCCTCCTGCCCTGACTCTCTCAATGAATTCTCAGAATGATGACTTCTCAGATTGCAAGATGGGGTGACTATCTCTGGAAGAAGGGTTTACCTGCTAGACCCTGCGGCCAAAGTTTGAGAAGGGAAGGGAGAGAAATCTTTTCCTCTATTCTCTTTCTGCCCCCAACCAAACGATTCCCTCTTGGAGGTCGTCTTCCTGGACTATTATCTCTTGCCTATAAACTCAGTTTTTTGGGCTGCCACATCTCATTGTTGATTCATATTGAACTGGAAAACCATTAAAACCTTGTGTGGAAGCATATTTAAAAGCTCATTTTTTCCATTTACCTGGAAATATTATGTAAGAAATATTTCTTTTTTAAGAAAGTGAATCAGTTGGTGGTTGTCCTTCATATACATGTCAATTACGGGGTGGGGGGCGGAGTCAAGATGTCAGAGTAGATGTCAATTATGGCTGATCAGATCAGTATGAGCTCAGAAGACCTTACACAGGTCAGCACAAATAGTACCTTTGAACTTTTGGAGAGGTTTCTAAATTTGTATATCTCAACGTTTCTTTTGAGCTACTCCAATTCTGTTTTGTTCATAGAGCACTGTATCTTCTTTGATGTGGACATGCCATGCTGGGTGGTCCTGTGTCAGTGTCTCCCATGTCTCATAATTGATTTCAAATTTCTTCAGCTAGACGTCGAGAGTGTCGTTGTATTGCTTCTTCTGACCTCTGTGTAAGCACTTGCCTTGACTGAATTTTCCCTAAGATAGTCTTTTAGGGAAACAAGCATTTGACATTCAAACAATGTGGCCAACCCATCAGAGTTATGCTCTCTGCAAGAGTTTGAATGCTTGGCAGTGTCCCTGAGAAAGGGCTCAGTGTCTGCTACCTTATCCTGCCATGTGTTCTTCAGAATCTTCCTAAGACAATTCACGTAGAAGTGATTCAGTTCCCTGGAATGGCACTGTCCAGGTTTCATAGCCATGTGACAATGAGGTCAGCACAACAATTCTGGTAGGGAGCCTGCTACTGTACTAATACTAATAATACTAATACTCTCTCACACTTTCCTCGAGCCTCCCAAACACTAAGCTAGATCTAGCAATGTGTGCATCAACCTAATTATCTATTTGTATATCCCTGGAAAATATACTGTCAGGATAAGTGAACTTATCCACAGCATTCAAAATTTCTCCATTTGCTGAAACTGATGGTCCCACATATAAATGATGCAGTGATGACTAAGTGGAGAACCTGTTTTCTAAGGTGCTAATTGTCAGGCCAAAATTAGCACAAGTGGCAGAGAATCAATCCATTCACTATTGCATCTTAGCCGCAGAGACTGCATTGAGTGCACAATCTTCTGTGAACAAAATGTCGCACACCAACTTTCCTTACACTTTAGTCTTGGCTTGTAGCCTTTTCAAGTTAAATAATTTACCATCAGTGTGATGTTTGACTTGGATGCCATTTTCATCCTTGTTGAAGGTATCTGATAATATCACTGAAAACATCATGCTAAAAAGCATCACACAGCCCTGCTTCACTCAATTGGTGACTGGGAAAGTACAGAGCATCATCCGTTATCCAGAACCCATGCAAGATGCCATCTTGGAACTGGCATACAATACTGACGAACTCTAGGAAGCCAAATTTTGCCATCATCTTCCACAAGCCCTCACAACAGATCAACAAATACTGTGTGCAGACTTCTGTTCTGCTCCTGGCATTTCTCCTAGAGTTGTTAGGCAGCCAACACCATATCAACCATTCCTCAGCCCTTTCTGAAGCCATGCTGGCTTTCAAATAGATGACCATCTTCCAGGGGAAGGATCAGCCTATTAAGGAGGACTCTGGCAAGAGTCTTTTTTAAATTTTATTTATTTTTATTAATTAATGAATTAATTTTTAGTTTTCAACCTTCATTTCCACAAGATTTTGAGTTCCAAATTTTCTCCCCATTACTCCCTTCCCCCTCTCTCCTAGATGGTATAATTTTGATTGCCCCTTCCCCCAGTCTGCTCTCCCCTCTATTACTCCCCACTCTTACTCCCTTCCCTCTTACTTTCTTGTAGGGCAAGATAGATTTTTATACCCCATTGCTCTGGCAAGAATCTTGCTGCAATGATTAAGAGGAGGACCTCCCTGTGATTGTCACAGGACAATGTATTTCCCTTTCCTTTCTAGAGATGGACAATGAAGGCATCCTTGAACCTACTCTTAGAATATTTTGGTCAGCTTTTATGAGCAGTGGACCCCCTGCATCACACATCCCAGTCAATAATTCTTTTAACTCTTCTTTCCCTGTGGCCCTTATCGTCTGCACCTGGCTCCACCCCAGGCTATTTGCCACTCCTTAATCCTATCCAGATCTTCCCACAGTCATTCTGTATAAAAGTGTCAATCTTTTCCCCATTAAGTTGCTCAGATTCTTAAAATCTGGTCCTCTTGTACTGACTTCACAAATGTGTAGATTCTTAAAACCCTGCCCCCTTCTATTGGTGACACAATGAACCTTGTCTCTGAGGAAAGAAGACTTGAGTGGTTGAATTCTTTCAACGCAGATCTGCCTCCTTTGATCCTGTCATTTTGGACTCCTTAGCATCCCTAAATCACAACAGTATGGGTGATGTCTTTTGACTTGCACATATGTTGGATTTAAGTGAGGCAGAGTTGCACAAAGTTGTAAGCCCCACTTTCTCTTCTAGAGTCATCAAAGTTCACTGGCAGGACAAAAGTAAAAGTGCCAAGTGATGGTACAAGATGCAGTAGATGACTGGTGTCTTTGATGTTTAAACAAGTTCTAAGCACTCCACAGCACCTGCTTCAACTACCTGCATGTCCCATTGCAGCAAACTGTTCACATCTACCTATTCTGCCAGGGAAGTCTTCACATGCTTGGGGTGGACACCCCTCTAATTCACTTACAGGTTTGAGGCCCTTCAATTACCCTCAATCTGGTTTGGCCCATCTGCTGAAACATTTTACTGGGGTGTGGTCACTGTACATGCTACAATTTCTTGGAATGACAGGTAATGGGTAAATCAGGTGGATGCCAAAGGTGGAAAGCAGCCCTGAAAAGAGCTTGGCAGCCCTCACACCTGAGGTACTGATCTTCCCTGAAAACCTATACACCCAAAAGGGCACAGAACAAAAGCTAAGGCCTTCCTTTTAAAGGAAATAAGGGTGTGAAGAAAGGGTGATGGCCAAACTTATCTCTTGACATGGTTTAGATTCTTGACTTCCTCAAGCCCTAAAGAAATTGGACTGTGACCCACCCAAGGGAAGGCGCCTTCTTCTTTTTTTTTTTTTCAGAAAGAATTTCAATATTGTTTATTTTGATCTTGGGGAGAAGAGCTTCTCTTTCAATACTGAAGAGGGGGAACAAAAAGGGAAGGAATTGAGTAATAAAGACAAATCTAGAATGTTAACCTCAAAATGCTTTATAACATGATATTTTCCTTGCGCAAGATTCCTATACATGTTACCATTGTCATAGGGCAGAAAGATATGTGAAGGTGGTAAGCTTGTTTAAACATCAAAGACAACAAAGACAATACATGGGTGGACTATGCCAGTTTAGATGTTTCTCTAGACTAGAAATGTTTTGGATTTAGAATAATGTTAAATTAAATAAAATTGTTTCTGTCAGACTTGTGCCTAAACCTCACAGTTTAATATTAATATTTTTTTCTTGAACACCACCAGATTTTTTTTCACACAGATTGCTACTGATCCACACTTTTCCCTTCAATCAATTTCCTGAACCTACATGTAGAGTTTGTGGAATTCAGTCTATCATTTTTATCTATTAACAACTTTCTGAATTCTATCATCCAAGAAAACAAACCTTTTCTGTTTACTGTCTTCAGCAAATTTGACATATATGCCCATAGAATATGTTGATTAGGACAGGATCAAGAGTAGATATCTGTTCCTAAAGATTAGGGAGACTTCACTAAAAACTCTTTACATGGATATCATACCACTAATCACTATTCTTTAAATCCAATTATTCAATCACTTCCAAATTCATCTAACTGTACCATTATCCAGCCCACTGCCATATTTATATACAGTCATTTCTAGCCACTAGCCCATATTTTTCACAAGGATCACATGAAATATTTTGCTAAATGCTGTGTTGAAATCTTTGCTTTGTTCATGACATTCACTCTCTGGTCCATAACAATCCATCTCTGCTCTAGTCTCACTTCCCTGCCTTCACAATTTTGACCCAATGGTTAACTAGATCAAATACCCACTATCTTCTAATCTTGAATCCCTTGATCACTTGTCCTATCCCTGCTAACACCACACTGCCATTGCCTTCCCTGTTCCTACTAAATAGTTAGAGAAAGTCACACAACTGTGTGAGTCATTATGAATTTGTTATCTAATCTAGATGCATGATGATCCCTCAAATGACTATCATACTCCTCTCAGTGGTTTTTGCAAATCTTCTCTTCCCCCTTCAAATCCCCTTAACTTTGCCTTTGCCTTTGCCTTTCACAATTCCAGTTCCTGCTTTAATAAGATAATCAAGGCTATCCCTAAAGTTCCTTCTTTTCCTCTACTCCATATCTTTTCTTCATTGTCCCCTATTCTCTCCTCCCTCTGAAAAAGAGGTAACCTTTTTTTTGCCAAAACCAAAGTCTCTACTTGTGCCTTAAATCCTGACCCCTCTCATCTCTTCTAGGAGCATGCCCTTTGAATTATTCATTCTTCATTATTTTTGGAAGGTTTAGTTTGTTTCATTTTTGTCTTGTTTTTATAATTTTTATTGGTGTTTTCAGTTTCTTATATCACCACAGTATCCCATGTATCCCACCCCCTTCCTGAGAGCCATCCCATATGACAAAGTATATTTTTGGGGTCGGCTAGCTGTCGTAGGGAGTAGAATGTCAGCCCTGGAGTCAGAAGGACCTGAGTTCGGATCCGACCTCAGACACTTAAGGAACACACAAACAAAAACCTAGATCAGTAGCAATCTGTGTGACCTTGGGTAAGTTACTTAACCCCAATTGCCCTCCAAAAAGCAAAAAACAAAAAAACAAAAACAAACAAACAAACAAAACAGTGTATTTTTAGAGGGGGAAAAGTTAGTACAACTAATCAAGACATTAAGAAAGTCCAAAAACGTGCAACATGTAACACCTATGGACTTCCCACCTTCACAAAGGGATAGGTTGTGGGGGCTTTCTCATTTCTCTTTGTTTGATTCTCACTTTCTTCTCTATCATTTTTAATCTTACCTTAGCTACTGGTTCCTTCCTGATGCCATCTCTAGGTCTCCATGATCCTTAAAAAATCTTCTCTGAACCCTTCTATTCCCTCAACTTATCACCCTCTAGCTCTTCTCCATTTTATAGCCAAACCTTTACAAAAGATCCATCATATTCAATGCTTCCTGGATATTGTTTGGTTTTTGTTTGTTTGTTTTTGGAGGGGGGGAGGCAAGGTGATTGGGGATAAAAGACTTGCCCAAGGTAACACAGCTAATAAGTGTCAAGTGTCTGAGTCTAGATTTGAACTCAGGTCCTCCTGGCTCCAGGGCCAGTGCTCTATTCACTACACCACCTAGCTGTCCCTATGCCTCTTGCCTATTGAACTGAAATTGTCTCCTAAAGTTGAAATAATTTCTTAGTTTCTAAACCCAATGGATTTTTCTCAGTTTTAAGCCTACTTCAATTTTCTTCAATTTTTTACTCTGATGACCATTCTTTCTTCCAACATGTTCCCTTCTCCCTTAGCTTCTACTAATGGAGTTAGTACTAAGGGAGTTAGTGTTAGTACTAATACTATTCTTTCTTGGTTCTTTATGCAACAGTCAAAACTGGTCCACTAACTACTTTCTTTTTTTTTTTTAACTTAATTTATTAGTTTAGTTTCAGTTAACAAGATTCAATTCCATAGCTCCTTGATTTTCAGATTTCCTTTGCTTCCCTCCCCCCACCCCCCACAACTGCATATAATCCAGTATAGGATCTGTAAATACATTTATATTAGAGATTGGTCCAATTACAAAGGCATATTGTACTAGGTGGGATGGGAAATGACAAAGAAGAAATAAAACCAAACAATGAAAAGAAAAAGATCAATTAGTTAGCTTCCATCAGGATTCAGGTTCAGTTCTTTCTAGTTATGTCTCTGGATGTCGCATTTCTCTCTTTCTTGAGTTTTTCGGGATTGACTTATATCACTGCGTTGCTGAAAAGAGTCCAGTCTGTCATAGTTGGTCATCACACATATGATGTGTCTGTGATTGTGTACAAATTTTTCTTCTGATTCTACTCTTCTTGCTCAGCATCAGTTTGTATAAGCCTCTCCAGGTAAATATGAAATCCGTCTCCTCATTTCTTATAGCACAATAATATTCCATTACATTCATATACCATAACTTGTTTAGCCATTCCCCAATTGATGGGCACCCCTTTAGTTTCCAATTCTTTGTAACCACAAAAAGGGCTACTATAAATATTTTTGTGCATATGGGTCTTCCTCCCACTTCTATGATCTTTTTGGGATATAACCCTAGAAGTGGTATTGCTGGGTCAAAGGGTATGAAATTATTTATAGTCCTTTGGGCATAATTCCAGATTGCTCTCCAGAATGGTTGGATAAGTTCACAACTCCACCAGTGATGCATTAGTGTTCCAATTTGCCCACATCCTCTCCAGCATTTGTCATTTTCTTGTTTTATCATCTTAGCCAATCTGACTGGAGAGATATGGTATCTCAGAGTTGTTTTGATTTGCATTTCTCTAATCGATAGTGATTTAGAGCATTTCTTCATATAGTGATTTAGAGCATTTCTTCATATGCTTATAGATATCTTTAATTTCTTTCTCTGAAAACTGTCTGTTCATATCCTTTGACCATTTATCAATTGGGGAATGACTTGTATTCATATAGATTTGACTCAATTCTCTGTAAATTTTAGAAATGAGTCCTTTATCAGAGACATAGGTTGTGAAAATTCTTTCCCAATTTCCCACTTCCCTCTTGATCTTGGTTACATTGGCTTTGTTTGTAGAGAAGCTTTTCAATTTAATGTAATCAAAATTATCCATCACTAACTACTTTCTAAACTCAGCCTTCTATCTCTGTGCCTTTGCTGAGAGTATCTACCATGCCTGGGAATTCACTTCCTCCTCATTCTTGCCCCTAATAATTCCCAGTTTGCTTAGAGTTTCTGTCCAGATGCTACTTCCTATATGAAGCCTTTCTTGATCTTCACTGTGTTAGTTGTAATATCTTAACCTCTATCCCCATGCAAATTATCTAGTTTTTCCTTAAAAGATATTGAGACCATCCTCAAGACTTGTTTGGCTCAGAGGACTAAAAGGTCAGGCTTATACTGATCTCCTCAATATAAAACAACCCCGGGAAATTCCAGGAACCCTCTGATGTTTGACTGGTGGAAAACTGACAGCTAAAGCAAGGGAGCTTTGCTCAGATAAATTAATTTGAGGTTTCATATCTTTGATAAATATCCTCCTCTTGCTATGATTAAGTAAATCTTTTTGTTAACTGTTATATGACCTACAAGTATCTCATTTTGTTCTAGTATCAAACCTAAACTCTTAGGAGACAAACCTTGCCTCGAGCTGCTCAGTGTTCCATGCTAAGTGTGATTGGAGATGTGAATGAGAATGAACCAGGCCATGTGAGTAGTTCAAGGAAGAACTCCATTTATTGATTCTTTGGACAAGGTTTTTATAGAGCAATGAGACAAAAGAAAATGTAACTCTAGTTTTCTTATCACTATTAGAACAGGAAGTTCAGGTAATGTATCAAAATCCTGGGTGACAAAATGTTTCTAATCTAACAAGGATTTGACATCTAGGTGACTAAAATCTTAGGGTAAAGCCTTTGATCTCAAAACTCAAATAAAATCATTTTAAATGCAGCTCATCTTAAAGGAGGACTCCAGGAGCAAGCTTTTGAAAGCTGCATCTCAAAGGATTTTCTTTAAAGCTAGTTGTCAGATTTTATCTGAGTCCTGGATCAGGTATTTTGGCTCTCCACAAAACCTGAACTACTAGTAGACAGAACACCCTCCCCTCCCATCTGTACACAGAGATAAAAGAAGGGAGGGGAGAGGGAGAGAGGGGGAGAGAGAGAGAGAAAAAAAGAGAGAGAGAGAGAGAGAGAGGGAAAGGGAGAGTTGTTAATGCTTTAGCCTGCTTCAAATTGTCTTGTATTTATTTATCTGTCTATATTTTGAACCACCACCACTGCAAGTAGACTTGAAAGTCCTTGAGGAAAGGGGTCTTTCTCAATGTACACCTTTTCGTTCTGTCACCTAGCATTGTTTTTTATGAATAGTAAGCATTAGCTTAATCAATGTTTAGTGTTATCAAATTATTCTGGTGTAAAGGAGTCACCATTTGCGTAAGAAGAGAATGGGCCTGCACTGACAAAATCATGGATCTTTGAAGTACTAGAATAAAGATTTGTTGGGGCCTATCACTGGGACTTGGAGAGATTTCACAGAAGAATTAGTTGACAGCTCTGAAAACAACAGGCCTTTTTGTTTAGTAGGTATAAGAGAAAGCCCAGTGGCTTAACTGGAGGCACTGAGTACAACCCAGAAGGGAACCAGGGGCAACAAGGGAAGGGTACACAGCATACATCCCAAACCTGGGACAGAAATTGACACCTCTAAAATTAAGGCATTCTTCCAAAGCTGGGCCTTCCTTGAGGCTGGGACTAATACTTCCCAAACTAGGGCAGCACACCAAATGTTCCCAGACTTGGGCTGGGACCTATACTTACAAAGCAGGAAGAGACACAAACCCGGGGCTTCTCCTAGTGATGGAATCCTAATAAAGCTGCCCCCAGCCCCAATATTCTAACAGGCCCCATGATACCTACCTATCCCCCCCCCAAAATATCCTAACTCTTTCATATATGCCTCACTGTTCACTGGAACAGGTGTGTCCCTGAACTCTTTGTTCCCACAGAAACAGCAGGTGTGTCCATGTGATAGCTACTGCCTCTAACTGATCACTGCCCCCAGACCCATTCCCACAGAAACAGATGTTTTCTTGCATTCAATCACAATCACATCATCCATCTAGCCCAAAACAGGACCACAATACCTATCTATCTTGACCAGAAAGGTCAAGCCAATTGGAAGGCAGAATGACCAGAATGTTTAACCACCAAACCATAGATGAGACCCCTCCTCCATTACCTAAGCCCTTAACAAATTCCCCATACCTTTTTAATATTAATCATATTCCTATATTCAATGTAAATTTTGATTGTGTAATCGGCATCTTTACCCTATAAAAATCCATCTTGCTCTTTCTGAAGTTGCTGGTTCTTCTTGGAACTTAGCCTGCTTCATGAGAGGTGTCAATCTCAATAAATGCCCATACTTGGATTAGAGGTGGTCTGACTCTGAATTCTTTGAGATGGTTCCACCACAACACATCATGAAACTCCAACAGTTTTGGGGTGGGCAGAGCCCCCACTGCAACAGTTTTTGGAATCCCTAGGTTTAAACCACAACACTAGGACTTGGCACATTATTATATCCACTTCTCATTAGTTTGATAGGACTCCTCAGAGATTATGGTAAGCCCAGAAGATGAATAAGGCTATATGTTTCACAAAGTGGAATACAACCTTATTCAGGTTAGTCTGATTGGTTTCCTCATCACATGTCACAGGTAAACACCAGTTAGGTAAGAAGTCAGAAATGTCTAGCTTAGATGGTTGCAAGAATGAAGATTCCAGATGTGGGGGATTCCAGAGGCAGCTAGAATCTATGAGATGATCAATGAGGTCATTCCAGTGGTAGTACTGATGGGGTGCTTGGGGTGTCTATGTTTGTAACATCAGTTTGTAAAATCAAATCTCCCCCCACCCAGCCTCAGAGCATTAACTCTGCCCCTTCCCCCTGCCAGCACTCTGCCTAGCAACAATTCATGAACTGCTTATCTCTGCTTGGTACAATAATGAGCTACACCCATAGGTGAATCATTGACTAAACCATCTATAAACTTTTTAGCTTAGGCAAATGTTATCTCCTCCTAGTATAATGGCCAGCTGCACCTATGAATCCTTCAATGCACTGTAAGTTAACTCCTCAGCCAATTAGGCACATCCCGAATTCCTGTTAGCCTTGGTTCCCAACATACATCTTGTCAAACATGACACTGATGGGTGGCAGACGAGGCACTTCTCAGTCAGCCCTGACTGCTAGCTGACTTTTCAAGCCTAAAACCACACTTCCAGGTAGCCCCTCATTGAGCTATTTCCCAGTGAATTATGGGCAATACACCTTCGCAGTAGATGATAAAAGTGCATGTTCCTTTAAGTACTGACCACTCCTTAACTCCTCACTAATCCCACCCTTACTCACCTAGTTAGCATCATTGACATCTGATTTACTGTTGTAACTCTTTATAGTATTCTTCCCTCATCAGTACAGTGGATAAGGTGATGGGCCTAGAGTCAAGAAGAACTGAATTAAAATCAAGCCTTAGATATTTATCAGGGTGATTGTAAGGACCAAATGATATAATATCTGTAAAACAAGTAAACAGTAGCTATTATGTGCACAGTGGCTGGACCATGCTGAGTTCTATATAAATGCCTATTCCCTTCCCTTTCCCCTCCCCAGAGAAAGGACAAGGCAGAAAGAAGAGGTCCCAGGTAGGAGAAGGTGGCATGGGAAGGTGTGGTAGGAGTAACATGTACTACCAATCTGTTTTAGACACATGGTAATAGACCCCTTGTGCAGGTAGACATTTACCACACATGGCCTAATACTAAAAGGTCTTCCCTTAGAAGGCAATCCAACCATCCTCAAGAGTTAATTGGTCCAGGGGACTAACAAGGCTTAAATCGCTGACATAGATGCTGATTTACCTATGATGCAGGTTTTGATGGATCTCCCCTTGCCATGAGAGCCAGCACACCTTCCCTTCTGACAAGGCATACCACTGGGGCTAACATGTAAATGAGCTTTGCCTAACTAAGGCTGTGTTTTTATTGACTACTCTTCTCATGCTATTGTTGGCTAAACTTCCTTATGTTAAAGGTTATATGGTCTATTAAATCTATGCATATCCCATTAAAAAAAAAAATTTTTTTAAGTTTCAAGTTCCAAATTCTAGCCCTCCCTCCCACCCTGAGGTGGTAAGCAATCAAAATATCTCATTTTATTCCAACCTCAAGCCTGAACCATTAGACTGGCCTAAGTCAGGTCTTGTAGCTGACAAGATTGGTTTAGAATTACTTCATTGACAATCTTGTAATTGAAATGGGTAAAGGTCAATGTCAAAGGAGGGGAGCCCCAAGTGATTAGCTAGTTTGATAAATGATCTTGACATGCTGAGGCTGCTATACTTCCTGCTGCCTGTGGTTAAGTCAATAGGACAAGGTGAGGCTATAGTCTTAGAAAACACTACAACTCCCCACAAAGCCCTTCAGGGTTAATTCTGGGCAGGGGTACGCTGGTAAATATTCAACAACTCTGCTGGAAAATGTGCATATGACACATTTTTAAGTTTAATTAGGATTATTAACATTTTCTCCATCACTTTCTAAAGTCTAGATAATCAACAACAAAAAACCTATAAATCAAGCCCTGTTTGGTAGCACTTACTGATTTCTGAAGTGTAAATACACTAAAATTGTCTTGTAAATTGTAAATTGTAAATACACTGAAATTAACAATTGTCTTTCTAGAACTAAGTCGACTCCCTGCCTTAGACTGTTAAGTATGGAATATAGTCAATAGAGACTCTCTGGACACCCAACCTGCAAATGTCAGAAGGGATTGGGGAAGTAGCTCCAGAGACTGGGCCATACATTACCTCTGGAAGGCAACACTCAGCCCTGGTAATCAGAGGCATGAGAAATTCAACTTGAAATGGGCCTTCCCTGCAGTAAGGGAATCCCTTTATTCTTCCCTAATTAATAATCTGTCTGCTTCTCCATAGAAGCTATTTCAAATTTTCTCTTCCCTCCTCAGGCCTCCTGTACTTCCCCCTCCTGACTGCTCTCAGCTGATGACCTTGCTTCTTAATTCACAGAGAAAATCCAGGCCATTTGATGTGAGTTTCTTTTTCTTCCCTTCTCCTCATCTCAAAACCCACTGACCACATTCCCCATGTGCTCCTCCTTTCCCCTAGTCTAACTGTGCCTGCAACCACCTAGGTTCTCTCCTTAAACCATATTTCCCAAAACTTGATTGAGCTGGAGCCTGAATTTTCTTAGGCTTGACCTTACATCTGTTCCCCTCATATGGGTCATTGTTTGACCCATGGACTCTGCCACTGAGGCCTCACCCAGATCGGTCAACATTACATCATCAGTGTAGTGGTGAACATCAATCAGTGTCCTCAAGAAGTGGGGTCCATTTTAGGTCTTTGCCCACTAACCTGTGGAAAAACAGGGGAGAATTTAAGTAGTCCTGGAGAAGGGAAATGAAGGTTCACCATATTGGATTCCTTCCCAAGTGAAGGTGAACCCCACCCCCGCCAAAGTCTCAGCTTCTTGAATAGAGAAAAAACTTTGTCCAGGTCAATAACTCCATGCTACTCACATACAAGGCCTATAGGTGTTACTAGGTTTTAAATAATTTATGGAATTTTTTTTTAATTACTATCACTTCCAGATGAGTCTCCCCTACCTCAGAAGACTCATCCTCACAATAAGAAGTATAATTGGTGGGTGAGAAGATTATATAAACATGTAGTTGAGGGGGGGGAGTGGGCATCAGATGAACCTCATTCTTATCCATGTAATGGCGGTCTGGAGCCTGTTCAGAGTGGGAGAGAGGAACAAGTATTTATATAATGCCTATTATGGACCAGGCATTGTTCCAAGTTCTTTAGAAATATTTTCTCGTTTGATCCTCACAGCCACTCTTGAGAGGTAGGTGCTATTATCATGCCTGTTTTACTCAGAGGTAAAATGACTTGCCTAGAGTCACACCACTAAAGAATATCTGAAGCTGGATTTGAACTCAGGTCTTCCTGACTCTAGTCCCAGAGCTCTTATCAACTGCAGCCCCTTGTTGCCTCACCTAGAACACCAGTTTCCCACAGATAGAAGCTAAGACAAAATCATGATAACGTGGAATGAAAGTGGACAAATTTCAATGTGTGTAGACATTCTGTAACTGGTTCCCCAACCACAAGATTGGTAGGAGCATTTTTCAATTGACCTAGAACTAGGGCATCTTCCAAAGGCCCGAGTCAGCTGTAGGAGGCCCCTGAGGGATCTTGGTGACTCCTTCACTCTCTTCATCCAGTGAGAGAGAGCACTGTAAGACCTTGGGGGCTCTTTCCTGCTCTGAGGTCAGGTGGCTCTAGAAAAGTGGCTTTGGTCCTTGGCCTCTGTGTTTATTCCTTTCAGTTCAAATCCTGGTTTTTTTGTAGCCAGTGTAGCATTGATGCTCTGAGGAGCAAGGGATGACCTGTCGGAGTGACCTCCTAGATACCGTCCAGTACTAGTTTCTCTTTTGTCCCTTGCTTATCATAGAAGTAAATATTCCTTGTAAATTCTAATCGATATGAAGTGATTTCATGGAACCAGTGTGCTAGCCACTGGTGAAAACACAACCATTGAAGGCTTTAGCCAATAACTCTAGAAAGGAGAACACTTCCAACTCTTCAGAGTACCAGAGTTCCCTAAGAGGGCAATGTAGAGATGTAGCCAGCCTATATCTAGGAGAAAGAGTCAAACTATATTTGCTAATCTGCAACAGGCAGTGGAGGACTGAGCACACACAAAGTTTGATCTACACTGGGGGGGAGGCAGTTATGAGGGAAGATAATACTAGGGAGGAAATTGTCAAAATCAAAACAAATTTCCTGATCCTAAAGATCTAATTACCTAAAGGGTGATTAGAGGGAGAAAAGAGCTAGAATCTAAAGGGGAGTCTCTGACTTCAAAGGGAGGGCAGCTAGATAGCACAGTGGATAGAGCACCAAGCCTGGAGTTAGTAAGACCTGAGTTCAAATCCAATCACTCATTTACTAGCTGTGTGACCCTGGGCAAGTCACTTAATCCTGTTTGCCTCAGTTTCCTCATCTGTCAAATGAGTCAGAGAAGGAAATGACAAATCACTCTAGTATCTTTGCCAAGAAAACCCCAAATGGGGTCACAAAGAGTTGGGCATGACTGAGCAACCACAGAATAGATTGCCTAAGACCAGAGATGTCAAAGGTACAGCCTGCTCATACCCCAGAGTATGGCCCAAACAAGATTAAAATGTAATTGGGAAATATTTAACAAAATAAATACAAATAGACCAAAATATAATCTTAATACATAGTTTTCTAAGTCAATATTCTCCAGCATGAATACTTATGAATAATTTAGTCATTTCTATTTGAGCTTGAAATCATTGTCTACCAATACCAATTGGAGAATGGCTGAATAAATTGTGGTATATGAATGTAATATAATATCATTTTGTTATAGGAAATTATAATAGACCATTTGAGAGAATTCATAGAGAATAAAAAGTGAAGAACTAGGAGAGCAATTTATCCAATGGCAACAGCATTATAAAAAAAACAAATTTAAAAGATTTAATAACTCTGAGCAAAGCAATGAACAGTGATTAAATATTTTCAAAAGACTGATGATGAAGGGTGTTATCTGCTACCAGATAGAAAGGAGGTGAACACAGGATGCAAAGATACACATTTTTGGACATGGAAACTATGTGTATTTATTTTTCTTGGCTATGCTTATTTGTTAGGACTTTTTTTCTTTTTATATCTTAGGTTAGTTGGAGGAGGTATTTTGGGGGAGAATGGGTTAGTATTAGTGTAGCAGTAAGCACCCCAATATCCCCAGGGTGACTGCCAACACAGGTTCTTAGATCTGCTTTTCAAAAGGAAAGCAACTGAAAGTGGGTTAACAAGCTTACTTTAATCAAACAAACATATATTACCTAGTCCAGGGGAAAAAGGTCAGCACCCCAAACTTCAGAGTATACAGACAGTAGTTTCAAAACAAAGAAACAAACAGATCAAGCAGACAGGCTTCCAAACTGTCTGACCATTACATCAATACCAAATCACAGTTACCAGAGAGGGAAACATCAACATCTGGGTTTTCAAAGCCAGGGGGCTCTCAACAACAGCTTCCCAGAGTCTCATCTGGTCAAATCACACAACACTTCTCAAAGTGAGCCCCAAAGCAAAGCCTCTAATCAGGGATTATATAGTCTTCTCCTGGCTCAGAGAATGTAACCACCCTCTTGACCCACTGCCCAATCACACCGCATCAAGGTGTGGTCATTCCTGAAAACCAAGCCTCCTACCACAGGCTCCATGTGACCACATTCAGCCTATTAGGGGGCAGAGTATACTTTCAAATTAAAGAAAGTTCTCAGAGTCACTTAAGTCAATCAAAGTTTCTTAAGCCAATCAAAGGGCCTAGGGGCAGGGAAGATCCTCAAATCTGCATTTCCATTACAATTAGCAATAACAACAACAAAAAAATAAGATCATTGTAACATTTTCAAAATATACAGAAGAGAATTAGGAATAAATTCAGAAGGGAGCTCAAACCAGGACAGTTTTCAAAGTAATGTGTAGAATTTATTATATAATTTTTAAAAAGCAAGAAGTGTGAAACAAATTTATAGTTTCATATAGAATTCTCTTTTTGGGTTCCGTGTGAATTAAAATGCTCTTATTTGTCATTTAGTTTCAGAATTAAATATGAAATTTGTAAAAAGAAGTACAACTAAGAAAAACAAGTAAACACATTGACCACATATGCTTCATTTCTCACTTGCCATTTATCATGTTTCTGCTGGGGGGGAGGCCTGCTTCCTCATCAATTAACTAAAGACCTAATTCATCCTTGCATCAATCAAAGTTCTAATGTATGCCAATATTGTTTTTCTTTACAATATATAAATTTTTCTGGTTGTGCTAAATTCCCTCTGAATCAGTTAATACAATTCCTCCTGTTTCCCACAATTCTTCATTTTCCCCATTTCTTACAACACAATAATATTTCTTTACATTCGTCTAACAGTTTGTTCAGCCATTCCTCAGTTAATGCATATGAACTTAGTCTCTACTTCTTTGTTAACACAAATGTGCTATGAATATTTTTACATCTACAGAAACTTTCCTTCTTTGGCTTCCTTGGGGCATGTGCCTAGTAGTATCACTAAGTCAAGTGGAATATACAGCGTAGTGATTTTTCTAGTGTAATTCCAAATTGTTTTCCAGAATGGTTGAATCAATTCACGGCTCCCAACAGCAGCTGTTGTTCTATTTCTGCTTGACAAGTAGAAGTCTGTGATTCTAAATGAGAAGCAGAAGATCAAGTTCACATGAGAATGCCCAGCAAAGACTAGGGATGTTCACAGGTGTGGTAAATAAAATTCCCCTCTGCTCTTTCATATTTAGAAGTTGGGGTTAACTCTGACTCATGGTTAAATGAATGATTAATAATAGGGCTTGCCTTATGATGACCCCAAATACTATAATTAAAAGGAACTTAGCATTCCCTTAGGAGGGAAAGGAATATACCCTCCTCATAGTCATAGAAGAGAAGATTGTCTAGCAGGGGTGAGGAACCTGTGGCCTCAAGGCTACATGTGGTCTTCTAGGTCTTTGGGTGGGGCCTTTTGACTGAGTCCAAGTTTTACAGAACAAATTCTTTTATTAAGGGGATTTGTGAAGCTCGAATTCAGTCAAAGGGCTGCACTTGAGGACCTAGAGTACTCTATGTGGCCTTGAGACCACTAGTTCTCCATCCCTAGTAGGGCCATGGTTCTCTAAGCATGTCCATAGACTGGTCTCTCAGGTAAAATATGGACCAAGGTAAAATGCACTTCGTGCACGTGCGCACACACACACACACACACACACACACACACACACACACACACACACACACACACACACACACACTCATTCAGAGTTTTTCAATATATCTTTTCCCTGGCCATTTTTAATTGGTTCTTGCCCTAATCTCCCAGTTATTAGTGTACTTTCTTTTAAAATTTCTTTTTACAACTTTGAAAATAGCTTCTATTTATTTAGCAAGTTGTTATGCCCAGAGGGCTATAAAACTGTGCATACCCTTTAACCCAGCAATACCACTTCCAGGGCCATATCCCAAAGAGATCATAAAAATGGGAAAAGGGCCCACATGTGTAAAAATACTTATAGCAGCTTTTTTCTTGTGGTGGCAAAGGATTGAAAGTTGAGTGGATGCCAATCAATTAGGGAATGGCTGAACAAATTGTGGTATATGAATGTGATAGAATACTATTGTTTCATAAGAAAAGGTGAGCAGGTGGACTTCAGGAAAACCTGGAAAACTTACATGAACTGATGCTGAGTGAAATGAGTAGAACCAGGAGAACTTTGTACACAGTAACAGCCATGTTATGCAATGACTAACTTTAATAGACTTAGATCTTCTCAGGAATGCAAGGATCTAAGATAGCTCCCACATCCAGAAAAAGAACTATGGAGTCTGAATGCAGATCAAAGCATACTATTTGCTCTCCCTCTTTTTTAAATTGTTGTTTCTTCTTTCTTGTGGTTTCTCCCATTGGTTCTAATTCTTCTTTACAACATGACTAATGTGAAAATATATTTAATATGAATGTAAATGTATAGCCTATATAAAATTACATGCCTTCTTGGGGAGGGGGAGAAAATTTAGAACTCAAATTTTTATGGAAGTGAATGTTGAAAACTAAAAATAAATTAATCAGTTTTTTTTTTTTTAAGAATGAAATTATTTAGCAAGTTGTAGTAGTTATGGTACTGAGGAGTGAGGAGAAACTGGATTTGGATCCTATCTCTGACAGAGTACTTGTACAGCTTTGGGAAAACCACTCTGCACCTCAGGCCTTTACCTATAAAAAGCAGGTATTGATGGCCTGTAAGATCCTCTTCAGCTCTAAATTGATCTATGAATTCATTGTGTGTTTCCAGGAGAAGGAAAATTTCTTTAAGAGCAGGAATTGTTTGGTTTTTTATAGTCTTATCACCAGCAGCTTGCACAGTGCTTAGATGATATTCACTAAATTGAATTGAATCCCTGAGAGCAATGAAATCACTGTTTTGTCTACTCTGGTAACAATTAAGTAAGACAAACCATCACAACAACTACATCTAACAGCTTATACAAAATTCTTTACCTATAGACCACTCCCTATTTTTGAAAAGGAGGGAAATATGCTTCGTTACTGGTTGTCTAAAGATTATTCACTGCATTTCATGAGCATTCAGACCACCTTTCGGGGTAGCTGCCATTCACTTTGGGGTCAGTGGGTATTTTATTCTATTGGTTCTGCTTTCTTTGTTTGGCATCAGTTCATTCAAGTCACACTGTACTTCTCTTATTTCCTCACAGTCATTATTTCTTATGCGATAATATTCCATCCATTCACAAGTTTCAATTTGTTCAGTCATCCCCCCATTCAATGAATAGTGACTTATTTTTTCCAGTTTTTTGCTACCAAAAGAAATGTTCATGACAATATTTTGGTGTCTCAGAGGCCTTTCTTGTAGTCTTTCATTTTATTTTACTAAGTACTCACTACTGATATCACTGAATCAAAGGGTATGAAGAGTTTGGGAGCTTTTCTCACATAATTTCCAATTGTTTTCCAGAATGTTTAGACCAATTCACAGCTTCTTCAACAGTCTATTAGTGCACCTGTCTTCCTGCAGACCAACATTATTTCTATCTCTTATCATCTTTATCAATTTGGAGAAAGAGGTTTAGGAGGGACCATATAGGGAAATTCTCAGAAGGAAAATAGCCCTTTATTTTACAACTTTCTAAGACATTTAACACATATTATCACCAAGAGGTAATGTGACATAGGACAGTTAGGTGTCAAAGTGGGTAGAATGCTGAATGTGGAATCAGGAAGATTCATCTTTCCAAGTTCAAATCTGGCATCAGACACTTCCAAGCTGTGTGACAATTTTGCATATGTGGGTCCTTTTCCCATTTTTATGATCTCTTTGGGATACCAACCTAGAAGTGATATTGCTGAGTCAAAGGGTTTGCAATTTTGTAGCCCTTTGGGCATAGTTCCAAATTGCTTTCCAGAATGGTTGGATCAGTTCACAACTCCATCAACAATGTACCAGTGTTACAATTTTCCCACATTTACTCCAACATTAATCATTTTTGTGTTTTGTCATGTTAGACAGTCTGATAGATATGGTATGGTACCTAAGAGTTGTTTGATTTGCATTTCTCTATTCAATAGTAATTTAGAGCATTTTTTCATATGACTATAGGTAGCTTTAATTTCTTCCTCTGAAAACTGTCTGTTCATATGCTTTGACCATCTATCCATTGGGGAATGACATGTATTCTTTTTTAAAATCTTTATTTATTTATTTTTAGTTTTCAACATTCACTTCATAAGATTTTGAGCTCCAAATTTTCTCCCCATCTCTCCCCTTCCCCCTCTTCCCACCCCAAAACAGCATGTACTTTGATATAGGCTCTACACATACATTCATATTTGACCTATTTTCACATTAGTCATGTTATAAATAAGAATTAGGATCAATGGGAGAAACCATGAGAAAGAAGAAACAAAAAAAAAAAGAGAAAGAGAGCAAATAATATGCTTCAATCTGCATTCAGACTCCATAGTTCTTTTTCTGGATGTGGAAGCATTTTCAATAATGAGTCCTTTAGGGTTGTCTTGTCCAAACCTCTTATAAGATCTCAAACCTCATGTAGACAGATATAGTATGAATAGGAAATATATACATATGATTTTCTATATCTATGTATATGGTATGGAGAGCATATAAATATATACACACACACACATACGCAACACACATCCAAGCACGCACACATGTGCACACATGTATTATGAGAGGTTTGAGATCCCTTGGATGAGAGTGAACAAAGGAAATATTATTTAGGTAAAAGAGTGATAACTATCAGAAAAAAGGAAGGGATGGAAACCTAAAGCTATTTCAAAGGTAAAAGACCTGACTGTGGAATCCAAAGGAAAGAGAAATCAAAATACATGCCAGGTCTTAATTATCTAAGTTGTGGATCATCTAAACCATTTGTCTTTTCCTCCTAGCTACATACCATATCTGGTCAGTCGACCCAGCTGACTTCAGAGGAGATAGTGAGGCTGGTGATTTTGCACAGTCCTCCCTCACTTAAATCCAGTTCACTTGCATGTCATGGCATCATCTCCCTGAAGTCATGGTCCTCTTCCAGAAGGAAGAGCAAACAACAACAACACACTATGTGACCACTGCTGTGTCCATTAACACCTATACCCAATGGTGCTCAAGAGGAATAAAAGGAGGCAAAGTTCCAATCATTCCATTTGTGCTTTGTGAACAACTCTAGTAATGCTGATTTGTGAGGGCCAAAGGAGGCGGCAACCAAGGGCAGAAATATTTGTGTTTGTCTTCATTACTTAAATTTGCTAGCTGGTTGGAGCCTAGAAAGATACAAATATACAAAAAGCACCTGAAGACTATGACAACTCTGATTCTGCAGCCCCTCGCTACTTTTCCCAGGTTGTTATGGTCATTTTGGGTAATCAGTTGTGCAAATAACAGTCCATCCAGTGCAATACTCTAATAATAAACCTTACCAGAGATTCCAAATTGATAGCAAAAGTGTTTAATACGCAAAAGAAATATAAGCAATAAGAAAGGAATCAGACAGAAGACTCATTTTCTGTCCCTGTACACAGATATGTTTATTAACTCTTTAAGACTTCCAAGGTGATGGATAGGGAAGAAATCTCCTAGAAAAAGCTTGTGCTGGGATAGGGATTCTTTTGATTAGATCCATCTCCTCTTGGTAGGTTTTCAAATGATGGAAATGCAGGCCCTCAAGGCTGGATTTGTTTCAGCTTCAGTTCTCTTCTATCAGCTTCCTCTTCATGGAATTCATTTTCAGGGTTTCCATCCTCCAAAATCTCAGGAGCCCAAACACTCCCAGTGTAGGCTCTCAACTTACAGCAGTTCAGGAATATCTCAGGACTTCACCAGATGCTAAGTCATGTCACCTCAATCAATCTCTTTATCTTTACTTTCAGCTGTGGTTCCCGGGAAGGCAGGTAGGTGGCTCAGTAGATAGAACATTGAGCCTAAAGTCAGGAAAACCTGAGTTTACTTACTAGTTATGTGACCCTGGGCAAGCAACAGCCTCTGTTTTACTATAATCCACTGGAGAAGGAAATGTCGAACTATTCCAGTATCTTTGCCAAGAAAACCACATGGACACTATGGTCTTGGGGACCATCAAGAGTAGGCCATGAATGAATGAGTGAGCAACAACATGGTTCTAGCAGCCCTAATTTGTTTACTTTCTTTTCTTTCTCCTGTTGTTGTTCAGTCATTCAGTGACCTTATGGACCATCATAGCATGCCAGGACCTTCTATCCTCCACATCTTTGTCCAAGCTCATGTTCATTGCTTCCATGACACTATCTATCCATCGCATCCTTTGCTGTCTTTTGTCCCAACATCAGGGTCTTTTCCAATGAGTCTTCTCTTCTCATTTTGTGCCCAAAGTATCAAAGCTTCAGTTTCAGTCTTTGTCCTTCCAAAGAATAGTCTGAGTTAATTTCTTTAAGTATTGACTGATTTGATCTCCTTGCTGTCCAACGGACTCTCAAAAAGTCTTCTCAAGCACCACAATTTGAAAGTGTTGATTCTGTGGCACTCAGCTTTCCCTATAATCCAACTCTCACAGCCATACATTACTATTGGAAAAACCATAGTTTTGACTATTGAGACCTTTGTCAGCAAGGTAATTTATCTGCTTTTTAGTATGCTGTCCAGATTTGTCATAGCCTTCCTTCCAAGGAACATCTTTTAATTCCATGCCTGCAGTTGTTGTCTGCAGTGATCTATGAACCCAAGAATATGAAATCTGACACTACTTCCAATTCTTCTCCCTCTGTTTGCCAGGAAGTGATGGAACTAGTTGCCGTGGTCCTAGTTTTTTTTTTTTTTTTTTAATGTTAAACTTCAAACCAGCTTTGACACTCTCCTTTTAGGATTTTAAATAGTTCAGCTGCAATTCTATTCTGCTAGCCTTATTGCTAGCAATGCTTCCCAAGACCCACTTGACTTCATTCTCCAGGATGCATAGCTCTAAGTCAGTGATAAGATCTTTTTCAATAGTTCTTCTGCATATTCTTTTTTTTTAAACAAATGCTTTATTAACTTCTGTTTTACATCATTCATTTCTGCCAGATTTTGAGTTACAATCATTTTCCCCCCATTATTCCTCTACCCAACCTCCCAGAACAGTAGTCCCACAAGATATTGCTTCCTCCAATCTGCTCTCTCCCATACCCCCATCGACTTTTCCATTAGAGGAAGGTGAATCTCTGTGTCCCAATGCCTGCACATCTTATCTCCCTATTACAAGCAAAAGAGTATCAATAATAGTATTTATATATATTTGAAACATTTAATGTTAAGACCTCGAATTTCAGATCCATTTCCTTCCTCCCTTGTCACCCATTCCTTCTTGGGAGATAAGCAATTCAGTATATGTTGTACATGTCTAGCTATGCAAAACATTATCATAGTAGATATATTGTACTAGGCTGCTTATAATTCCCTCCCACTTATCCCACCCCCAACCTGGTCCATTCCCTACATGATCCTGTCCCTCTTCTATAGTGGGTACTTCCAACCTCCCCTCCCCCCAAGGATGCCCTCCCATCCATCATCCCTCCTCTCATCCCCCTTCCCCCTGTCCTGCTGCAGGTTGAGATATCCCATTTAGTTTGTATGTCATTTTCTCCCTGAACCAAATTCAATGTGAATGTGGTTTTGCCTTTTTAGCCTTCCTTATTCTCCCCCTCCTTTGCAACCACTTCCCCTTGCTTCTTCTACATGGGATAGTTTACCCTACCCTGTCTCTCCCCATCTCCTCTTGCCACTTTCCTCTCTCACCTCATAATTTTATCCCTTGAGTATTCTCCCTTACCAACAAATTCAACCTATGCCCTCTATCCATATATAACTGTAACCATATACACACACATTCACATATGTATTCATATGACCACACCCCCTTCTTCCATTATTTTCATAGTGAGAAAGGTATCATCAGTCACAGTTATTGCTTTTCCATATAGGAATGAAAATAGTTCAACTTTGATAAGTTCCCCCTGATCTCTCTTCCCCGATTACCTTCTCAGGCATCTCTTCCTTCTTGTGTCTGGATGTCAAATTTTCTATTCAATTCTGGTTTTTTCCTCAAGAATGCTTGAAAGTCCTCCATTCCACTGAATGACCACATTTTCCCCTGAAACAAAATACTCAGCCTTGCTGGATAGGTGACCCCTGGGTTCATTCCCAGTTCCTTGCCCTCCGGAATATCATATTCCATGCCCCTCGATCCCTCAGTGTAGAAGCTGCCAGGTCCTAGGCCATTCTGATTGTGTTTCCACAACATTGAAATTGCTTCTTCCTGGCCGCTTGCAGTATTTTCTCCCCGATCTGGGGATTCTGGAACCTGGCTATAACATTTCTGGGAGTTTTTTTTTTGGGATCCTTTTCAGGAGGTGATCGGCGGATTCTTTCAACCTCTATTTTGCCCTCTGGATCTAAAACATCAGGGCAGTTTTCCTTGAGAATTTCTTGAAGGGTGACCTCTAGGTTCTTTCCCTGATTATGGCTTTCAGGTAGTCCAATAATTTCCAAATTGTCTCTCCTGGATCTATTCTCCAGGTCAGTGGTTCCTCCCATGAGATATTTCACATTGCCTTCTAATCTTTCTTTTGTTTGGATCTGCTTAACAGCATCCTGATTTCTCATAAAGTCACTAGCTTCCATTTGCTCCAGTCCAACCCAGAAGGAATGAATCTCCTCAGTGAACTTTTGAGATTCTTTTTCCATCTATCAAATTCGACTTTTTAAGGCATTCTTCTCCTCATTGCCCTTTTGGGCCTCCTTTGCCATTTGAGCTAGTCTATTTTTTAAGGTGTTGTTTTCCTCAGTCAGGCTGTTGACCCTCATTTCATACTTTTCCTGCATCCTCATATCTCTTTCCAATTTTTCCTCCACTTCTCTTATTTGATTTTTAAAGTCCTTCTTAAGGTCCTCTATGGCCTGCAACCAGCTCATGGTTTCCCCTGGGGCTTTTGGAGCAGGACTTCTGACCTCACAGTCCTTTTCCCGCTCTATGCCCCCAAAATAGGAGTCTAGGGTTGCATTTTTCTGTTTCCTTTGCCTTGGCATGTTGCCACTTAATTGCTTGACTTTTGGGCTTGTTGCCACACTATGGCTTTAAGGCCAGATAGAGGAATTTTCGTCCCGAACGTGTGGGGGGCAACTTCCATTTCTGGCAAGCTGTAAACCCACCCACGACTTCCACCCTAGATCACAGTCCAGATCCAGGGAGGTTAAAGCAAGAGCGATTACCCCCCAAGACTGATCACTGTATCTCCCCACGATTTGTAGGCTGGGAGCCAGAGCTGCCTCTGAAAACTACAAAATGGCATGTCTCCTCAGCGGCTTCTAGCCCCCAGGGGAGGGAGCTGACGCATTCCCCAAATACAGGTCCCAAAGTCCATAGGACACTAACCTCTTACTTTGTCCTAGGCATGTCTATGTTGATAATTCTGGAGTCTCCACAGCTCCTGGTGTTCTGGGGTTCCTCCAGCCAGCTGCTGGCCCTGCCGCCCTGGGGCTAAAACCTCGGCTCACAGGGACCTGGGCTCGGCTCGGCTCCTGCGCTCTGCATGCTTCCAGGTCCCAGACCTCTGCGCTGGTCCTTCCTGCAGGGCTGCTGGGCTGTCCTCAGCGGGAGGTTAGCTTCTCTGTGTCATTCTGTGGGTGCTGGGGCTCCAGAAGTTTTTCAGAGTCCCCTTTTACATAGTTTGGGGGGAATCTGGGGGCAGAGAGGCTTGGAAGAGCTGTTTCTACTCTGCCATCTTGGCTCCGCCCCTCTTCTGCATATTCTTATTTCCTCTTCTTAATCTCTTCTACTTCTGTTAAATCCTTTTGTCTTTTATCTGGCCCATTTTTGCATGAAATATTCCCTTGATATCTCTAATTTTCTTGAAGAGATCTCTGGTCTTTCCCATTCTATTGTTTTCTTCTATTTCCTTGCATTGCTCATTTAAGAAAAACTTTTTATCTCTCTTTGCAATTTTCAGGAATTCAGCATTCAGCTGGGTATATCTTTCCCTTACTCCTTTATTTCACTTTCCTTCTCTCCTCAGCTATTTGTAAAACCTCACAGATAGCCATTTTATTTTCTTGCTCTTCTTTTTCTTTGGGATTTTGTTGTATTATGTAATATTTTGAACCTCTGTTGTTCTTTTAGGCATGCTATTTACCATATCTTATCCCTTAAATCTAAAATCTATTCATCACTTCCACTTTGTATTCATAAGGGATGTTTTTTTAGGTCATACCTATAGGGTCTATTGGTTTCCCCTCCTTTTTTCAATCTAAGTCTGAATTTTGCAATAAGAAGCTCATAATCTGAGCCACACTCGGTTCTAGGTCTGACTGTATAAAGCTTCTCCACCTTTGGCTGCAAGGTATACAATCAATCTGATTTTAATATTGATCATCTGGTGATGTCCATGTGTAGAGTTACTTTTTAGGTTGTGGAAAAAGAGTGTTTGCTATGACAATTATCTTAACAAACTCTATTAGTTTCTGCCCTGCTTTATTTTGTACTTCAAGGCCAAACTTCCAATTATCTTTTGATTTCCTACTTTAGTATTCCAATCCCCCGTGGTGAATGTGACATCTTTTTTTTTGGTATTATTTCTAGAAAACATTGTAAGTCTTCATAAAACTGATCTGTGTTGGCCTCTTTGGCATCAGTGGTTACAGCATAGATTTGTATTACTGTGATATTCAACAGTTTGCCTTGGATCTGAACAGATATCATTCTGTTATTTTGGAAATTGTGCCACGGTAGGGATTTTCTCAGCCTTTTATGACTATGTGGGGTATCCCACTTCTTCTAAAAGATTCTTGCCTGCCATGGTATATGTAATGATTACTTGAATTAAATACATTCACTCCCATTTATTTAAGTTTGCTGACACACAAGATGTTGATGTTTAATCTTTGCATCTCCTGTCTGACCACATCCAGCTTGTCTCATAGATCATACACTCCGGGTTCCTATGTAGTATTGATCTTTACAGCATCAGACTTTCCTTCTGTCACTATTAACATCTGCAGCTGTGCTTCTTTTCAGCTTTGGCCCAGCCACTTCATTCTTTCTGGAGTTATTTGTAGCTATCCTCTGTTCTTCCTCAGTAGCATGTTGGACACCTTCCAACTTGAGGGGCTTATCTTCCAGTGTCATATCTTTTATCATTTTAATATTGTCCATGGGGTTTTCTTGGTAAAGATACTGGGATGATTTGCCATTTCTGTCTCCAATAGATCTCCGTTTGTCAGAACTCTTCACTATGATCTGTCTTGGCTGTGTATGGCATAGCTCATAGTCTCATTGACTTAGGCAAGCTCCTCTGCTACAATAAGGGAGTGATCCAGGACAGGCTCTTTTTTATTTTTTTATATCCCTATTAAGTCTGGTACTCTTCAGAGCACTGTCTACCAGAATCCTCCTCTGTTGATGGTTTTTTCTTATGGAGAAGTGGTTAGGGACATTCAGGAACATAAATAAGATAGTAATTCCTAATTAGATTTCTCATTATTTCTCTTTTAAATAATATCTTCTCCTTTCTGAATTTGACTATACTGATTCTTGGCATTTACAACTATTTTAACATTTAGATTTTTTTAAAGTTGGCTTTCTCTTTACCATGCTACTGCCAATTCATTAATATAGAACAGTACTGACTGTCAAATTTGGTTCTGTCAGAGGGGGGAGAAAGTTCAGCTTTATTTAAAGGGATTAGTCAAGCCATTTTAGATATCTCTTTGGAAAACAAGCCTGGATTGACTTGTCCTTGAGAAATAAATGTTATGCCTAATCAAATATTATTGTTGTTGAGGTTAGTCTGCCTGAAAAATTCCCTTCAAGTGGTTCAAAGTCCAAAATATGTTGTGCTGTAGGGAATGTGTTTGGAATAAAGAGATAATGGGGTGGGGGAAAGAGGAAAAGCAAAGGAAGGATTGTATACAAAGTATATTGAATGTCATAAATATGTATGTAATAAACTTCATTGTAGATGAATGAAAATGACATTAATTTGGGTATGAAATGGATCAAATCATGTTGTTTTAAACATAATAATTAATCAATGAAAAGTTACTCTATAGTTAGATTATATCACAGCTGTTATTCTTATTTACTGTGCATGAACATTATACATTCTAAAATGTATGACAGAGACTCTCTCCTGACACAAAGGTCTTAGATACACTGCAGGGAGCTTTCACTTATCTATCTCATTGCATCTAAGTGGAACCTCAGTATCTGTCCATTTCCCTAGGGTAGCTCCAAGTTCTACTTATAAGCTGAAAAAATTGATTATTTTCTTCATGTATTAATTACGTATTTTATATAGAGACCCAAAGATCCTCTCTCTTTTTGTTTACTCATTCAGAGTTGAGTCCTTGTGAAGGACAGGGCTGACAATAAGATATTTTCCTTAATCTTGGGTGGAACTCCACCCAACTGGGAGAGCTTATTTCTGACTAAAAGGTAAAAGAGAACCTAATCTAGATTAATTCTGACCCATTATTCTACTCAGGTAAGTCCGGGTGGAGAATAGATCCTTTTGTCTACTTTTTCCAGGCCAGGACTGATCTAGCTTTAGATGAATCTCTTTGTCCAAGAGTATTAACCTGATCAGAGGTATATTCTCCCAGCCCCTTGTTTGAATAAACCCACTTCTCATTATAATATTCATTCCCTCATTGATTGTTAACCAGAGTTGATTTCCACCATTCAGGGACAGCCCTTTTTCCAAAGGCATTTAAACATTCAAATGACCTCCTTTCAGGGTCTTTGGTTTCTGAGAGAACCACTGACCTCAACTTATTATCTGATAGCCATAATTAATAAATTGGTTATTAATTACCCAGAAACCCTCTCATACTTTTTATTTGTTTAAAGCATTCAGACTCAGTAATAAAAGTTAGTTTTATTTACACAGTAAGTGATAGAAACACTCTTCAGGCAGTGCACCCTCTCCTTTGAGAACCAGCATATTTCCTGTGGATGTTAGTAGAGAGAAATCTATTGAAAACTTTCCATGGTGCCCTATATATGTATAGATGTTGCCTTATCTTATTTGGACATTTTTATCTACTAAAAGGCAAAGAGAGACATTTGTGTGAAAACACTGAGAAAAGCAACCTCATTATTTTGACAGAAACACAGACAATTCTGAGAGGATACAACATAAAGCAACCTCCCAAGAAAAGTACTGAGAGGAGAGTACCTGAGAAAGTAGTGCCTCAGAGAAAAAGGAATTACTGAAGGCAAAAAAGTCATTTCTGAGTAGCTCAGTTACATATGGTTATTATGTGGATGTTGAGAGTGATAGCTGAGAAATTTTTTGTAATTATGCAACAATTATGCATTGTCTATTTGTAGTGGGTCTGACAAAAATGTAAATTTTGGTTTTTCAAAGGTAGAGGTGAGTCACTTCCCATAAGAAGCCCCTGCTTTGAGGTAGGAGTCAGTAAGTGACAAGAGATAAAGAGGAGGAGGAGGAAATGAAGAAAATGAAAGAGGAGGAAAAGAAAGAGAAAAAAAGGAGAAGGAGGAGAAGGAGGGGAAAAAAGGAGGAAGAGGGAGAAGGAAGGAGAAGGGGAAGAGGAAGAGGAGGAATGGAAAGGAGCTGCTCCAATCTAAAAGTAGCTTAGTGGAGGAAAACTGACTTTATAGCTGCTTGCTGAGAACTGAGCTGATTGGAGGAAATCTCTGCTGTTCAAAAATATTAATTGGAGGGATGGCTAGGTGGTGCAGTGAATAGAGCACTGGCCCTGGAGTCAGGAGGACCTGAGTTCAAATCCGGCCTCAGACACTTAACACAAAAACTAGCCCAGTAACTTTGGGCAAGTCACTTAACCCCAATTGCCCTCCAAAAAGAAAAAAAAAATGTTAATTGGAGGAAAGAAATATCCTCAGCCATTTGAAGAGCTGGCTGGTAAAAGGAAAGGCTAGATTACTTGGTCCTCTACTACCACAAACAGTTGGAAAGGTGGGAATCACTCAGAGATTTGTCTGCCTTATTCTCTACTACCATAAATGACTTGAGAGGAGGAAACTCCTTAGAGGACCCTAAGAAAACCTTTGTCAATTCCATATGTAAATGAGCCATTTTGTTGGAGCATTAGCACTGTCTCAGAATCTAGCCAAGGCAGGAGACCCCAGGCTTAGAGTTTCTGTTTTCACTGAAAGAGCTAAACATTTGGTTCAGTGGCCCAAGAGTAGCAGCAGCCAGGAAGAAAAGTGGCTCTGTTCAGCAGAAAGGGGGAAAAACCTAGGAGAGGAGTGGTCCCATACAGCAAGTGATATAGATATATGTGCTATTTCTTAAGGAGAGGAAAGACATCAGGGCCTGTAGTCCAAAGTTGTGAGTTACCCTAGGCACAAGGGTTTCCCTTCAAGTATGCCTTCTGGATTTCTGCAAATCTGTGCCTACTCTCCCCATGGATGTCATAGGTAAATTGTTCTTGCTTTTGCCTTCTTATTTAGTAAATGTTTCATGCTTAAGAGTTAATGGTGTCATCTTGGCTGATTTTATTGCATATGAAACACATTTTATTGCATATGAAAGTGAGGGCTCAGAAGGTACAGTTGTGAGTTAATAGATGTATACCTCTGTAATGGAAATGCAGATTTGAAGATCTTCCCTGCCCCTAGGCCCTTTGATTGGCTTAAGAGACTTTGATTGACTTAAGTGACTCTGAGAACTTTCTTTAATTTGAAAGTATACTCTGCCCCATAATAGGCTGAATGTGGTCACATGGAGCCTGTGGTAGGAGGCCTGGTTTTCAGGAATGACCACACCTTGATGCTGTGTGATTGGGCAGTGGGTCAAGAGGGTGGTTACATTCTCTGAGCCAGGAGAAGACTATATAATCCCTGATTTGAGGCTTTGCTTTGGGGCTCACTTTGAGAAGTGTTGTATGATTTGACCAGATGAGACTCTGGGAAGCTGTTGTTGAGAGCCCCCTGGCTTTGAAAACCCAGATGTTGATGCTTCCCTCTCTGGTAACTGTGATTTGGTATTGTAATGGTTGGACAGTTTGGAAGCCTGTCTGCTTGATCTGTTTGTTTCTCTGTTTTGAAACTATTGTCTGCATACTCTGAAGTTCGGGGTGCTGACTTTTTTCCCCTGAACTAGGTAAATGATATGTGTTTGTTTGATTAAAGTAAACTTGTTAACTGATTTTGAGTTGCTTTCCTTTACAAAAGCAGATCTAAGAACCTGTGTTGGCAGCTACCCTGGGGTTGCTGGGGTGCTTGCTGCTACAACCTCCCCCACTATCCTAACCCATTTTCTTTTGCAGATTGCCACTGAATCAGCCCCAGTCTATTTATAATCTTCAGTCTCTCCCTCTCTACTAGTTCCTTCTCAAAAGCCTTCAAACAAGCCCATGTTTTTCTCACATTTGAAAAACCTTTCCCTAGTCCCCACCATCTCTTCAAGCTATCATCCTATATTTCTCCCCTCTTGGTAAACCAAACTTCTGGAAAAATCTGTCTACATTTTTCTCTTCTTCTCTTACTCCCTCCTCAACTCTTCGTAATTTAACTTCCAACCTCAGGACTCAACTCAACCTACTCTCTATAAAGTTATAGTTGATCATCATCTTGCTGTTATTGTATAAAATGTGCAATTGGGTTTATTACAAGAGAAATGAACATGTACATGGAACTCCTATGTAGTTGTGAGGAATTCAGCAGTACAGGAAAAGCCTTGGGTATTTAAGTTACAGGGAAAGGGAGAAGACATGGGGAGGAGAAAAGGACTAATTACCTCCTGAAGGGAAGGAGAAAAGCTATGACAAAAGCAACATTCTTTTCCCTTAGGAACTGTTAGACCATGAAGAGAATGGCCCACTTATATATTAGGGTCCCAGCTGCACAAACAGTTTCTCAGTCTGGTGTAGTCAAGTTTGACTCTGTTATCTCATGTACTACCAATGCAATATTCACAGCACTAACAGTGACTGTGAATATGCCAGTATAATTCTGAATCTCAAAATATAACAGACTCTCCATATAAAAGACAAAAGCAAAACATTTATTCAGACAAAAAAACAAATCAAACACCAGAAAGTCAAATCCATTATAATGACAAAGAAGTTAATGCACTATAATACAACAGAGCCACACCATCCCTTAGCCTTCCCACAAACACTCATAACCCTAGCTGTCACAGCAGGGAGCAAACAAACACTCACAAGCCTGGTTGTCTCCTTGCTGTGGCCCATCCTCCGTCCAGCGCTAACTGCTCTGACTCCCAGCTTCCTGTGGGCTCTGTTCCACCTTTCGGCAAACTCCTCCCACCACAGACTCCCTGTGATTACATTTGACCTATTAGGGGTTAGAGAAGATCTCCAAATTCTCGTAGACTTATTAAGGGGCAGGGAAGATTTTCAAATTCCCATTACCATTACACCTCATTTGAGGTGAAGATACTGGAGTGGTTTGCCATTTCCTTCTCCAGCTCATTTTATAGAGGAACCGAGGCAAACAGGATTAAGTGACTTGTCCAGGGTCACACAGCTGGTAAGTGTCAGAGGCCAGACTTAAACTTAGGAAGATGAGTCTTCCTGATTGCAAGCTAATGGTCTATCCACTGTGCCACCACCTATCTACCAAGTGCTACATTGAGCCCTGAACTGTGAGTAACAACACCTAGGTTTTAATGTTCTAATTCTTCTTTTTCTTTGCTATGTGACCTTAGATAAATCACTTCACCTCTCTTGGGTCTTAGTTTCCTTATTATAGGTGACCTACAGAAGGAACACTGGGTTTTGGAGTTAGGAAGCCCTGACTTACCCATCAAATCCAGGCATAGATGCTTACTAGCTGTGTGACCCTGGGCAAGTCACATAACTTCTGTGTGCCTCAGTTTCCTCATTTGTAAAAAGGGGGTAATATAATAGCATATATCTCATAGAGTGGTTATGCAGATCAAGTGAAATAACATAGTAAATCACTTTGTAACTCTTAAAACACTGTGCAAATGCTGGCTACTATGAGTGTCTTCTGAATATGAGGGAATTGAGTTAGATGTTCTTTAAGGCCCTTTGCTGTTCTAATATTATAGGGTAAAGAAATGATTTGCCTTGTAAAAAAAAATGATAACAGTACCCCCTTTATAGGATTGTTGTAAAGATTGGATGCAGTTAGGAGACTTGGATTCTTTTAATTTCACCAGTTTGTCTTAGTGTCCTCAACTGCAAAAGAATAATAACAGTACTTACTTTGCAAGGTTATTGTGAAATTTAAATGCAGTTTAGACTTGGATTCTTTCAACTTGACTATTCTAGTCTTGCTAAGGAATCTGGGGCAAGCCCTCCTCCAGGTCTTAATTTCCGGTCCCTCTCAATGAAGGGAACAATAGTACTTACCCAACCCCAAAGGAGATCCATAAGAAAATGTCTTTAAGTACTTTGAACTCATCGAAAGGTAGGCGCTACAGAAATATATAATCTCATTATCCCATCCACATGCCTCATAAGGTTTGAATGATGGGATTGCAAATTCTATTATTTAGGTATATCTATTCCTAACAAGTACGATATGTGCTTCTCTTTACTACGGCCCCTACAGGTACACATACATTTGTAAATTTCATATGCTTCGTGAGCATGATGCATTCTGTTTCCCATTTCTCATATAAGATTGGTAGTAGAAGGGGAGTGATGAAAGAGGTAGAAGAGGAGATAAAAGATGAAGAAAACTGTCACTGGATATGGGCCAAGGTGACTGAAGGGTGGGGATTATTTAGGGTAGTTTCCATCTCCATCCAAGCAAGACTTTTTAAAGTATTCCACAAGAAAGGGATAAAAGGAAACTCCCTAAATCCTAAAGCCCCTCGAAGCACTAGGCATGTTTGCATAGAAGGTGGAAAATCTATGATTATATGATTACTGGCTCAGAGAGAATTGACAAGTATTACCTCCTACAGAGAAGGAAATATGCAATCACCTCCCAGGTAGCAATCCTTTCTAACTCTCAATTGTCTTTAATTGTTTAGTTCAACCCTCCATTCTGCAGGAGTGGCTACTGGAAGGCAGAGAAATGTGTCCATGGAAATAATTCAAGTCTATAGTAGAGTGAGATCATAGGATCTTGGAGTTACAGCCAAATGGAATGTGAGACCTCTAGCTTCCTTCGAAGCACAGCTCAGCTGTCACCTGTCACAACAGACCTTTCCAGACCCTTTTAGTTGTTACTGCTCTCTTTTAAAGATAATTTATATTACTTTGTGTAACACTTTGCAGTACAGGATCTGTGACCAACTGCTGGTCCCTTTAAGCAGTCAGGACCCTAGCCATGTGGCTGTCACAACAGAGCTCAACTCTGACTGTTGTGTGTAATGTCCAACACCAGAGGGCACTCTGGAGCAGCTCACAGGCTCACAAGCCTCTCAGAACAGTGGGCTTTACGGATTCTCTTGGCTCTGCATCTTTGTGACTGGTGTTTCTTTCTTGTCTGTCTAGGGGTTGGTCTGACGGCTCCACCAATCAGATGGAAGATTTGGCCCTTATTCTACTTACAAAGACTGGTTCCCTTCTTCCCAATTTTGTTTCCTTCAAGGTCACTTACAAAGACATACTTGTATACAGGCATTACTCAGACTTGATTTCAGTAGAAATCAAGCAAAGCCTGCAGCTATCACTACACACAGGGTGTCCATTCCCAGTCCTCAACCCTCTCGGTTCCCCTGCATGAATCCCCAAAACAGTTAGGTTAACGCCTCTAAGTCTGGTGGCCCCATTGCTCCTAACTTGAAGCTTTCACTTAGGATTTTTTCTAGAACTGCCATAACAGAAAAGCTTCTGCTGGTTCCTTCCAGAAACTTGAAAGAGAACTTAAAGGCATGGTTTTGCTTCTAGGTGGTCTTGGCTTTGCTCCCCACTCTCTGGTTTCAAGTATGTGCATCCAATTTCTTTGTTGTCCCTTTCATACTGGTTCACCCTATGAAGACGTGACTATCACAATCCAATCAAAGTAGTCAGAGAAAAGGAAGGTACTGGTATCTTGTGCCCATCTCCCCCCCCCCCCCCCCATGTTCAAGATCAATCCTCAATTCATTTGTTCCTATGGTCTTTTGATGTGCTGACTCCTTTCTCCCATTGATGAGTTCCTTCCAAGGCCTCCATTTTGAGGATATTCACCTCCTGGCTTCCTTCTGACAGTACTGAACTCTTCCTCCACAACCTCCACACCCTGAAATGCACTTGTCCTCTCATTGGTGAGTTCCTTCTGAAATGTTCATTTTGAGGAGGGTTTCAAACCAGCTAATCCTTCCTTCCACGCTCAGCTTTGAATCTGACTTTTTTTCTTATTTCCCCTCAGTACCTTCCCACTCTGTTCTTCCTCCCTTCTAGCTTTTCAGCACCATTTTGTGTTTTAGCTTCCTACACTTTAGAGTGTAAGCTTCTTCAGGGCAGGGACTGTCTTTCTTTTTGCTTACATTTGTATTCCCAGCATTTAGCACAATGCTTGGCACATAATAAGCACTTAATAAATGCCTTTTGCTTTATCAACCTGATTTTTCTTTATTAAGTGCACAGTCTAGGAGTCACAATCTGCTCCACCACCCCAGGTCTATCTGGACTTGATAGAGTTGTTACATTTGCATTTATTTATCCAGATAGATATCACCTCTCTATATGCAAGATCCCTGTCTTCTGGAACTTTTTTATTTTTGCCTTTGGATCTCCAATGTTTAGCATAGCATCTTGTGCATATTAGGTGATTAATAAATGTTTGTTTACTTGAATTGAATTTAGTCCAACTCCCTCATTTTGTTGATGAAGAAATTAAGCCCCAGAGATGTGATTTTGGCAGTCACCTGCTGGATAGTGATTCTTTCTAGCTTTCAATTGTTCAACCCTCATTTCTATAGGAGAAAGGCTATTGGGAGGAGTTGGCCTATGCAAGTTTGAACATGTAGCAAATAGAATGATTTGGGATACAAAACCAGGTAGTCTAGATCCAAATTCCATGTTCTTTTCCATTGCTTCAGGCTACCTCCTTGACCCACTCTCACCCCCTGATGAGGATGGGATCCAAACCCTCAAAAGGAAAATGAAGAGGTTACCCATAGAGAGAGTTGGGATTGCTCTGGAGACCCCAAAATACCAACACCCAGGTCCTGCCGATTGAATTCAAGTCTTCTCAGAGAAAGAAAAGTAAAGTTTATTAAAAGTTTGCTTGCTTTAGACACAGAGTAAGTCTGTGCTAGGTCATTCTATGGCACTCTAACAAACATGGAGACAAGATGGGATCTTATATACAGAAGGTTGTGGGAGGAATCTAGGAGTGGTCCAGAGGAGGAGTTTGGAGAAGGTCAATGAGTGATTAAGGATGGGAAGTTGCAGGTGGCTACCTAGAGAATACAGACAATGGTGAGCTAGGCCAGTTCAAGGGTAGACTGATATTTTGATAGACTCAAGGGTGAGAAGTAGATGGATAGAGAGCTAGGCTAATAACAGAGGTCTGGGTCCAGCCATAATGTAAGGCTTATTGCATCATGCAAATGCCTCATTTGATTTAATCAGAGTGCAAGGGGGGTTCCCAGAGCCTGTACCTCAAAGATTCAAGGAGAGCTCAAGGAGGATCCCAGAGCCCATACCTCATCACTTCCAATGAATAGTTAGTTTAATTTCTTTAAATATTGACTGATAGCATCTTCTTGCTGTGAAAAACCTTCTTCAGTACCATAATTCAAAAGCATCAATTCTGTGGCATTCAGCTTTCCTTATTGTCCAATTCTCACAGCCATACTTTACTACTGGAAAAACCACAGCTTTGACTATATGGACCTTTGTTGGTAAGGTGATGTCTCTACTTTTTAGCATGCTATCCAGATTTGCCATAGCATCCCTTCCAAGATGCGTGACCACAGTCACTATCTGCAGCAAACTTTGAGTCCAAGAAAGAAAATCTGACACTGCTTCCATTTCTTCTCCCTCTATTTGCTGGAAGTAATGAGACCAGTTACCAGGATCTGAGTTTTTTGGATGTTAAGCTTCAAGCCAGTTTTGACACTTTCTTTTTTCACCCTCATCAAGAAGTTTCTTAATTCTTCACTTTCTGCTATCAGAGTGGTATCATCTGCATATCTGAGATTTGTTGCTATTTCTCCCAGCAACTTTAATTCTGCTTTTGATTCATCTAGCCTGGCATTTTGCATTATGCACTCTATACATAAATTAAATAAACAAGGTGACAATGCTTTATCATACTCTTTCCAATCTTGAACCAATCATTTGTTCCATTTTTGGTTCTAACTGTTGCTTCTTGACTGCATACAAGTTCTTCAAGAGACAAGTAAGATGATCTGGTACTCCTTTTAGGACTTGACACAATTTGTTGTGATCCACACAATCAAAAGCTTTAATGTAGACAATGTAGCAAAAGTAGATTGTTTCTGGAACTAGCTCCCTTGCTTTCTCCATAATCCAATAAATGTTGGCAATTTGGTCTCTATTTCTACTCTGCCTTTTCAAAAAAATCAGCCCCCACTTTTGGTAATTCTCAGTTCACATAGTGCTAAAGTCTTTCTCGCAAAATCTTAAGGATAACCTTGCTAGCATGCGACATGAGCACAATTGTTTGGTAATTTGAACATTCTTTGGCATTGCCCTTCTTTAGGACTGAGACATAAACTGACCTTTTCCAATCCAGTGGCCACTGTTGAGTTTTCTAAATTTGCTTTTAGGTAGCTTTGTGGAATTCTTGAAGAAGATGAATTCCTTCAATGTTCGATGGGAGGACTTAATGATACTACCTTTCCCCCTTCCTATGTCCTATCCCTAGAGGAGGTGACCCTGAATCCAGAGTGTTTTTGTTCTTTGGGAAATGAAATTTATACTTCCCTGAGCACCAGAGCCTTAGGGTGAGGCCCAAGATTGAACTCAAACCTGGGGAAAAACCAAAATAGTAAAATTTTACATACACACACAAAGCTTACTCTTTGAGTGTTTTATATATAAATATATATTTATGTATAAATATGTAAATATTAAAATATATACACATACATGATTGAGCACTGAGCCTGGAATTCAGAAGAGCTGAGTTCAAATCTGACATCAGATGCTTACTAACTCTGTAACCACAAGCAAAGCTGCTTCAGTTTCCTCAACTGCAAAACATAAAACTAAAAGAATAGCACCTATTTTGCAGGGTTGTTGTGAAGACTAAATGAGGTAATAATAAAGAACTTCCAGCACATAGTAAGTGCTATATAAATATTTATTTATTCTCTTTCTCTTCCCTTCCCTTCCTGGTTTCCCTTTTGCCACAGTTTCATGTGTAGCTTCTTTAAAGAAACAAAGTGATTAATGTCTCTGGTACTGTTTTATACAGCCATCACTCTAGTTTGGGGCCTTATTTGGACTATTGCAAAGCCTTCTAACTGGTCTCCCTTCCTCAAGTGCCCAACCCCACTCAAATCCACCCTCCTCAGCTACCAAGGTGATATTTTCTAAAGTGTACATCAGACACTGTCACCTCCCTACTCAATAAACTCATGTGGCCCCTGAGATCAAACATAAAATCCTCTGGCATTTAAAATCCTTATAACCTCAACCCTTCTATTTTCTAGTATTCTCATCACTTGCTCTCCACCACTCACTCTACAATGCAGCTACATTGGCCTATTTGTTGGTCCTTAAGCACAACACTCCACCTGCATCCCTCGGGTTCACATTTTTGTACTGGCTCTGCCCCATACTTTGCTCCCTCACCTCTACCTCTTAGTTTCCCTGGCTTCCTTTAAAACTCAGCTCAAATCATGCCTTCTACAAGAAGCCTATCTTTTTCCATCTCCCTCCCCAGTGCCTCCCTCTCTAAGACTGCCTTTCTTCTTTTCTGTACCTACATTTTTACCCTATTAGAAAGTATGCTGCTTGAGGACAGAGACTATTTTTGTCTTTTTTTTTTTTGGGTGGCACAGTGGAAAGGGCCTGGAGGCAAAAATACCTGAGTTCAAATGTGGTCTCAGATACTTGCTACTGTGTAGCCTTGGGCAAATCACTTTACCTCTGTCTCAGTTTACTCAACTGTATTATAGGGAAAGGGGGCAGCTATGTGCTGCAGGGCTGGGTCTAGAGGCAGGAAGACTTATCTGCATGAGTTTAAATCTGGCCTCAGACACTTACTAGCTGTGTGACCCTGGGCAAGTTTAACCTTAAGTTAAACCTTTGTTTGCCTTGGTTGTACCATATGTAAAATGAGTTGGAGAAGGATATGGCAAAGCATTTCAATATCTTTGATAAGAAAGCCCCAAATGTGGTCACAAAGAGTCAGATATGACTAAAAAAACTGAACAACATCAAAATATTGGGACAATAACAACACTAACATCCCAGGGTTTTCAGAAGCAATTGAGATAATATTAGTAATGGGATTATAGAGCACCTGGCACATAGTAGGTGCTCTATATAGAGATATATAGACATATGTATATGTCTATATATCTCTCCACATATACATTTACATGTGTGTATATAGATGTGTGTGTGCATATATACACACACATGTTTGTTTCCTGTCCCCTTTCCTCTTCTTTGTATCTCTAATGCTTTGCACAGTGTCTGGCATATAGTAGGCATTTATTAAATGTTTATTCCCTTTCATCTTCCCCTTCTTAGTAACTCCAGTGCTTAGCACACAGTAATACTTATTGATGCCTTAATCTGAGGGACAACAGCCATTCTGACTGTTTTGTTAAAGAACAGAATAGAATTTCTTAATGTATAGAATATCCATGTGTGTATGTGTATATAAATTCACTATTTTGGTTTTTCCCTAGGCTTGGGTTCAATACCAGGCCTTACCCTAAGACACTGGTGCTCAGGGAAGTATAATTTTCACTTCCCAAAGAACAAAAACACTCTGGATTCAGGGTCACCTCATCAAAGGACAGGACATTGGAGGGGGAAAGGTAGGATCATTAAGTCTTCCAGTTGAACATCAAAAGAATTCATCTTCCTTCAAGCATTTCACAGAGTTAACTAAACTAAGTAACTAAACAGTTAATATAATATGCAATATAAACTTCTGATAACATGTTTCTCTCCTGTGATTTGGGAAACATGTGTTTCCCTTTCTCAAAGGGGAAGAGACATCCCTGGAAAGGAACACAGCTCTTAACAGATTTTAAAATTGACTGAAATTGTTTCATTTCTGTAGCCATTTCTTTTCTCTCAAAATACATACTTTAAACCTTTGAGAACATTTACCTAATATATTGGAGCCAGGATCTTAAAATATCTTGATAGATCTTTTTTTCTACAAGCAGAATCTAACCAAAGAGAGAAATATATACATGGCTGCAAATCAGCAATTTTCACAAATACAAAAATGGGGGAGGGTGACTAAGTAACATCTCCCATGAACAGATCTAGGGGTTTCCAGGGACAGTATGGCTGAATTGACAACAGCACAATATTGCAATCCCTAAAAGCCTACATTGAGAGACATAGTGTTACTGGTCCCACCTCTGGTTAGTTTGCATCTGGAATATTGCATTCAGCACTCTATGTCATGTTTTAGGAAGGACATGGATAAGTTGGAAAGCACCCAGAGGAGTGTGGTCAAGATAGTGAATGGACTGGAGTCCATGGCATGTGACGATCAATTGAAGGAATTGGGAATATGTAGTTTGAAAGTTTGTGGAGGGGCATGGGGAAGAGGGCACAATAGTTGTCTTTGAGTATTTGGGGAAAACTGTGGTCTATAAGAGGATAAAAACAGATTTTGTTCTGACAGAGGATAGTATGAGCAACAATAGAGGAAAATTGTAGAAAAGGCAGATTTTGACTCAATGTGAGGGAAAACATTGCAACATTAAGACTTAACCAAAAATAAAATTGGCTTTCTCCAGAAGATTCTCCTACTTTTCAGCAAAAGATGCATGACTATTTGGGAATGTTACAGAGGGGATTTCTTTTTCAGATGTACATCTTACTAGGTGGTCCTGAGGTCCCTTCTAATCCTGAAATTCTCTGCTTCTGTGACCTTGGGCTAGCCATTCAATCTTTCTGGACCTCAGTTTCCTCACCCAAAAACTTTAGGTATTTGGTTAGATGTTTTTTTAAAAGCGCCTTCCTTCCAGCTTAAATCAGTTTTCGGACACAGGATGTAGAATCATAAATTGTAAGATTAGTAACTGGTCCAGATCCAAGGTTGTCAGGATTTGTTTCCTGGAGATAGTGGGTTGAACAGTGTTTTGAAGGAAGTGAGGGCCTGGTTTGGTGTTAATGGTAGTAGGAAAGAACTGTGAGCCAGCTTGGAAGTGGGAAAGAGGAAGTCAAAGGTGAGACATTGGCAATCCAGTTTGTCTCTCTCATGTAGAAAATCCAAATTGGGATGCAAAGGAAAATAATGGCAATTGAGGAGGAAAAAGTGAGTTGAGTCAGGACAGACAAGTTGGTGGAAAGTCTCATGTTGAGGAATTTCCCTAGTCTCCCTCATTACTCTGGAGGCTGCCCTCCAGACTTCCTGTACCATTGTGAAGCTTCACCCATGCCCCAACTCTACATCAGAAGCCCTTCAGCCATGGAATTCACATATTGGAAGCTTGATCTACCCTTGCAACCTCTCCCTCTGATTGGATGGCTCCTCCCAGAAGTTCCATTTAAGGAAGATGCTCAGGCCAGCCAAGTCTCATTCTTCTCCAGGGTTCACTTTCAACCTTTTCTACTATGTTTCCAAGCTTCAACCCTGGGCATCTTTCCCCTTTTCAGCTTCCTTTTATGTGTTGACTTCCCACTTTAGAATATAAGCTCCTTTAGGGCAACAATTATTTTTCTTTCTACTTACATTTGTATTTCCAGTGCCTACCAGTCCCTGATACATAGGAAGAGCTTAATAAATGCTAATTGACGGACTAGCACAGCACAAAATGTTTTCAATTTATAGGATCATAGGATTTTGAACAGGAAGGGACCTCAGAGATCACCATTTCATGTTATCTCTTATTGATACACTTTATTTTGAAACATCAGTCACTGCCTACCAACCAACTCTTCTCAGAGTACCTTCCCATAAAAAACAGCAAAGCAGAATTTCCTCATAGAGTAACTGAGACCAACAGCACATGTTACTTTCCTATTTTGTAGTTTACCATTTGTTAACTGAAAAGAATATGCCTGGAGGTCCAGCAATACCATATCTTAAACTGTGTGACAAGGCAGTAATTATCAAAAGTATCTGTTACCAGCTAAGAAACACAATGGTGGATCAGGGAACACAGTAGACAATACATACATGGTGGTAAATTATTATAGCCGGCCTGCACAACCTGCATCTCATGGGGACACACCAAAGGATTTTGGGCAGCCTTTGAGAAGTGGCCCATGGGCTACAGCTTGTGCAGACCTGGATTATTGTAACCTTGTGTTTGATAAAAATAAAGATTTAAGTTTTGGGAATAACAGGAATAATTGGCATATTGGAGTAGACCAATATTTTATACCATTTGCCAAGATAAGGTCAAAATGGATACATGATCTAGACATATAATAAGTAAACTGGAAAAAACGGAACATGTTACCTATGAGACTTATAAATAGGAGAATTTGTGAATAAGCAAGAGCTAAAGAGCATTTGTGGGATATAAAATAGATAATTTTGTTAACATTAAATTAAAAAGGTTTTATACAAATAAGACAAATGTAGCTTTGATTAGAAGGAAAGTAGAAAACTCTGTGTGTGTGTGTGTGTGTGTGTGTGTGTTTATAATGGTTGTGGGATTTGAAGATCTTCCGTGCCCCCTTGAACTTCCTGGCATAGCAGGAAGGGGTGGGGCAAGAGGAACCTGGAGCCAAGTTAAAGTTCGTGTGGTGACTGGAAAATATGGCAGCAGCAGAGGCAGCAGTAGCAGCAGTGGCAGCAGGGGGCTGCAGCAGGGGGCTACAGTGGTGGTGGCCACGGGAGTGGCCACGGCAATGCCACTACTTTTTTTTTGAGCCAGCCAAAATTTCTGCTAAGGACTGCTGCTGAGGATTACCAGGGACAGGGACTGAGGGGAACTGCTGGGAGCAAGCTACCCAGATGCTGAGCAGTTGCCTCAAGTGAGGAAAGGAGGGCCTTTCCCTGAGGTAGCCTTTTCTGTTTTGAAGGCTTGAGAATGTGGGTGTTTACTACATTAACTATGTGTGCCAACTTCATAGCTACTTTGACTTTCTGGTTTTGGGACTCAGTTTTCTGGTATTAGAATAAATGTACTAGCTTTGTCCCCGATGTAGAGAGCCTAGTATATTTTGTGATTAATAACCATATCAGCATATTTGTAATTACTGTAGTCATTGTGAATATTGCATTGTTGATACAGTGTTGGGGGTGGGGAGGAATTTTAAAGGTAATTTCTTGAATAAAGGCCTCATATCTCAAATACATAGAGAACTGAGTCAAATTTTAAAGAATACTAGTTATTCCCCAATTGATAAATGGTCAAAGGATATGAACAGACAGTTTTTGGAAGAAGAAATCAAAGCTATATATAGTCATATGAAAAAATGCTGTAAATCATTATTGACAAAAGAAATGCAAATTAAAACAACTTTGAGGTACCATCTCACACTTATCAGATTGAGTAAAATGATGGAAGAGGAAAATGACATATGTCGAAGGAAACATTAATACACAGTTGGTGGAATTGTAAACTGATCTAACCATTTTTAGAAAACAATCTGGCATTATGCCCAAAGAGTTATAAAACTGTATAACCTTTGATCCAGCAATACCACTATAAACAGATCTCTGTTTCCCAAAGTGGTCTGAGAAAAAGGAAAAGAACCTATATGTTCTAAAATATTCACAGCAGCTCTTTTTGTAGTAGCAAAGAATTGAAAATTGAGCGGTTACCTAGCAATTGGGGAATGGCTAAATAAGTTGTGGTATCTGTCTGTGATGGAACTGTGCTATAAGAAATGATGATTTTGGAAAAACATAGAAAGACTTGCATGAAATAATGAAAAGTGAAATAAGCAGAAGCATGAGAATATTGTGTACAGTAATAGCACTATTGTTCGAAGAGTAACTGCAAATGATTAAGCTATCCAGAGCAATACAAATATTCAAATCAACTACATAGGACTTAGGAAGGAAGATGCTAATATATCTCCAGAAAAAGAAATGATATATGGAAGCATATATTGTATAGTTTCACATATATGTCTGTGTCAAATGTTGGCCTTTCTATAGTGTGGGGTTGGGAGTGAGGGGAGAGAGAGCTCAGAACTTAAAATTTGATTAAAAAAAAATAAATAAATAAAATAAATATATTTTTATACCTAGTTTTTTTTTTTTACTTCTGGTTTACATAATTCATTTCCACCAAATTTTGAGTTACAATTTTTCCCCCATTTTTTCCCTACCCACCACCCCAGAATAGCAGTCCCACTAGATATCCCCTCATCCAATCTGCTCTCTCCTATATCTTCTCCCATACCCCCTTCAACTTTGCCATTAGGGCAAGGTGAATCTCTGAGCCCCAATGCCTGGACATCTTACGAAACATTTAATTTTAAAACTTCAATTTTCAGATCCATTCCCTTCCTCCCTTATCACCCACTCCCTCTTAGAAGATAATTCAGTAAGTGTTGTACATGTATAGCTATGCAAAACATTACCATAATAGATATATTGTAAAAGACTGCTTATATTTCCCTCCCACCCATCTCACCTCCCACCTGGTCCATTCCCTACTTTGATCCTGTCCCTCTTCTATAGTGGGTACTTCCAACCTTCCCTGCCCCCAGAATGCCCTCCCCTCCATCCTCCCCCTTTTCATCACCCTTTCCCCTACTCTCCTGCAGGGTGAGATATCCCATTTAGTATGTATGTGATTCTCTCCTTGGGCCAACTTCAATGAGAATATGGTTTTGCCTTTTTGCCTTCCTGTTCTTCCCCTCCCCTGCAACTACTTCCCCTTGCCTCTTCTACATGAGATAGTTTACCCTACCCTGTCTCTACCCATCTCCTCTTGCCACTTTCCTCTCTCACCTCTTGACTCCACCCCTTAAGAATCATCCCTTCCCATCAAATTCAACCTGTGCCCTCTATCCATGTATACCTGTAAACATATGCCCATATACCCTTCTTCAGTTATTTTCATAATGAGAAAGGTTTCATCAGACAGTTATTTTTTTCCATGTAGGAATGTAAATAGTTAATAAAATAAATATTAAAAAATAAAAGATATGCTTTAATTTTAATAATTTAGAATCGAAATTGTCTATTGCATTTGACCTGAGTTGATGTTTTTTAGTTTTACCTTATAAATGAAGGAAATATTACCTCATTGTACTTATTATATTTTTCTTTTAGTTCTTTCTTATTTTACATCAATTTATATAAACCTCATATAACTCTGAATTTTTCATATCCCAATTTGTTGTTCTTTGGCTACATAATATATTTCAATCTTTTTCAATTAAATTTGGTTCAATTCAACAGGTATCTATTAAGAGCTAGGTGGAGGGGATACAAAGACAAAACCCAAATTCCTGTTCACAAGAAGCAGTATGTATACAAGTGAGGAGATTTTTTAAATGCAAAAAAAAATTAGATAGTAATATGAGGTGAGGGGGAAGGACATGAGGGGATGGGACACTAAGAATTAGTACCCAGTCAATGAATAAAGATTTATGAAGCACCCACTATGTGCCAGGCACTGTGCTAAGCACTGGAAAGGTCTCTTATAAAAGGTGACACTTGAATTGAGCCTTAGAAGGAATCAGGGACTCCAAAAGGCAATGGAAGGAATGCATCCTAGGCACAGGGGACAACCTGTATGAAGACATGGTGGTAGGAATAGGAATATTGTGTACAGGAAACTACAGATAGATCAGTTGGACTAGAACTTGCTATGACTCTTGGTACACATGCCATTAGTATTCTTTTAATCCCTTCATTTTCCAAATATAGAAAGTGAGGCCCATGGGGTGGCTAGGTGATGTAGTGAGTAGAGCCCTGGCCCCGGGGTAAGGAGGACCTGAGTTTGGATCCGACACTTAACACAAAAAAAAACTAGCTGTGTGACCTTGGACAAGTCACTTAACTACAATTGCCCTCCAAGAAGCAAAAAAAAAAAAAAAAAGTGAGGCCCAGAGAAGTTTAGAAGCACATAGACCCACATCCCCTGACTCTAAATAGAGAGTTCTCTCTTCCCACCAAACCATATTGCCTCACTTTTAAGTATTAAATTCCTCCTAAATGTTGGTCAATCTGATGCTCAACATTAAAGCTGTTTGTCTTCCCTAACTAAGGTGCCCCTGACCTAGGGGTAGGGTAAAGCTAAGGGAAATCAGGCCAAACCATTTTTACAAATGGAAGTACAGAAGCTCCACAGGAGGGTTCTTACCTAGGAACTCTGTCAGGGAACCCAGGAAACTCAGCTTAGATACATACACAATGCCAATTCCACTGTAATGAACCAGGAAAGGTAGACAAGAACCCCAGGAAGAAATGGGAAGTGAGAAGCTGAAGTGAGATCATGGGTGGCCAGAGAAGGCCAAGGGGAAGGGCTGAAGACACTTCTGTCTAACTGCAGAATTGTAGCCCAAAGCCTGGACAAGTCCCAACATTCTGACTCTGTCACAACCTGAGAAGACTATTGCCTGAATAACAATGGAGCTCAGCGTGCTAGGACTTGAATATTCCAATAGTTCCAACATGGTAAAATAAGGTGTCTGTGTTGTGTGTTGGGGAGTAGGGTAGAGGGCAAGGGTGGCTGTAATCTGTTAAGTACACAAGAGTCCTCAGAGTTCTAACAAGCTTCCTCAGTGGAAGTTTTGTCTCTAAGCTGAGGAAGGAGAAGAAAATGCTCTGATTAGAGGTGGAAGTGAAGCAGAAGGAGTTGTAATAAGTTCCAAGGACTAAAAGAACTGCTTACTTTTAAATCCTGATATTCTGAAATATTTCTGCAGAGGGGATTTGGTGTTGTTGTTATTGTTTTCCTGTTGTACTATATATAGATGCATATAAATATGGATATAAATACAAATATGAGAAATACGAAAACAAATACATAAAATAAATACATAATAATTAGGGAAGACATGACCACACCTACCTTTAATCATCCTAACTTTCTTCTTCAAAAAGACACTATATGAGGGTGATGATAATTAGAAAATCTATGAAGAGGGGCGGCTAGGTGGCGCAGTGAGTAGAGTGTCGGCCTGGAGTCAGAAGGACCTGAGTTCAGATCCGGCCTCAGACACTTAACGCACACACAAACAAAAACCTAGCCGCGTGACCTTGGGCAAGTTACTTAACCCCAATTGCTCTCCAAAAAGCAAAAAGCAAAAAAAACAACCCAAAAAAACCCCAATTATCCATTTTATGGGGGCGACTAGGTGGCGCAGTGAGTAAGAGCACTGGCCTTGGAGTTGGGATGACCCGAGATCGAATCTGGCCTCAGAAAATGAGCACCCACACACAAATAATGACTAGCCGTGTAACCTTGAGCAAGTTACTTAACCCCAATTGCTCAAAAAAAAAATCTATGAAGTTGACTTATAATTCTTGACCATCATTTAAGAGCTAAAATCCTAAACTCTCTTTCAGAGATGCATAAATGACTACCTATGGATCAATCCCTTTTTACATATAATGAACTAATAAAGGAGACTTCTAATGCATTATATTGTTGCTTTATTTTTTAAATTTTATTTATTTTATTCTAAAGTTAAGAAAACAAGCATTTGATTGTATAAGAAACTACAAATCTGTTATGTACAACTTGCTATTCCTTTTAAGTATGTAATAAAGTTATTGTGTAACTTTCTTTTTTTTCTCCCTCTCCATCCCCTGCCCCAGATGGTTACCACTAAACACAAATATGTACACACACACACACATAATATGTAAAATTATTCTACACATACTTCTATTTATCAGTCCTTTCTCTGGATACAGATAGCATCTTCATTCATAGATTCATATGAATATGTTCATACTGGTGTCTTTAGATGGTTCAGAGAAATTCATTATTCATTCAGTAAGCATTAACCACCTACTACTTGTCTAGGTTCTAGAGATTAAAATCAAAAATGAAATAATCCTTGTCCTTGTAGACCAGAGCACTTTCCACAGAGATGGCGATATTCTTGGCCCCTTTCTTTAGGACAAGTGATCTGGCTCTATATTAAAGGACATGGGTGTTCCTGATTGGTCTCTTGATCCCATAAAATCATTGAAGAAGATTGATGACTAAGCCAGAAACAATGTCAACTCAGTAGACTTAAAGAAACTAATGAGAATGACAAATGTTGGAGAGGATGTGGGAAAAATGAGACATTAATGCATTGGGGTTTTTGTGTGTGTGTGTGTGTGTGTGTGTGTGTGTTTGTATTTTTTTTTTCTCATGGTTTTTCCCATTTATTCTATTTTTTCTTTTTTTTTTGTTTTAATAATAGTATTTATATATATTTGAAACATTTAATGTTAAGACCTTGGATTTCAGATCCATTTCCTTCCTCCCTTCTCACCCATTCCCTCTGGGGAGATAAGTAATTCAGTATATGTTGTACATGTCTAGCTATGCAAAACATTACCATAGTAGATATATTGTACAAGGCTGCTTATGGTTCCCTCCCACTCATCCCACCCCCCACCTGGTCCATTCCCTACATGCTCCTGTACCTCTTCTATAGTGGGTACTTCCAACCTCCCCTCCCCCCAAGGATGCCCTCCCATCCATCATCCCTCCTATCATCCCCCTTCCCCCTATTCTGCTGCAGGTTGAGATATCCCATTTAGTATGTATGTCATTCTCTCCCTGAAACAAATTCAATGAGAATGTGGTTTTGCCTTTTTTGCCTTCCTATTCTCCTCCTCCCTTGCAACCACTTCCCCTTGCTTCTTCTACATGAGATAGTTTACCCTACCCTGTCTCTCCCCATCTCTTCTTGCCACTTTCCTCTCTCACCTCATAATTTCACCCCTTAAGTATCATTCCTTCCCAACAAATTCAACCTATACCCTCTCTCCATGTATAACTGTAAACATATATACACACATTCACATATGTATTCATATGACCATACATCCTTCTTCCATTATTTTCATACTGAGAAAGATTTCATCAGTCACAGTTATTGTTTTTCCATATAGGAATGTAAATAGTTCAACTTTGATAAGTTACTTTTGATTTCTTTTCCCTGATTACCTTCTCAGGCATCTCTTCCTTCTTGTGTCTGGGTGTCAAATTTTCTATTCAATTCTGGTTTTTTCCTCAAGAATGCTTGAAAGTCCTCTATTCCACTGAATGACCATATTTTCCCCTGAAACAAAATACTCAGTTTTGCTGGGTAGGTGACCCTTGGGTTCATTCCCAGCTCTTTTGCCCTCTGGAATGTCATGTTCCATGCCCTTCGATCCCTCAATGTAGAAGCTGCCAGGTCCTGGGCTATTCTGATTGTGTTTCCACAATATTGAAATTGTTTCTTCCTGGCTGCTTGTAGTATTTTCTCCTTGATCTGGGGATTCTGGAACCTGGCTATAATATTACTGGGAGTTTTCTTTTTGGGATCTTTTTCAGGAGGTGATCTGTGGATTCTTTCAACCTCTATTTTGCCCTCTGGATCTAAAACATCAGGGCAATTTTCCTTGAGAATTTCTTGAAGGGTAATTTCTAGGTTCTTTCTTTGATCATGGCTTTCAGGTAGTCCAATAATTTTTAAATTGTCTCTCCTGGATCTATTTTCCAGGTCAGTGGTTTTTCCCATGAGATATTTCACATTGCCTTCTATTCTTTCATTTGTTTGGATCTGCTTAACAGTATCTTGATTTCTCATAAAGTCATTAGCTTCCATTTGTTCCAGTCTAACTCTGAAGGAATGAATCTCCTCAGTGAACTTTTAAGATTCTTTTTCCATCTGGCAAATTCGACTTTTTAAGGCATTCTTCTCCTCATTGCCCTTTTGGGCCTCCTTTGCCATTTGAGTTAGTCTACTTTTTAAGGTGTTGTTTTCCTCAGTCAGGCTGTTGACCCTCATTTCATACTTTTCCTGCATCCCTCTCATTTCTCTTTCTAATTTTTCCTCCACTTCTCTTATTTGATTTTTAAAGTCCTTCTTAAGGTCCTCTATGGCCTGCAACCCACTCATGTTTTCCCCTGGGGCTTTTGGAGCAGGACTTCTGACCTCACAGTCCTTTTCCTGCTCTATGCCCCCAAAATAGGAGTCTAGGGTTGCATTTTTGTGTTTCCTTTGCCTTGGCATGTTGCCACTTAATTACTTGACTTTTGGGCTTGTTGCCACACTATGGCTTTAAGGCCAGCTAGAGGAATTTTCGTCCCGAACGTGTGGGGGGCAACTTCCGTTTCTGGCAAGCTGTAAACCCACCCATGACTTCCACCCTAGATCACAATCTAGATCCAGGGAGGTTAAAGCAAGAGCGATTACCCCCCCAAGACTGATCGCTGGATCTCCCTACAATTCGCAGGCCAGGAGCTGGAGCTGCCTCTGAAAACTACAAAATGGCGTGTCTCCTCAGTGGCTTCTAGCCCCCAGGGGAGGGAGCCGATGCATTCCCCAAATACTGGTCCCAAAGTCCATAGGACACTAACCTCTCACTTTGTCCTAGGCATGTCTATGTTGATAATTCTGGAGTCGCCACAGCTCCTGGTGTTCTGGGGTTCCTCCAGCCGGCTGCTGGGCCTGCCGCTCTGGGGCGAAAACCTCAGCGCTCAGCTCGGCTTCCCATGCTCTGCACACTGCACGCTGCCGGCTCCCAGAGCACTGCGCTGGTCCTTCCTGCAGGGCTGCTGGGCTGTCCTCAGCGGGAGGTTAGCTTCTCTGTGTTGTTCTGTGGGTACTGGGGCTCCAGAAGTTGTTCAGAGTCCCTTTTTACATAGTTTGGGGGGGGAATCTGGGGGCAGAGTGGCTTGGATGAGCTGTTTCTACTCCGCCATCTTGGCTCCGCCACATTAATGCATTGTTGATGGAGTTGTGAACTGATTCAACCATTCTGTAAAGCAATTTGGAACTATGCCCAAAAGGCTATAAAACATGCATACCCTTAGACCTAGTAATACAACTACTAGGTCTGTATTCCAAAACAGATATAAAACAAAAAAAGAAAAGGACCTATATATACAAAAATATTTATAGCAGTTCTCTTCTGGGGGCAAAATATTGGAAATCGAGGGGGTGCCCATCAATTGGGGAATGGCTGAATAATTTGTGATATGTGGTTATGATGGAATAAAAAATGATGAGCAAGATGCTCTCAGAAAAACCTGGAAATACTTGGATTGCCTGATGCAAAGTGACATGTACTGTGTACAAAGTTACGCCAATATTGTAAGATGATCAGCTGTCAATGACTTAGCTATTCTCAGCAATAAAATGATTCAAGACAACTGAAGCACTTATGAAGAAAAATTCTATCCATGCCCAGAGAAAGAAATGGTGGTGTCTGAATATAGATTAAAGACACTTTGCTTTCTTTATTTTTCTTCAGGGCTTTTTTTTTTTGCCTGTGTTTTCTTTCACAACATGCCTGCTATGGAAGTGTTTTGCATAACTACACATGTATGCCCTATATCGAATTGCTTGCCTTTTCAATGGGGGGAGGGGGGAAAGAGGGAAGGGGAGAATTTGGAACTCAAAATTTTAAAAATGAATGTTAAAAATTGTTTTTACATGTAACTGTGGAAAAAATAAAATATTTTTTAAAATTTAATAAATCATTGCTTTGAAAAAAAAACTAGGGAGAAATAATTTTTTCTGTTTCTATCTCTGTCTCCACAAGTCTTTATCTCAGTCTCTCTCATCACTTCAGGATTCTGTCTAATCTTCCTTCAAACTTTGAACAATAGCCACCTGCAATATAAGAATATGTGCTTGCCTCTGTGAGCCTAACACTGGACCTCAAGTCCCTGCCTATCTCTTCTGTTCTGTTTCTTTCCCTGAGTCCAAGCCACCAAAACATGATCCTAAGAAATGGATATTTATAGCCTTGGTGAATGCTTCATGAGTTTGAGTTCCTGAGTTCCTGAGTGAGTGTAAGCTGCCCAGGAAAAAGTACTTCCTTCAACTACATTGCTTCTCACAGAAGAAGATAGCCATTGACAGGATCATTCTCAACCAAAAGGACTAAAATAGCCATTCCTGGATGTCCCAGAGATGTGGTAGAGACCATAAAAGCCTGAAGTGAAAGTGAAAATCGGTTTAGCAGTCCCAAGAAGTGCCTTTGAAGGAGTTTATAATGATAGGTGATGGTTTATTGTTTCATGTTTTAAGAATTTTAATGCATGTTTATAGCATTTTTTTTTTTGTGGTAGAGAAAATAAATAGCTATCCTTTCCTGGTAACTATTTTATACATTGAATCCCTTATCTAAACTGGACCTCTCTCTTAATCTCTTTTGGGGAAACCCAACAGATGAATCATATCTAAGCTTTTTCTTTTAGATTTTTCCTGAAGTTCTATTCTGGGATGGGGGCCTAATGAGCCAGAGAGTGAAAAAGTCTGATCCTCTCATTTTGGGGTCAGGCTATTTCCAATATGAATTCTGACTCTTTGAGTGCAAAGCATCAGTTCCATTTTAAAGACTCCCCCCACCCACATGTGGGAAAATTAAAACACTAACATTGTTGATGAAGTTGTATACTGATTCAGCCATTCTGGAGAGCAATTTGAAACTATGCCCAAAGGACTATAAAACTATACTTCCTTTGACCAAGCAATAGCACTACTAGTCTCTATCCCAAAGAAAGAAAAAACAAAAATATGTTCAAAAATATTTATAGCATTTCTTTTAGTGGTGGCAAAGAATTGGAAATTGAGGGGATATCCATTCAATTGGGGAATGGCTGATCAAGTTGTTGTATATGATTGTAATGGAATGCTATTGTGTTATAAAGAAATGACAATCAGGGGGGCTCACTTTGAGAAGTGTTGTGTGATTTGATCAGATGGGACTCTGGGCAGCTGTTGAGAACCCCCCGGCTTTGAAAACCCAGATGTTGATGCTTCCCTCTCTGGTTACTGTGATTTTGGTATTGGTAATGGTTGGACAGTTTGGAAGCCTGTCTGTTTGATCTGTCTGTATACTCTGAAGTTCAGTGTGCTGAACTTTTCCCCCTGAGCTAGGTAATATATGTTTGTTTGACTAAATTAAGCTTGTTAACAGAAAAAAAAATAAAGAGATGCCAAGCAGAATGCTCTCAGAAAAACTGGACTTATATGAAATGATGCAAGGTGAAGTGAGTGGAACCAGGAGAACATTATACACAGTAACAGGAATATTTTATGATGATTTACTGTAAATAACTTAGCTATTCTTAGCAATACAACAGTCCAAGACAATTCTGAAGGACTTATAATGAAAGGTGCTGTCTGTCTCCAGAGAAAGAACTTGTGGAGCCTGAATGCAGATGGAAGATACTTTTTCTTTATTTTCTTTATTTGGGTGAGGATGGGGGAATCTATGTTTTCTTTCATAGTATAACTTACATGGAAATGTGTTTTCATGACTGAACATGTATAACCTATATCAAGTTGCTTGTCTTCTCAATGTGGGGGGTGAGGGAGGGAGGGAAAGAATTTAGGACTCAAAATTTGAAAAAAGGAAGAATGCTGAAGTTTTTACATCTAATTGAGGAAAAATAAGATATTGAAATTTTTTAAATCAACAAAGACTCCCCTCCACCCCACCCCCTGTTTATAATCCAAGACTCTAATAAACTCCTTAAAAAGTGCTTAATCAATTTTTTTAGGATTCCCACAAATCATTTGTCATCTTAAGTTTGTTCTATTCCTTTTTGAGCTAGCCAGCTTATTCTGCCATTGGGTAAGCTCAAACTTCCATTTGGAATGCTCTATGGTTTTATAAGGATCCATTGGAGAAATGGGGTACTTTGTGTGTTAAAGGGACCCTTAGAGAGATTTTTCTCCAGTCTTTCCTCTGGATTATTCTATGTGCTGACAGAGAATTAGAAGATGCCCTATCTGTTGAAAGATCCAGTGGGAGAATTTTCACCCAAGAGAATTCAGTGGGGAAATGATTTCTAGTCAACCCCAAGTCCCCATTTCCTGTTGGTAAAAGCGCATGTTTTGGGACCTCATTTCCTGAGAGGAGAAGCTCATTACCACCTCCCTCTCTCTCTCTTTTTTTGCTGTTGTTTTATTCTTTCCTAATTGTTTTAGATTGGGACAGGCCTTTACAACCACCAATCAAGTAGTAATCTGTGAGAAATTTGTAAAATTTTGTTTACTTTTTGAACTTGCATAACTTCATATTTGGGAGTGAATATTATTTCCAGACCCACCATCTATGTTAGGTCTTGTGCCTACCAAAAACCTATTAATTTGGGGATTAGTGAGCCTGTTCTGTAACAGCCCCTTCAAAAATTGTCATTTTCCTTCTTTATTCTTTCCACCAAACTGATGGATGGAAGATGGAATGCCAGAGTTCTTTTAGTTTATATTTCTCTAATTATTAGTAATTTGGAGCACTTTTTCATATGTTTACTGATGACTTTGATTTTTTTTTCCTTTGAGAACTATCTGTTCATAACCTTTAATATCACTGACCATTTATTATTGTTATTATTTATCTTTGTCATCATTTATGATTGTTGAGCATTTGTCTATTGCTCTTATTCTCAGCAATTCACATAATTTCCTGATAGATCTTGGAAATGAGAAGTTCTTCTTCTTATTAGAAAAACTTGCTACAAAAATAATTTTCCCCTCAGGTAACTGTCTCCCTTCAAATTTTAACTGCATTGATTTTGTTAGTGCAAAACCTTTTTTAAAAAAATTTGCAATCCATGATTTCTTGAAATTTGTTGGAATTTTTTTAATTGTCATTTTTAGGTAGTCCAGTGAGTCTTTCCTTGACCTGGCCAGTTGTTTTTGAAAGGACACACTTTATATTTTCTTATATTATTTTTAGTTACTTGATTTTGTTAGAGTATTTCTTGTTATCTCACTGAGTTATTGATTTATTTGGTCCATTAAATTTTTGAGATATCCTCTTACTTACATAAAGTTTTGTACTTCCTATACTAATATATTTATTCTCTTTCTATGTCTTTCCTCTAGAGCTCTTATTTCATTTATAATACCATTTTTAACTCTTTCCCAGAATTCTAGCTGCCCTTATGACAAAGTTGTGTTTGGGGGTTTTTTTTGAACCTTTACTTATAGATGTTATTTTCATCTTCTGAATATGTGTCTTAAATGTCCCTGGATTCATATTTCTTTATCATCAATGCATTCTTTTGTCTATTCACTTTTCCAGCTTTATTTTCTAATTTGAGACCTTGTCGCAGGATGTTTGTATCATTTCTGAGCAGAAAGGCCGGACATTGTTTGGTCCTGTCTTACATTATCTGGGGTCTTGCCATCACCTCCTCCAGGTATTGAACATTGTGTTCCTTCAAGAATATCCAAAGTAATTCAGTCTAGTGAGCTATAAACTTTCAATATTATAAACAATCTGATCTAGGGCATGGTACAATTCCTTCCCTCTTCATCTGAGCTTTGCATGTTCTTAGCCCTAGTTTGGAATCTCAGCAACACATTTATGGGTTTGCCTCTGGTCGGAGATCCAGCAGACAACCCTTGACTTCAGCTTCTGTCAGTGTACTGGGTTAGAGTGACAGAAATGCAAGGTCACTGCTGGTCCACATTCTCTTTTCTAGACATAATTATAGGCCCCAGCTCTGCTTCAAATGCTGAAAGACTCTATGAACCTTTCCTAGAATCAGGCAGTGAGTTAATGAGCATTTATTAAGCATCTACTATGTTCCATGAACTGTACTAAGTTCTAGTAATACAAAGAAAGGTAAAAGACAGTCCTTTCTCTCAAGAAACTCACAATCAGGGTGGCTAGGTGGCACAGCGAATAGAGCACCAGCCCTGGAGTCAGCAGGACCTGAGTTCAAATCCGGCCTCAGACACTTGACACACTTATTAGCCATGTATGTGACTTTGGGCAAATCACTTAACCCCAATTGCCCTCCAAAAAAAGCGAAAAAAAAACCAAACTAAACCTCACAATCTAATTGGTGAAATAGCAGGAAAAAATATTTTACAAACAAGATATATGTTATACAGGATAAATTGAGATAATCAATAAAGGGAGGCATTAGTATAAGAAGGATCAGGAAAGGTTTCTCATAGGATATGGCATTTTAGTACAGCTTCATCCCAGTCCATGGTGTTCCATTTCCCATGTACACAACCCCTGTTCTCCTTGCTGAAACAGTTCTGCACAGGCCATCTGAAGTAGACTCCCTCTCTGGTGCCAGGACCTATGGTTGTCTCTGTGGGCAGATCTGGGATGAAAAAAGTTTCTGCAATTTCTTCTTGAATTTCCCTATCACCACTTGGTATAGTATTCTTCCTCAATCTTTTCTAGAAGAGTCATTTGAGAAAACCAAGTTGTATTTCTCCCTCTCACTCTGCCTCTTGATGATTTTCCACAATAGTATATTATACAAATAACCTGAAAACAACATTTGAATTTCTTTCTAGATCAGAGGTTCTTAAACTTTTTCTACTTGTGATCCCTTTTAGCTCAAGAAATTTTTTTTATGCGACCCCTGATATATAAGACAAGTATACAAATCAAACATTTACTGATAATAAATCATAAAAAAATTATTTTAAAATAATTCTTTGGTATATATATAATTTTACCACTTATTAAAGATGAAAGTAAATTCACATGCTAATGAGAAGGGTATGCTTGTTTATTTTTGCATAAATAATTAAATCTTGGCAGAATATTTGGTACTACAAGACATAGGGCATCTTCAACATTTTTCAGAATTGATGAATATTTTGGTTTTATAATTACCAATTCTGAAAACGCTACTTCACATAAATATATAGTACAAATTGACAGAAGTATGTTTAAAGACATTTTAGAAATTGTTGGAAATTCTGGCCCAATTCTGAGCCAAAATTCATTTAATGAATTTTTTAGGAAACTCAAGTTTTAAACCCATGTCCCTTGAAAACTTGACAATTCTTCTTGAACTTTTAATGGAAGATGACTGACATTTTTTATTCCAAGTGAGTATGGCTTATGAACCCAATGCATTTTTTTAGAATCAAAATTTGAAGGGAAATATTTCTGAAACTGTGTCTCTAGGCACTTCAGATGATCAATTATAATGCTTACAAATTAAATCTTTGGGAAGTTGTAAACATTTCTAAAGAACCATTTTCCACTCTATTCTAAATGTTAATTTTTTTAGTAAAACTTTCAATTTTACCTAATATAAATATGTTACAATTTTTTCCTTGAAGTGACATGTCTAAATCATTGAGCTTTTAGAAAATATCTAACAAATAACACAATTTTGGAAGTCATAAGTCATTATGAAAAAATTAACAAAATTAGATTTATGCTCAGTCAAAAATATAACAACTTCATATTTCCAGCTAGATTTTGAACCTCCTCTCCCAGTTCACAAATTTTACTTTTTAAGGATTGTTTTCTCCAGTGAGACATTTTTTCTAATTTGGTCACTGTAGATTTAAATTTATCTTCTACCTCTCTAATTTGGCTTTTAAAATCTTTCTTGAGCTCCTCCAAGAAAGCTTTTTGGGCTTGAAACCAGTTTATAGTTCCTTCTGTGGTCTCAGGTGTGAGTATAGAGTCCATGTTGTCCTCTGTATTTGGTTGTTCTTGCTCACTATAAAGAGCTTAGATTGATTTTCTTGCTTTTCCCTTCTCAGCTTCCTTCTTTCCCATTGTGATTTCCTTTTCCCTGATTTCTCAGGCTGGGAGCTAAGGGCCTGGTTGTTGACTTTGTGTGCTATAGCCTCTAGGTGTCTAGACTGAGGCCAAGGCTAGAATTCTCAGTGTTTCCCATGAGTTACCCTGAGGCTCACAGAGTAATCTGTTGGGGGAAGGGTGGTCTGGCAGCTTCTGAATTGTCTCTATGCCCCTGGGCTACAGCTCAGGCAGGCTCAGCAGCTGGCAGCCAGCAGAGCTGGTGTCTGCAGATTCCCCTGGTGGTGCTAAGGCCCACTTGGGCTTGGTGTTGTTAGTCCTTGCTGGCTCCATCACCCTGGGCTTTGGGAGCTCCTGCTGGTCAGCTGAGGTGGGGCTTGTTGGAACCCCTCCCACCCTTCACTTCAGACTCCATACTGCCTCAGTTATACCCTTTCTCAGTGACTCCTAAGCCTAAGCCTATTTCCACTATTTCAGGATTTTACTCTGGGTGGGACATTTATCTCTGGATTTTCTGGGTCAGGGAGGGGGAATCAGAGCAGCTAGGGTTTACTTTGCCATGTTGGCTTCTGGAAATTCAGGTAGATGATTTTTAAACTTCCAGGCTGTGGGCTGATAGCCCTAGGAGAAGCTGCTGTCTCTGCTGCAGGCCCTACGCTTTCTCTTACCCAGCTCCGACTAATCCTCCAGTCCTGTGGTGAGATGGCTTCAAATTGAAGTTGGGGTGGGTGAGTCCACTGGCTGGAGCTCCTTCTCACTCCACTGTAGTCTGCTCTCTAGTCCTCACTGATGTAGCCCTGCTGTGTGCTCCTCGATCCCTCTGACCAAACCTGTGTAGGCACTTTCCTGGGCTGGGATTCTACTACACTCCATATCCCAATGGATTTTGTCACTCTAAAATCCATTCAGATTCACTTTTTAAAGTTTAGTGATGGAATTCATGGAGGAGCTTAGAAAAAGTTAGTGCTTCTGAACCACCATCTTAGCTCCACCCCTGCCAGCAACTTCATCTTTCAGTTTCAGTAATCTGTTTTAACTTCACCCTCTTGAGAGCCACCTTACCTCTGCGTTCAGTAATAAGCTCTTCCAGTCAGAGTCCATGTCTTTCCAAAGGTTTGAAAACAAACTGTTAAAGTCATGGCTTTTAATAAAGTTAATGATTAGGCTAGAATTGTGAAGCACAACAAGTAACTCTGGTAATATTTTTTTGGCTACAAGTGTCTCCCAATGGATCATGCAGTGAGCAAAAGTGACGTGTTCATTGCCATTAGCTTTAACTTTTGCTACAAATCCAATATTCTCACCCATCATTGCTTCAGCATCATCTATACAGACTCCAAAGCAATTTTTCCACTGTAAACCTTCCTTTGTGAAAGATTCATCAACTTTAAGATACATATTTTCCCCTCTTGTGTGCCCTTCCACAGGGTAACAAAGCAATAATTCCTCATATATGCTTCCTTCATAAATATATATTACATAAATTGACAACTGTACCATGTTAGAAATATCAGTTGTTTCAAACTGAATTGTAAGTTTTGGGCTACCCTTAAATTCAGTAATAAGCTGCTGGAATTGTCCATTATTAATTTCAGAAATTCTTTTGGAAATAGTATTATCCAATAAAGGAATTTTATTAATTTCATCCCATACTTTTTCTCACGAACTATTTCTGACATTTTAATAGTAGCAGGTAATGCAAGATCTTCTCATATCATGTAGGGTTTTTTAGTTTTTGCAATTAAATAAGAAGTTTCATAAGATGCAAGTAAATAGTTTTCACTGACAATAACAAGTTTCTCAAAACATTGTTTTTCTTTACTTGAAGATTTTAAAAGTCATTCAAAATATTCCTTTGGGTTATTATAGTATACTGCTTAGTATTAAGATGTCATTTAAGTTTGGCTGGTTTCATGGTCTCTGCATCCAAAATTCATTACAAATTAAACAAAGAGGTTTTTCCACACTATTATCATTATTAGAAATAAATCCATATTGCAAAAATGACTTGACATATTTCCTTTTTCTTGTCAATTTAGGTGTACTACAACCTGGTAGTAAAGACTCTGCCTCATTGCCATCAGCATTTTTACCTCTTCTGTCTAAATTTCACCACTTATCTGTAACCAAAAAATATTTTTGTCCTAAAATATAAGTATATTTTGCTAATAATTTCTCAAATAAATACAAGTTTTAGTTTATGGAATTACATTTGTTTGTGCTTAATTTAAAAAATTGACTTTCACACTTACATACACATACAGCAGTGATGGTAGAGAAATATTATTAAAGAGCCTTTGTCTTGCTGCAGTTAAACACATGTTTCTGTAAAAGAAGGAGATAACAGCAATTTTAAAAATCAAACATTCTAAAACAATACAATCCAAAAATATACTAATTTGATGCTTACATGCTGAAGAATGATGGTAGGAAAATATTAAAAGTCTTTATTTTCCCTAATTGAACTATTATATTTCTGTAAGAGCAGAAAACTTTGTATGTACAGTAAAAACACTGCAATTTATAACATACAATAGTCTCAAATTGGAGCCAAAGTGTTTCTGGCAACTTTCATTGGCATTGTGTGATATGTGCAGTGCATGTGCAGTGCAAAGTGTGTATGTTGTATGTTCAGAACCAAGGCTGCAGTAAAGTCACATGATAAAACATGGACAAGTGCTGACAGAAGCATCTCAGATTCATTACATATTTGATTTTGAATTAATTTTTGGTCATTGCACAATTCAGGATTACACTCAGAAACCTTTTACTTTTACCAAAATTTTTACAATACCCATATTCACTTATGGGACTCCATATGGGGTTGTGACCCACATTTTAAGAAGCTTCTCGATTATAAGCTCCTCAAAGACAGACACAGAGTCTTAGTCATCAAATGATAATGATATTTATCATTAGAACACTTTTGAGCTTAAGCCACAGTACAACTATTCTTTCCACATCTCAACTTTTCCCATCACAATTTCAATATATTGTAAGTCTGCATAAGAAAATAAGTGGGAATTTTGGGGGAGTTTTGCAGAAGCTGCAGACAGCACAGAAAAAATCTGGAAACTCAGGAATCCATAAAATATATGTATAGTATTGTATAATACTGACATATTTTATCTTTTAACACTATAATAATTTAGATTTCTTTTAAATGAAGGGAAGGCCAAAAAATTTTATGTGGACTTTCTAGATCATGGCATGGAGGGGCTCACCCCTAACCTTGCAATGTGGAAGGGAGAACTGTATTTACTCTCCAGTAAAATATCTACTGGTTTTAGATCCATAGGCAGATTCAACCCCTACAAAAGCTTGGTCTCAACTGAGAAGGGATAAGTGCCTTTTCTCATATTCTTTGCATATTTTATGTTCCCATCCCATGACCCTAGGTTAAAAAAAAAAAACACCTTTTTAAAAATTTTTTTTTTTTAATTTTTGCTTTTTTGGAAGGGGGAGGACAGGGCAATTGGGGTTAAGTGACTTGCCCAAGGTTACATGGCTAGTAAATGTTAAGTGTCTGAGGCAGGATTTGAACTCAAGTCCTCCTGACTCCAGGGCCTGTGCTCTATTCACTGTGCCACCTAGCCACCCCCCTAAAAAAACTTTTTTAATTATTTAAAATGTCAGCTTAGTTCACTTGTAATCTCTCTAAAGGAGGAAGTAAGAAGATCTCTAAATATACAAAGTAAACAAAAATGGGACAGATATGCATTTCTTATACACAAAAGAAATGCTTAACACAAAAGGCTCTCATAAGCACTTACTGACAGAAAAAAAAATTTTAATGCACCAGTATCTACTAATGTTATATACTCCCAGAAGGGAAGAGACTTAAACATCAGACATGAAGCAGTTTTGGATTTATTCTGCATTGTCCCTGCTCAATGTAGATGTCCTCTACAAAACTAGGGACTGGGCTCATTCTATGGCCACTGGCCATCTCCTCTAAGAGTAGAAACTTTCCCTGTCACCAGATAGTTCCAAAGATCAAGGATTTCCAACCTCTTAAATTCACTAAATTAATTCCATGATTGGTTATGTCTCAGGATCAACCTTAAGGTCAATATTTGTTCATCTATACTCAAGAAAAGAAACACAAAATGGCAAAGACAACAAGGGTCCCAGCATAACCTTGACAAGTTGAGTACCCGTGCTGTAGCTGCCACACAGGAGCAGTCACCACATAGACAGAGTGGAGAAAAGTCACTCCTTTTCCTCCCTTCATGGGGAGCCAGAGTTACATGATGCCACCTGGAATATCAAAGGGAGAGAGAGAGAGAGAGAGAGAGAGAGAGAGAGAGAGAGAGAGAGAGAGAGAGAGAGAGAGAAGATTGCTTTGTCATCCCCCAAAGCACCTTAGTCCTTCAAAACTGAGTCATACATGCATACATGATTGGCTGGAAGCAGTCGTGGGCTTTGTCATGCCCAAAGCACCTAAGGGTTGAGCTAGCATACCTGTGTGGTTATCTGGAAGCAGGCAGGGCAGTCCTATGCATGCCCTTTGCCTACACTGGCATACCCACACTCTCTAGTACAGGACCTTATGTGCAGAAGATGCTTAATAAATATTTGTTGAATGAATGAATACAGTTGAATATGGCCTTTGGGGAAACTTGGGAAATCTGTTCTAACATGCTTGCCTAGTTCTTACCAAGCCCTTCCAGATAAGGTTTAATCTTTTTAAGAAAGGTCAACACCATCATTCTGTCCATGGAAAAATTGATAAAACTGTCATAAAGCCTGTGTTTCTCAGATTCTCGTACCCAACTCACACTACCTCCATTTAGGGGGGGCAGGGCTCACAGCTGCTACTTATCTAATGCCTATTGTAACCAGAGAACAATGAATACTGCTAACATTGAGAATGAGTAAGCAGTTTTCTTTAGCAGAGCCCAGGCAGAATATGGGGCTCTTAGCTTTTGGAATTGTCTTGGTAGATTCAGTCCTTGACTCTTTCTTCTGGGCTCTGAATTCTCCAGCATATTCTTTTATTGAAGATTCATTGTCCAAATTAAAACCCAAGGAAGGAAGCTCATTTCTACTTGTTATCAGAGAGAAGTCCCAGTGTTCCCTTAGCTACAGTTCAGAACTAAGATTGTATTTGGCTTGATTTCTTCTGCTGCCACTGATTGTCTTTACCATTGGCTACTTTAAATGTGACGCTTATCTACAGCTTTGATATAGCTTCCTCCTTGTTTCATCACTGCATCCTTGAACGATTTCATCTAAAAATGTGTTATCAGGACAGTGGAATAGCTTTTAGTTCAGAGGACCTACATTCAAATCTCAACTGTTCTCCAACCTGACCTACAATTGCTTCATCTGTAAAATGAGGAAGCTGGAAAATAAATGAAACTGAACCCTGCATAATTATAATGACTAACTTTGGTTCTGAAAAAGAGGTGATAAAATGTAACTCTTTCCCTTCTTTGTAGAAAGAATTGTGGATGTAGAACATTCTGTATGCTTTTACACTTGGTTGATTAGTTTTGAATTAAAAACTGCTTCTTGCTGCTCAAGGAGCCGGCCGCCACCATGAATGACACTGTAACCATCAGAACAGGAAGTTTATGACAAACAGACTTCTTCAGCGCAAACAGATGGTTATAGATGTCCTACATCCTGGAAAGGCCACAGTGCCTAAGACTGAAATTCGAGAAAAACTAGCCAAGATGTACAAGACAACTCCAGACGTCATTTTTGTCTTTGGATTCAGAACCCATTTTGGTGGTGGCAAAACAACAGGCTTTGGCATGATTTATGATTCCCTTGACTATGCAAAGAAAAATGAACCAAAGCACAAACTTGCAAGGCATGGCCTGTATGAGAAGAAAAAGACTTCAAGAAAGCAGCGAAAGGAACGCAAGAACAGAATGAAGAAAGTCAGGGGTACTGCAAAGGCAAATGTCGGTGCTGGCAAAAAGAAGGATTAAAAGGCACTATGGATTATGTTTATCTGTGAAGATAATTTTTCACTTGGACATGAATAAACTATGTAAAACTTCAAAAAAAACTGCTTCTTTCCCCTCTTTCTTTTATTCTTTGTTACAAGATATGACTCTGTATGTGTGTCTGTATTTGGAAATGAAGGAGACGTAAAAATAAAAAATATCAATGTAGCCTTTAAGTTGAGGGGGAGGGGACTTTTTATTCTAAATCCTATGAATTTCAGAGTTAAAAGAGACCTCAGAGGTTATCTCACCTGAAGCATCAATACTCTCATTTTTATTGGTCTGTTCATACAAGGCATCCCTTCTGTGATCTCACTCCTCCCTTTTTCTATGTTTTCAGAACTCTGTCTCTCTCCTCCCCATCTGTCCACCTCTCTCCTCTTTCAAAACCCTGGCTAAAATTTCTTACATCCATAAAGCCCTTCTTGGACCATAGTAGACTTTCAAACTAATGATTAAGAAGAAACTACAAACTTATCATTTTTAGGTACTATGTTTCTTTTGGTGTGTCTCTCATATGATTCTCTAGCTTCTGAAGTATTCTCTACTGTGCTGAAACTTTTCTAGCTATGAGTCTCATAGGCAGAAAAAAACCCCTTACCTTTCTTGGCATCTGTTTCCATAAAAAGTGTAACCTAGCAGGCAAAGGTGAAAGGGAGAAGAACAGAAGGCTGAGGAGAAAACAAGAATCTTTTAGAAGGAAATGGTGAGAACATATATGTAGGATATGGTAAGTTGGAGTTAGAAATCCTTGGTCTGATCATTTGCAAATGTCTGAGCTTCAGTTCCCTTGTGCATCAAATGGGGGGAAGGAGAGGGAATACATATTTACTGATACCTACTTTGTGCCAGACACACTGCTAAGTGCTTTACAGATACTTAATTTGATCCACATAACAACCCTAGGAGGTAGGTTCTGTTATTATTCTCATTTTACAGTCAAGGAAAGCAGGCAGACAGAGGTTAAGTGACTTGCCCAGGCTCACACAACTAGTAAGTTCCTGAGGCTAGAATTGAACTCACCTTTTGGTTTGTTTTTTTTTGTTTTTGTTTTTTTGCCTCTAGGCTCTTTATCTATTGCACTACCTAGCTGGCTCAAATGGGGAAAGTATACTACTTACCTTATATGTTCCAAGAAAAGCAATTTTTTGACTACACAATATTATAGAAATGGGAGCAATTATTATTTTTTAGCAATAGAATATAGGCTCCTTGAGGGCAGGGACTTTCATTATCATCTTTTTATTTCCAGGGCCAATGATAAAGCCTGGTATACAATAGGCACTTAAACCTTAAAGTGCTATATAGATGTGAGTTGTTATCATCATCATCATCATCATCATCATCATCATCATCTAGGAATAAGTATATATTTATGTAACCCACCTCTCTGGTTTATCACCATGAGGAAAGTGTTTACCCTGAAAGCATTATAGAAATGTGAATTATTAATTTTAAAGTTTATTATGAAAGTGTCACATGGGTTCAGGCCATGAGTACACTTGGTCATTTAAGGTATTGGGGTAGCAGCAGCACACTCCAGCTCATGCACTGCCTTCCTTAAACCTACAGAAAGACAGAATATCACTTCGCTAAATAACAAATAATTTGCCTACCAGCTGGTGCTAGACTTCATGAGAAATAAACCCTAGCTAAGGGGTTGCTACAAAATTTTGGTATTAAAAATGTGTTCAGAAACATACAAATTAGAGAAATCACTTTAACTCTTCACCCGCCCCACATTTGAGAAACCTAGTTAAATTTCAACCTTCCACATTTATAATACATAAACAAGCAACTTTGTTTAGCCATATAGTTTATTTGACATGCAAAAAATGTGAGGCAAAAGTTTCAGCAGGTCTACATGGATGCTCCATCCAACCACATCCTTAAATCTCCTACACCTGTAGGTCATAGAAAGAATAGAACCTGAGGATCTCCACAAGGCTGGTGCTTGATTTGGTTCCTGGTTTGTCCCTGGTCAGTATCATCTCTTCAATACCCAGTCTTGTCTCAGGTAAAAGGTCTGTGACTTCACAGTGCTGATCTCCAGTTTTTGTCCTAATTTTACTGCTACCATTCCTGGTATGGACTTCAGCAACAGCAGGCATTGACCACCGCTGGCTCTCAGAGTCCTCCATCTCTCTGTTTCTTATACCCAAAAGGAATGACTAACAGAAAGTTTCTCTGAAGAACAAGGAGATAGAAGGAAGGCAACCTGGCCACACAAAGTCTTGTCACTTCCTCCATCCTCCCTAAGCTTATTCCCAGTCAAAAAGGGGAGAAATATGGTTATCGTAAGTGACCCTCTATTGCTCCTTCTTAACTTCCCCAAACTACCATTACTCCTGGCTCTGGGGGGGAAATAATAAATTGAGTGAGATAAGAAGGTATCCATGAGCACAGTTTACAAAAGAAAGAAGACCCTAAAGAACAGTGGAAAAGAAAGAGAAGGAAGTTCTCAGGGGAAACACAGTCGAATTGTAACAAAGCTCACCCCAAGTATTCAAATGTGTGCAGATACTTTTATTATGATAATCCAATTTGCAAACCAGTAGGATTAATGATGGGCTGTAGCTAAAGCAAACTGCATTTGAAGGAAAAAAATTGAGGGTAGGAATCTCAGAAGTCATCACAATTACAAATGCTAAACAGGAAGAACCAGAAAGGCAGTTTGTGGAGGCTGGTCCTGTAACTCAGGAGGAAAATGCCTAGAAGGGCAATGAAGTTTGAAAGAAAAGGTGACTAGGGAAAAATAGGAGTCAGACAATAACTGGTAAGGACTAGAGACTGGAGGAGCCTGTGACACATAGAGGCAGAAAAAACCCATGGGAGGAGATCAAACTCTCCTGAATCCTTGGCTGAGTCCTAGTGATTTGGCTTTGGCCTTGTATCACAAGCCTTTTTTTGAGTAGGTTTTACCCAAACCCTACCCAACTGTCCTCCTAGAGCTATTGATTGTTCTATATTGTACACAGCTATGAACTCATTTTTTTCATTCTGCTCACATCATTCTCTTCACTTCTATTTTCTCCTCCTCTCTAAGAGAATCCTCTAATGAGTCATTAATTCAAAATGGAATTGGCTCCCTTGGGTGATAGAAATGAGGTTCTGTTAGAATCATTGGAGAGAGAAACTTTATGTTATTTCCTAGTCATTACATGGTTTTCCTTACTGCAAACTCCCATTTATTGGTCACAAGTAAGAAACGTTTTTTGAATGTGATAAACCCACATTTGTTGTTGTGTTTCAATCGTGTCTCTTCATGACCCCGTGGAAAAGAGCATGACAGGCCCTTCTGTCTTCCACTATCTCCTGAAATCTGTCCAAGCTCATGTTCATTTCTTCCATGACACTATTGAGTAGAAGAAGTGAAAACTTCTCAGACTATACTTTAAAATCTAGTAAGGCTTTTTGTGGGAAACAGGCCCAAGTTCCCTTTCACCGGAAATGACATGATTTACTTAAAACTCAGAGCAGTAGGGAGTCACCCCTCTCCTCAGTGACACCTCAGCATAAGATATGCCAAATAAGGACAGAAGTACTTTCTCAAATGTACATTGGGTGGTTGAGGTAGATTGACGTGCTTAGGTTGTGCACCTGACTTCAAGTCAACTGAAGAAAAGGGTCAGGAGGGGGGTGGGGGAGAATTCCATGTTAGGGCTTTATAACTTTACCATTTCCTTTTGTAAATTGCTTCTCCTCCCTGACCATTTGTCAGGAGGGTGGCCCTTTCTTGAGATCATGATAAACTGTTCTTTTCTGCTTCCTACCTTGAGAATCTCTGTTGCACACAGTTTTGGGCTGCACACACTAGCCATCTTACCCTCTGCTTTCCATTTCTCTTTTTGCTTTCAATCTTTCCCAGCATCCGAGTTTTTTCCAGTGAATCCTGTCTTCTCATGATGTGGCCAAACTATTAAAGCTTTAGCTTCAGTATTTGTCCTTCCAATGATTTTTTTTTTTTGCTTTTTTGGAGGGCAATTGGGGTTAAGTGACTTGCCCAAGGTCACATGGCTAGTTTTTGTGTTAAGTGTCTGAGGCCAGATTTGAACTCAGGTTGGTGCTCTATTCATTGTGCCACTTGGCCACCCCCCTTCCAATGAATTTTCTTCAGTAGTTTCACTCATGTCTCTATTTCTTCTGCCTCTTCAAAAATCAGCCTGCATTTCTGGTAGATTTAGAATTAGAAGGACCTTTGTTGTTCAGTTGTTTTAGTCATGTCTGACACTTCATGACACCATCTGGAGTATTCCTGGCAAAGAAGAGGGGTTTGCCACTTCTTTCTCCAGTTTATTTTACAGATGAAGAACTGAGGCAGAGTTAAGTGACTTGACCAGAGTCACATAGCCAGTATGTGTCTGGGGCCAGATTTGAACTCTTGGAAATGAGTCTTCCTGACTTTGGACCTGGCACTCTATCTACCACACCACCTCGTTCCCCTTTCCAATGAATAGTCAGAATTAATTTCTTTAAATATTGACTGATTTGATTTTCTTGCTGTCCAGGGAACTCTCAAGAGTATTCCCCAGCATTACAATTTTAAAGCATTGGTTCTGTGATGCTCAGTTTGCCTTATAGTCCAACTCTCACTTTACCAATAGAAAAACCATAGCTTTGACTATATGGATCTTTGTTGGCAAGGTAATGTCTCTCTTTTTTAGTATGCTGTCCAGATTTGCCATAGCTTTCCTTTCAAGGAGTAAGCATCTTTCAATTAAATGACTGTAGTCACTGTCTGCAGTGATCTTTGAGCTCAAGAACATAAAATCTGACATTGTTTCCATTTCTTCTCCTATTCACCAGGAAGTGATGGGACCAGTTGCCAAGATCTTAGTTTTTGGACATTAAGCTTCAAGCCAGATTTAACAATCTCTTTTTTCACTTCCATCAAGAGACTTCTTAATTCTTCACTTCCATCTGCATTTCTGAGATTGTTGATATTTCTCCCAGAAACCTTCATTGTGGCTTTTGATTCATCCAGTCTGGCATTTTGCATGAAGTACTCTGAATATGAGTTAAATAAATAAGGTGACAATATACAACCTTGTCATACTCTTTTCCCTATCTTGAACCAATCAATTGTTCCATATTCAGTTCTAACTGTTGCTTCATGACTCACATACAAGTTCCTCAGGAAACAAATAAGATGATCTGGTACTTCCATCTCTTTGAAGACTTGGCACAGTTTTTTTGTGATACACACAGTCAAAGGCTTTAGTGTAGTTTATGAAGTAAAAGTAGATGTGTTTCTAGAACTCCCTTGCTTTCTCAATAATCCAGCAAATGTTGGCATTTTGGTCTCTATTTCCTCTGCCTCTTCAAAAATCAGCCTGTACTTTTGGTAATTCTCAGTTCACATATTGCTGACGACTAGCTTGCAAAATATTAAGCATAGCCTTGCTGGCATGTGAAATGAGCACAATTGTTCAGTAGTTTGAACATTCTTTGGCATTGCCCTTTAGGATTGGGACATAACCTGACCTTTTCCATTCCAGTGGCCACTGCTAAATTTTCCACATTTGCTGGCATATTGAGTGCAACACTTTAACAGCATCATCTTTTAGGATTTTAAATAGTTCAGCTAGAATTCCATCACCTCCATTAGCATTATTAGCAGTGCTTCCCAAGGTTCACTTAACTTTCACTCTCCAGGATGCATGGCTTTAGGTCAGTAGACACACCATCATGGTTATCAGTGACTTTAAGACCTTTTTTGCATGGTTCTTCTGTATATGCTTCCCACCTCTTCTTTTTTTTTTCTTAATAGTATTTTTCCAATTACATGTAAAGATATTTTTCTTTTTTTTAATTATTATTATTTTTTATTTTTATTTTTTTTAAACAAATGCTTTATTAACTTCTGTTTTACATCATTCATTTCCACCAGATTTTGAGTTACAATCATTTTCCCCCCATTATTCCCCTACCCAACCTCCCAGAATAGTAATCCCACAAGATATTGCTTCCTCCAATCTGCTCTCTCCCATACCTTCTCCCATACCCCCATCGACTTTTCCATTAGAGAAAGGTGAGTCTTTGCATCCCAATGCCTGCACATCTTATCTCCCTATTACAAGCAAAAGAGTATTAATAATAGTATTTATATATATTTGAAACATTTAATGTTACGACCTCAAATTTCAGATCCATTTCCTTCCTCCCTTGTCACCCATTCCCTCTTGGGAGATAAGTAATTCAGTATATGTTATACATGTCTAGCTATGCAAAACATTATCATAGTAGATATATTGTACAAGGCTGCTTATAATTCCCTCCCACTCATCCCACCCCCCACCTGGTCCATTCCCTACATGATCCTGTCCCTCTTCTATAGTGAGTACTTCCAACCTCCCCTCCCCCCAAGGATGCCCTCCCATCCATCATCCCTCCTCCCATCCCCCTTCCCCCTATTCTGCTGCAGGTTGAGATATCCCATTTAGTATGTATGTCATTCTCTCCCTGAACCAAATTCAATGAGAATGTGGTTTTGCCTTTTTTGCCTTCCTATTCTCCCCCTCCCTTGCAACCACTTCCCTTGCTTCTTCTACATGAGATAGTTTACCCTACCCTGTCTCTCCCCATCTCCTCTTGCCACTTTCCTCTCTCACCTCATAATTTCATCCCTTGAGTGTTCTCCCTTCCCAACAAATTCAACTTATGCCCTCTATCCATATATAACTGTAACCATATACACAGACATTCACATATGTATTCATATGACCACACACCCTTCTTCCATTATTTTCATAGTGAGAAAGACATCATCAGTCACAGTTATTGCTTTCCATATAGGAATGTAAATAGTTCAACTTTGATAAGTTCCTTTTGATTTCTTTTCCCTGATTACCTTCTCAGGCATCTCTTGCTTCTTGTGTCTGGATGTCAAATTTTCTATTCAATTCTAGTTTTTTCCTCAAGAATGCTTGAAAGTCCTCTATTCCACTGAATGACCATATTTTCTCCTGAAACAAAATACTCAGTTTTGCTGGGTAGGTGACCCTTGGGTTCATTCCCAGTTCTTTTGCCTTCTGGAATATCATATTCCATGCCCTTCGATCCCTCAGTGTAGAAGCTGCCAGGTCCTGGGCTATTCTGATTGTGTTTCCACAATATTGAAATTGTTTCTTCCTGGCTGCTTGGAGTATTTTCTCCTTAATCTGGGGATTCTGGAACCTGGCTATAATGTTTCTGGGAGTTTTCTTTTTGGGATCTTTTTCAGGAGGTGATCTGTGGATTCTTTCAACCTCTATTTTGCCCTCTGGATCTAAAACATCAGGGCAGTTTTCCTTGAGAATTTCTTGAAGGGTGATTTCTAGGTTCTTTCCTTGATCATGGCTTTAGGTAGTCCAATAATTTTTAAATTGTCTCTCCTGGATCTATTTTCCAGGTCAGTGGTTTTTCCATGAGATATTTCACATTGCCTTCTAATCTTTCATTTGTTTGGATCTGCTTAACAGCATCTTGATTTCTCATAAAGTCATTAGCTTCCATTTGCTCCAGTCTAACTCTGAAGGAATGAATCTCCTCAGTGAACTTCTGAGATTCTTTTTCCATCTGGCAAATTCGACTTTTTAAGGCATTCTTCTCTTCATTGCCCTTTTGGGCCTCCTTTGCCATTTGAGTTAGTCTACTTTTTAAGGTGTTGTTTTCCTCAGTCAGGCTGTTGACCCTCATTTCATACTTTTCCTGCATCCTTCTCATTTCTCTTTCCAATTTTTCCTCCACTTCTCTTATTTGATTTTTAAAGTCCTTCTTAAGGTCCTCTATGGCCTGCAACCAGCTCATGTTTTCCCCTGGGGCTTTTGGAGCAGGACTTCTGACCTCACAGTCCTTTTCCCACTCTATGCCCCCAAAATAGGAGTCTAGGGTTGCATTTTTTCTGTTTCCTTTGCCTTGGCATGTTGCCACTTAATTGCTTGACTTTTGGGCTTGTTGCCACACTATGGCTTTAAGGCCAGATAGAGGAATTTTCGTCCCAAACTTGTGGGGGGCAACTTCTGTTTCTGGCAAGCTGTAAACCCACCCACGACTTCCACCCTAGATCACAATCCAGATCCAGGGAGGTTAAAGCAAGAGCGATTACCCCCCAAGACTGATCGCTGGATCTCCCTACAAATTTGCAGGCTGGTAGCGGGAGCTGCCTCTGAAAACTACAAAATGGCGTTTGTCCTCAGCGGCTTCTAGCCCCCAGGGGAGGGAGCCAACACATTCCCTAATACCAGTCCCAAAGTCCATAGGACACTAACCTCTTACTTTGTCCTAGGCATGTCTATGTTGATAATTCTGGAGTCGCCACAGCTCCTGGTGTTCTGGGGTTCCTCTAGCAGGCTGCTGGCCCTGCCGCCCTGGGGCTAAAACCTCGGCTCATGCGGACCTGGGCTCGGCTCTGCTCCTGCGCTCTGCTCGCTGCACGCTGCCAGGTCCCAGACCACTGCGCTGGTCCTTCCTGCAGGGCTGCTGGGCTGTCCTCAGCGGGAGTTTAGCTTCTCTGTGTCGTTTTGTGGGTGCTGGGGCTCCAGAAGTTGTTCAGAGTCCCCTTTTACATAGTTCTGGGGGAATCTGGGGGCAGAGTGGCTTGGATGAGCTGTTTCTACTCCGCCATCTTGGCTCCGCCCCCCAAGATATTTTTCAATATTCATTTTTGTAAGATTTTGAGTTCCAAATTTTTTGCCATCTCTCCCTTCCCTCCCCAAGACAGGAAGCAATCCGATAGAAGCTATGCATGTTATACTTGTGTTAAACATATTTCCACATTAGTCATGTCATGAAAGAAGAATCAGAACAAAAGGGAAAAGCCACGAGAAAGAAAAAAACAAAATGCAAATAATATGTTTCACTCTGTATTCAGACTCCATAGTTCTTTCTCTGCATGTGGATAATATTTTCCATCACGAGTCTTTTGAAATTGTCCTGGATCACTGTATCGCTGAGAAGAGCCAAGTCTATCATAATTGATCACCACACAATGTTGCTAGTACTGTATACAATGTTCTCCTGATTCTGATTATTTCATTCACCATCAGTATATGTAAGTCTTTGTGGGTTTTTCTGAAGTCTGCCTGTTCATCATTTCTTATAGCACAATAGTATTCCATAACATTCATGTACCACAACTTATTCAGTCATTCCCCAATTGATGGGCATCCCCTCAATTTCTAGTTCTTTGCTGCTACAAAAAGAGCTGCTATAAATATTTTTGTACATATGAGTCCTTTTCCATTTTTATGATCTCTTTGGAATACAGATCTAGTAGTGGTATTGCTGCATCAAAGGGTATGCATAGCTTATAGTCCTTTAGGCATAATTTCAAATTACTCTCCAGAATGGTTAGATCAACTCACAATTCCACCAACAGTGTATTAGTGTTCCAATTTTCTCATGTCTTCTCCAACATTAATCATTTTCCTTTTCTGTCATATTATCCATTCTAATAGGTGTGAGGTGGTACCTCAGTATTGTTTTAATTTGCATTTTTCTAATCAATAGTGACTTAGAGCATTTTTTCACATGACATAGGTAGCTTTAATTTCTTCACCTGAAAACTGCCTGTTCATAACCTTTGACCATTTATCAATTGGGAAATGACTTCTTTCCTTATAAATTTGATTCAGTTCTCTACATATTTTAGAAATGAGGCCTTTATCAGAAACACTGGTGTAGCAGCAAGCACCCCAATATCCCCAGGGTGACTGCCAACACAGGTTCTTAGATCTGCTTTTCAAAAGGAAAGCAACTCAAATTGGGTTAACAAGCTTACTTTAATCAAACAAATATACATTACCTAGTTCAGGGGAAAAAGGTCAGCACTCCAAACTTCAGAGTTACAGAACTTAAAGATCACACAGACAGGCTTCCAAACTGTCCAACCATTATATCAATACCAAATCACAGTTACCAGAGAGGGAAGCATCAACATCTGGGTTTTCAAAGCCGAGGGGCTCTCAACAACGGCTTCCCAGAGTCTCATCTGGTCAAATCACACAACACTTCTCAAAGTGAGCCCCAAAGCAAAGCCTCTCCTCAGGGTTTATATAGCCTTCTCCTGGCTCAGAGAATGTAACAACCTTCTGGACCCACTGCCCAATCACAAAGTATCAAGGTGTGGGCTTTCCTGAAAAATAAGCCTCCCACCACAGGCTCCAGGTGCACTTAAGCTAGGGGCAGGGAAGATCTTCAAATTTGCATTTCCATTACAACTGGCTATAAAAATTGAAAGCTTTCTGCTTTCCTTCTAATCTTGGTTGCATTGGTTTGTTTGTGCAAAACCTTTTAAATTTAATGTAATCAAATTTATCCATTTTGCATTGCATAATGTTCTCTATGTCTTGTTTGGTCACAAATTCTTTCTTTCTCCATAATCTGCTCTCCTGATTTGCTTATTCTATCACTCTTTATGTCTAAATCACATATCCATTTCAATTTTATCTTCATACAGAGTGTGAAATGTTGGTCTATGCCTAGTTTCTGCCATACCATTTTCAGTTTTCCCAGTAGCTTTTGTAAAATAGTGAGTTTCTTATCCCAGAAGCTGGAGTCTTTGGGTTTAGCTAACAGTATATTACCATAGTTATTGACTACTATGTCTTGTGCACCTACCCTATTCCACTGATCCACCATTCTATTCCTTAGCCACTATCAAGTAATTTTGATTATTGCTGCTTTATAATATAGTTTTAGATCTGGTACAGCTAGGCCATCTTCCTTTGCATTTTTTTTTGCATTTTTTCATTGATTCCCTTGATATTCTTGATCTTTTGTTCTTCCAGATGAATTTTGTTGTTATTTTTTTCTAGCTCTATAAAATAATTTTTTTGGCAATTGATTGGTATCGCACTGAAAAAGTAAATTAATTTGGGTACAATCATAATTTTTATTCTATTAGCTCAGCCTACTCATGCATAATTGATATTTTTTCAATTATTTAAATCTAACTTTATTTGTGTAAAAAGTATTTTGTAATTGTGTTCATATAGTTCCTGGGTTTGTCTTGGCAAGTAGACCCCCAAATATTTTAAATTGTCTACACTTATTTTAAGTGTAATTTCTCTATCTCTTGCTGCTGGGCTTTGTTGGTAATATACAGAAATGCTGGTGATTTATGTGAAGTTATTTTATATATTGCAAATTCTTGCCACCTCTTCTTAATCTCTTCTACTTCAATTAAGTCCCTACTGTTTTTGTATTTTATCCTGTACATTTTTGCATAAAACATTCCTTTGATATCTCTAATTTTCTTGAAGATATCTCTTGTCTTTCCCATTCTATTGTTTCCTTCTATTTCCTTGCATTGCTTGTTTAAGAAAACCTTCTTACCTCTCCTTGCTATTCTTTGGAATTCTGCATTCAGTTACATATATCTTTCCCTTTCTCCTTTCTCCTTTCCCTGTCCCTTTTACTTTCACTTTCTTTCTTACTTCAGCTATTTGTAAAGCTTTATCAGTCATTTTGTTTTCTTGATCTTTTTCTTCATGATGTTTTGTTGCTGCGTTTTGTACAAATACTGTGAAACTCTGTCCATAGTTCTTCAGGCATTAGCTTCCATTTGCTCCAGTCTAATTTTGAAGGCATTGTTCTCTTCAGTGAGTTTTTGAAATTCCTTTTCCATCTGGCCAATTGGCTTTTAAGGCATTCTTCTCCTCATTGGCTTTTTGGGCCTTTTTTGCCCTAATTTTTTTTGCTTTTTTTGGAGGGGGAAAGTGGGAAAATTGGGGTTAAGTGACTTGCCCAAGGTTACACCGCTAGTTTTTGTGTTAAGCATCTGAGACCAGATTTGAATCATTCTGACTCCAGGGTGGTGCTCTATTCACTGTGCCACCTAACTGCCCTGTTAGTCTATTTTTTCAGGTGTTATTTTCTTCAATAATTTTTTGTTGGGGTTGCCCCAGGGCCTGAACTGTGCAGCTCATGCAGGACTGTGCTCAGTTCCCAGTCTGGTGCAATAGACCCTTCCTGTTGGCCTGCCAGGCTATCTTCAGCAGGAGATTTATTTCTCTCTGACACTCTGGGTTCTGTATCTCTAAAATTTGTTTAGAGTCTTATTTTACAGGTATTGGAGGTGGTTGAGGTTTTCACAAATGTTGTCAGAGGTCTGAAGAGGGTACACCCTCTACAGCCAACACAAGCTCTAGTACACTGGCATTTCTTACCCCAGGACCAACCAACCAATTTGGGATAAGGCTCTCTCCACTGTGAAAGGAGAGTTCGACTGTGGCAAGAAGCACAATAAGACCATAGAATTCTTTTTTGGGGACAAAAAGGATAAAAACATGGAACTAGAAGAAGTCAACAAAGTCAAAACTCCTGCATCAAAAGCTTTCAAGAAAAATATGGACTACTTATAGGCCATGGAGGAGCTCAAGAAGGATTTTGAAAATCAAGTAAGAGAAGTGGAGGAAAAATTGGGAAGAGAAATGAGAATGATGCAAGAAAACCATGAAAAGCAAGTCAACAGCCTGCTAAAGGAGACCCCCAAAAATACTGAAGAAAATAACATCTTCAAAAATAGACTAACTCTAATGGCAAAAGAGGACCAAAAAGCCAGTGAGGAGAAGAATGCCTTAAAAAGCCAAATTTGCCAGGTGGAAAAGGAATTTCAAAAATTCTCTGAAGAGAATAACCCCTTCAAAATTAGACTGGAGCAATTGGAAGCTAATGACTTTATGCAAAATCAAGATACTATAAAACAGATCCAAACAAATGAAAAAATAGAAGGCAATGTGAAATATCTCACTGGAAAAACCAGCGACCTGGAAAATAGATCCAGGAGAGATGATTTAAAAATTATTGGACTGCCTGAAAGCCGTAATAATAAAAAAAAAAAGCCTAGAAATCATCCTTCAAGAAATGCTCAAGGAAAATTGCCCTAATATTCTAGAACCAGAAGGCAAAATAGAAATTGAAAGAATTCACCAATCACCTCTTGAAAAAGATCCCAAAAAGAAAACTCCTAGGAATACCATAACCAGATTCCAGAGCTTCCAGGTGCAGGAGAAAATATTAGAAGCTATCAGGAAGAAACAATTTGAGTATTGTGGAAACACAATAAGGATAACACAAGATCTAGAAGCTTCTACATTAAGGGATCGAAGGTCTTGGAATATGATATTCTGGAGGTCAAAGAAGCTAGGATTAAAACCAAGAATCACCTACCCAGAAAAACTGAGTACAATGCTTCAGGGAAAATTTGGTAATTCAATGAAATAAAGGATTTCAAGTATTCTTTTTTTTAAACCATTTTATTATTTTTTCTTTGCTTTTTTTTGAGGGGGTAAGGTAGGACAATTGGGGTTAAGTGACTTGCCCAAGGTCACACAGCTAGTTTTTGTGTTAAGTGTCTGAGGCCAGATTTGAACTGAGGTCCTCCTGATTACAGGGCCGGTGCACTATTCACTGCTCCACCTAGCCACCCCAATTTTAAGTATTCTTGATGAAAAAATCAGAGCTGAACAGAAAATTTTACTTGCGAACACAAGAAGCTAGAGAAGCATGAGAAGGTAAACAGGGAAAACGAAATCATAAGGAGGAGTCAAGATGGTGGAGTAGAAACAGGACTTTTGCACAGCTCTTGCTCCCACCTCTTCCAATTCATGTAAAAAATGACTCTAAACAAACTTTGGAGCTATAGAACCTACAACATGACACAGAGAAGCTAACTTCCCACTGAAGACAGTCCAGCAGGCTGGCAGGAAGGGGCCAGCACAGCTCTCGGGGAGCTAAACCCAGTCCCACTCGAGCCCAGGGTTTTAGTCTCAGTGTGGCTAGACCAGCTGCCAGCTGGAGGGACTTCAGATCACCAGCAGCTGTTGTGGTTTCCAGAATTATCAACCCATAGATGCTAAAGACAAAGTGAGAGGTCAGGGTAGTGTGGACTCTGGGAACTGGGAGTTCAGGAATGTGGTCCAGCCTTTACCCCCTGGAGGGAGAAGCAGCTGAGGGACTACTGCCATGCAGCCATGGCTGCTTCAGATCTCCTGGCCTGCAGATTGTAGGGGGACCAGGCAACCAGTCTGAGGGGTAATTGCTCTTGCTTTAATCTGCTTGGATCCGGATTTTGGTCTAGGGTGGAGGTCCTGGGGTGTGTGACCAGTGAGCCAGAGCATGTGGAGGCTTGAGAGAGGGCCTCCAGCTAATAGATTCAGCAGCTGCAAAAACCCCAGAGATTGGGACAAAGCTCCCCTTTCTGGTAGCAAAGTTCTAGTATGGCAAAAAGCTCAAAAGTCAAGTAATTGAGTGGCAACATGAGCAAGCAAAGGAAGCAAAGCAAGCACAGCAATCCAACTTCATACTCCTATTTTGGGGACAAAAAGGACAAAAGCATGGAACAGAAAGGAGATGATGAAGTCAGAACTTCTGCACCAAAAGCTTCCAAGAAAAATATGAGCTGGTTACAGGCCATAGAGGAGCTTAGAAAGGATTTTGAAAACCAAATAAGAGAAGTAGAGGAAAAATTGGGAAGAGAAATGAGAACAATGCAAGAAAATTATGAAATGAGAGTCAACAACCTGACTGAAGAAAATAACACCTTAAAAAATAGACTAATTCAAATGCAAAAGAGGTTCAAAAAGGCAATGAGGAGAAGAATGCCTTAAAAAGACAAATTTGCCAGATGGAAAAAGAATCTCAAAAGTTCACTGAAGAGAATCATTCCTTCAGAATTAGATTGGAGCAAATGGAAGATAGTGACTTTATGAGAAATCAAGATACTATTAAACAGATCCAAAAGAATGAAAAAAATAAAAGGCAATGTGAAATATCTCATTGGAAAAACCACTGACCTGGAAAATAGATCCAGGAGAGATCATTTAAAAATTAGTGTACTACCTGGAAGCCATGATAAAAAAAAAACCTAGAAACTATCCTTCAAGAAATGCTCGAGGAAAATTGCCCTGATATTTTAGAACCAGAAGAAAAAATAGAGGTTGAAAACATCTGCCAATCACCTCCTGAAAAAAATCCCCAAAAGAAAACTCTTAGGATTATCATAGCCAGGTTCTGGAGTTCCCAGATCAAGGAGAAAATATTACAAGCAGCCAGGAAGAAACAATTTGACTATTGTGGAAACACAATCAGGATAACACAGGACCTGGCAGCTTCTACGTTGAGAGATCGAAGGGACTGGAATATGATATTCCAGAGGTCAAAGGAGCTGGGATTAAAACCAAGAATCACTTACCCAGCAAAACTGAGTATCATGTTTCAGGGGAAAATATGGTCATTCGATGGAATAGAGAAGTTTCATGCATTCTTGATGAAAAAAAAAAGAGTTGAATAGAAAATTTGACACTCAGATAAAAGAAGCAAGAGAAACATGAGAAGGTAAACAGGGAAAAGAAATCATAAGGAACTTATCAAAGTTGAACTATTTACATTCCTACATGGAAAAAATGATAATTGCAACTTATGAAATTTTTCTCAGTATGAGAATAGTTGAAGAGAATATAAATGTGTGTGTGTGTATACACATATTTATGTCTATAGGAGGGTATATGGGCATATGAATACATATGTGAGTGTGTATATATGTGTACAAGTATACATAGACAGAGGGCACAGGACTAATTTAATAGGAAGGGATGATACTTAAAAGGTGAAATTAAGAGGTAAGAGAGGAATATAATGAGAGGAGATGGGGAGAGACAGAATGGGGTAAATTATCTCATACAAAAGAGGCAAGGAAAAACTGTTACAATGGAGGGGAAGAACAGGAAGGCAAAAGGGAATGAGTCAACCTTATTCTCATTGAATTTGGCTTAGGGAGGGAATGACAATAAATAGAGTATATCACCCTACAGGAGAACAGGGGGGAAGGGGATGAGAGGGGGGATGATGAAAGAGAGGGCAGGCTTGGGGGGAGAGAAGTTGGAAGCACCCACTTTTGAAAAGTGACAGGATCAAAGTAGAGAATAGAACAAGTTGGGGGTTGGATAGGATGGAGGGAAATATAATCAGTCTTTCACAATATATCCACTATGGAAATGTTTTGGATAGCTACACATGTACAACCTATATTGAATTGCTTATCTTCCCAGTAAGGGTGGGTGATGAGGGAGGAAGGGAATGATTCTGGAATTCAAAGTTTTAAAATCAAATGTTTAAAAATATATTTATTGTTATTATTATTATTTTACTTGTAACTGGGAAATAAGATATACAGGCACTGGAGCATAGAGAACTACCATGCCCTATTGGAAAGTCAGAGCAGGGATGAGAGAAGATATGGGAGAGGGCAGATTGGCAAGGGAATATTCAGTGGGATTGCTGTTTTGGGGTGGTAGGTAGGGGGAAAATGGGGAGAAAATTTGTAACTCTAAATCTTGTGGAAATGAATGATATAAACTAAAAAAGAAAAAAAAGACATCATAAGGAACTTATTAAAGTTGAACTATTTACATTCCTACATGGAAAAATGATAATTATAATTCATGAGACTTTTCTCAGTATGAGGATAGTTAATGGGAATATATATACATATATATATATTAACATACTTATATGTATATATAGGAGGGTGTATGTGTGTATAAATACATGTGTGTATGTATATGTGTGTACATGTATACATAGACGGAGGGCACAAGATCAGTTAAATAGGAAGGGATGATATCTAAAAAATAAAATTAAGAAGTGAGAGAGGAATATAATGAAAGAAGGGGAAAGGGAGAGATAGAATTGGGTAAATTATCTCATATAAAAGAGGCAAGAAAAAACTGTAGGAGGGCAACAACAGAAAGGTAAAAGGGAATGGGTCAACCGTATTCTCATTGAATTTGACTAAGGAGTGAATAACATACATACTCAATTGGGTATGTTACCCTATAGGAAAGTAGGGAAGAAGAGGATAAGAGGGGAGATTATAGAAGGGAGGGCAGATTGTGGGAGAGGGTAGTTAAAAGCACACACTTTTGAAAAGGGACAGGGTCAAAGTAGAAAATAGAATAAGTGGGGGGTGGGATAGGATGGAGGGAAATATAGTTAGTCTTTCACAATACATCTATTATGGAAATGTTTTGCATAACTACACATGTACGGCCTATATTGAATTGCTTATATTCCCAGTGGGGGTTCGGGTGAAGAGGGAAGAAGGCAAAGAATCTGAAAATCAAAGTTTTTAAAACAAATGTTAAAAAAATGGTTTTTTACATGCAACTTGGAAATAAGATATATAGTCACTGGGGTATAGAAATCCATCTTGCCCTACTAGAAAATTAGAGGGGGTATGGGGAAGAATATAGGAGAGAGCAGATCGGGGGAAGGGGTATTCAGTAAGCTCACTATTTTGGGTAGGGGGGTAGGGGAAAGATGGGGAGAAAGTTTGTAACTCAAAAACTTGTTCAAATGAATGTTGAAAACTAAAAATAAACAATTTTTTTAAAAAAGAAAGAAATCCAAGCTATCAATAGTGATAAGAAAATACTTCATTTCATTAGTAATTAAAGGAATGAAAAAGCAACTCTGAGTTTCCATCTCACACCCATCAGATTACTAAAGATGGCAAAAAAAAAAAAGGAAAATTACTATTGTTGGAAGAGCTGTAGGGAAACAGATACACTAATTCACTGTTGGTAGAGTCAGAATTGATCCAGCAATTCTGAAAACCAATAAAAGTCACTAAACTGTGCATACTGTTTGACTCATTAATATTACTAGTAGGCCCATACCCCAAACATATCAAAGAATAAGGATAAGGAACCATATGTATAAAGTATACTTATAGTCACTCTTTTGGTAGTAATAAAAAAAATCTAGAAACTAAGGGAGTGACTATCTGTTGGTGAATGGCTAGGCAAACTATGGTATATAAATGTAATGGAATATGGTTATTACAGTATATGAAATGACAAAATGGATGGTTTGAGAGAAACTTGGAGAAATTTGTCTGGATAGATACAGATTGAAGTAAGCAGAACCAGGAAAACAGTGTATACATTAACAACAACAGCAACAACAACTCTGAAAGACTTGAGAGTTCTGATAAGTGGAATGCAAACCACAATTCCAGAAGACCAAAACATGAAGCATGCTACCCCCTCCTAACCGAGAGGTAATCAATTCCATGTGCAGAACAAGCCATATATTTTTGGATGTGGACAGTGTGGGAATTTGCTGTGCTCAAATTCTCATACTTATTATAAGGACTTTCTTTTACTTTGGTTCAATTGGGGGTAGGGTGAGGTAGAAAGAAAAGAAAATGGTTGCTTGTTAATTGAAAAAAATTATTCTTAAAAAGATAGCTCATGTATAATTATATCTAAAGCCATATAAATGAATTATTTTTAAAAATTTAAATTGTATATGCATATGTGTGAATATTCATATATGTATGTATGAATCAAATCAGCTCCAAAGCCCATATTTCCCCTTTCTGCTTTTTCCTTCTTACACTAGGAAGGGCAACAGAGAGCAAAAGGTACCTCTCTCAGCCTGCAGATGGCACCAAAAGCAATTCAGCTATCTAACAATGATAACTAGTTTTTCACCAGCCAATGAGAAATTAGTATCTGAAGCCTCATTAGCTGACTCTTCTGCTTTCAGTTTCTTCACACTGTTCCCTTGGGGGTAGTCAAGTAGTTCCATCTGAAATGCAATGTTTTGTTTTGGTTTTTTTTAAGCCTGTTGTTTCAGAGCTATATTTCAAGAAATCATAAATGAGAACGGCGCAGAACAAAAGGAAATTGTCCCAGCTTTTTGAAAAATATTATAATAATAAATAAATAGAAAAAAATCAAACCTAGGATTCAAAATGCCAAAATATCCTACAAAATGTGTGACTAAAAATTCCTATGGACAGAGCATCCACAGGTAAGGAGGGAAACCACATTTGGGGAGGGAAAAGGAGAAGGAAGAAGAAGAAGAAAGGAGAAAGGGAAGAATAAGGCAAAGAAGAAGGTGAAGGAGGAGGAGAAGGAGAAACAGAAATAATAGCAGCATTCCCCAGGTTCTGCTCAAATTGACAGGTTGGGTTTAAAGATAGATTGAATCATCCCCAGGGGACAGAAGAGCACCTGGACTACACCAAGTATACAAGAAGAATGTGACACAATATTGAGAGCATTGAGGCATCAGTTGTTGAGCTATCTGAATGATGGGATATGAACACAAAGAAAATTATCTATAATTATTAATTTTTTCTAACAAATCAAATCAACAAAATATCAGTTATTATCAACTCATGTGCCTATCATTCCATCTTTAGAAAAATCTGCAGGAAAATAATCAATACCTACCATGGGTATCTTTAAGGAAGGTATGAAAAAAGGTTAGGCCTTCACAAATAATATCTTACAGCAAACCTAATCTTTAGTTATGTAACTTACTGAAAGATGCATAGAATACACTACTATATTGTATTTATTCTTTGCTAACCACAAAAAAAATGATCTTACTTGATCGAACAAAATGCCTTAAAAACTTTTTAAAACTCTAAAAACTTTCTTCTGATAAGGGGGCTCTTATGCTTGTGTTAAAATCATGCAAAAGTCTTTGATAGATACAAGAGGAAACTTCATTTGAATACCCTCTGATTATAAATATAAAACACCACATAAAAGGTATTCTCATTAAAGATGAGTATGTATGCCAAATGGAAAAGTGCCACCCCCTATCAAAAGCTAACACAAAATCAAATTTAAGGTTGGCTCTTCAACTCAATCATTTGACAAATCTCCACTGAGCATCTTTCCTAAATTGAAATCATCTCCATTGGTTAGAATGCAATCATAGTTTCCCCAGTTTAGTTTGAAGGTACCCAAAGGTTTCCATATTTTGTTATTGCCAAAGTTCATAAAACCTTAAACAAGTTTATTTTTCTTTAATAGTGGAAAAAGGGAGCACTGGGGGGAAAAAGAGTTGTGATTTAGGTCTCTTGTAAAAAAGAATACTTATATAATGCAAGTAGGCGAATTAATGATACCATAATAGTAGAGAAATGTTTACTATGAGACCCAAAAGATTTGGAAACTGAGAAATTACCATTGAAATGGGGTTCAAGGGGCGGCTAGGTGGCGCAGTGAGTAAGAGCGTTGGCCTTGGAGTTGGGATGACCCGAGATCGAAACCGGCCTCAGAAAATGAGCACCCACACACAAATAATGACTAGCCGTGTAACCTTGAGCAAGTTACTTAACCCCAATTGCTTATAAAAAGAAAAGAAAAGAAAAGAAAAGAAATGGGGTTCAAGAAATAGATGTCCTTGGAAGAAGTGGGCTGAAGAAAATTAAGACCAGAGAAATTTACCCTCAAGAAAAGAAAGGAAGAAGACCAAAACTTATTTGAATCTATATCACATAAAAATTCATTTGAAGAAACTAAGGATATTTACCCTGGAAGAAAAGATTCAGGAGGTACATTAGAGCTATCTTCATGAATTGAAGGATTGTCATATGGAAAAGGGGCTAGATTTGTTCTGCTTTGACTCCAAAGAGTAGACCTCAGTGCAATGGATGAAAGGTTCAGAGAAGCAGATTTGGGCTCAATGCAAGGGATGAAAAATTCCTAACTATCACTACCCTAAAATGGAAAGATTGGACTGGAGAGGTGGTTGCCTCTTATGGGAAGCCTTCAAGTGGGGACTGTTTCATGTATCCATACAAAGACAAAATTTGATCCTAACCATTACACGAAGAAAGGCCTGGTTAGAATTAGCTTTGGACAACTCAGTCAAATGTGACTGTTTCTCTCTTCCTTGATAGACTCCCCTGACTTTACACCTTAGGTATCATCCTGAAAAGGGTGAGGGGCATGATCTTCTTTCATTCCTTTTGCCCAAACAAGTCTTAAATCAGTATCAACTCTACATTCCACATAAGCGATTCAAAGACCAAAGCTAAAACCCTAGCAAGCAGAGACAGAAGTTTAGTGAATTTGGGAAGACCACGATATGATTAAACATGTTCAACTTAACTTTGGAAAAAGTTCAGAAGAAAGAAATCTTGTCAGTGTAGGTTAAGAAAAGAAAACCTCACCTACAGCTGTCAGAAACCACAGGTATGTTAAATAGTGGTGTGTAACAAGGGTGAGATAACAAATGATGATGATACTTTAAAATAATTCTTAGCTCTCTCTTTGGAAGATACAGGAGAGCTTTTCAAACATACTGTCACATAACCCCTTCTGAAGGTGAATAAATGAATGCATAAAGCAGTTAAGGGTTTAGTCTGTGCAAAGGACTGTGCTACATGCTAGGGATACAAAGAGAAAAGACAGTCTCTACTCGCAGGAGCTCACATTCCAATGGGGCTCAGGGAGGATAATCCACATGGAAAGTTTCAACTACAAGTCAGATGGAAAGGTCCTATGGTCCTTAGGGTCCATCAACAAAGGAGATGCTAATGTCTCTGCTTAATGTCATTTCCTCTGATATAATCATATCCGTTTCAGATGTTTAACCACTTAACACTGGGCTGAAAGCAGTAGTGCTATTCCAAAGACTCTTAGATTCAGGATTCTGAGATGTCTCTATTAGGGTCTGAGAGGAGATAGTGGTCAAGGTGTTTTGACTTTCCTGGCATATACTGCCTCTTGTCTCTCCCTCAGGGCACCTTTCTACTTCACTAAGCTGGCTTGCCTTTCCTATGGGCAACTGGTTGGTAGGGATGACTGGCCTCTTGTCCATAGGAGTTTCCTTTCCAGACAATGGCTATGAGGGCTGGGTTCAAAGCAAGACTGTGTCTCTGGGAGGATGCTACCACCCCAGGGCTCTTACCCTTCTTTTCCTATTGGTGACAGTTGGCTAGCAATTGTTACTGGTGTGATGAGTGATGACTAGTGAGAGCTAGACTGGAAAGAGATCCAGTGGACTGAGATGGTGGTAGTGTTACTCAGCACCTGCTGCCTCCTGTCTCTACAAGAGAGTGCCTTGCTGCTTCAGGTAGGTTGGCTTGCTTTTCCCTGATGTAGGATAAAGGAACTTAACATTAAAAAATCAGACCACAAAAACATGAGAAGAGAAGCAGATCATTTGCCTTTCATAGCTCTGGGTAGTTATGTTTCTTAACCAAACAAAGGATGAGGAAATCACAAAAGATAACTTGGATGACATGAAACTGAAAAGCTTCTGCACAAGCAAAGTTAATGCCTCTAGGATAAAAAGGAAAGCAGTCAAATGGGGGGGGGGGTGGCAAATTTTTGTAGCAAATTTCTCAGAAATGAGTTTGCTCCCAAGATAAATAGACAATGACTAAATAAATTATGATACATGAGTGTAAAGGAATTTTACTGTGCTATAACAAATTATGAATATAGAGAAACATGGAAAGATTTGCAAGATTTGATGCAGAGGGAGGTAGGCAGAGCCAGAAAAACAATACATACGTTGACTATAATAGTGAAGATGGAAAGAAAAGCCACAAAGCAATCAAAAACGAATGTTGTAAAATCACAGAGAACGAGCATAGCCTCAAAGAAGACACATGGGAAGACACCCCCACGCCATCCTCTGCAGAGGTGGTAGGCGCACAGGTCTAGAACACTGCACATACTTTTGGACTTTTTGCTTTATTGATCTCATATGCTTATTTTTTTCCTTTTCTTACTATTTTTTTCTTCAAAGATATTAATTTTCATAAAGAATGGCTTTCTGGAGGACAAGAAGGGGAAGGATACTAGGAAAAATTCTAGTGACGTAAAATACAAAAATATATCAATAACATTTTTTTAAATGTATGAACCCTCTTTGCCCTCGGTCCCTGTTTTACTGATGATTATTGAAATGTTGTTTGTTTGTTTTTTTGAGGGGGGGAAAGCAAGGTAATTGGGGTTAAGTGACTTGCCTAAGGTCACACAGTTAGTTAAGTGTCTGAGGCTGGGTTAGAACTCAGGTCCTCCTGACTCTGGGCCTGTGCTCTATTCACTGTTCTACTTACCTGCCCCTGATCATTGAAATGTAATGGTGGGGTGCGGAAGTGGGGAGACTGGGTAATGAGGGCCAAGCCCTTAGAGCATGCTCAGATTTTTCTTTCTAAAAGGTTATGCAGAGCATGCCCATGTGTTTCCCAGGCTGCTTCAATTCAGGAAGCAGGAGGGCTGATGAGTCTAGTTATGGATACAAGTGTTTAGGGGAGAAAGGGTACAATGCTATGACAAGGGCATCTTTCTCTTGGCTAGGCTGAACTGAATGTGACTACAAAGGGACCAATATGCCTCTTTCCTCAGCCCTTTTGCCCTTTTCCTTTCTGGTAGGGAGTGTGATAAGCCATGCTGTGAGCTGTCAGGTTGGTGAGGCCCAGGAGACACCTTATTTCTCACCTGATTTCCATGTGTCTGTGGCATCATGGTGCCTCTGTTTATTTTGTATTTATTTTTCCTGCTCTTTGGTGAACAAATATCTGGAGATGGAATTAATCAGATTACAAACTTGGGAACTTTGAAAGACTGGAAGCCTCCTGGTAACTGGAGGTGGTAGCAGAGTCCTTCAGATATGGTAACAGTAGCTGACACCTGTAGACAGAAGTAGAAAGACTATCCCAGGATACGAGCAGTTTCAGGGATTTGATAGAGAGACATAGCAGCTATGGATTCTTGACAGGCAGTCCACTAAATACAGCAGAGAAACACCTCTAAAGGGAATTTCACAAAAGGAGAAAAAGACTTCTAGGGCCATTCTTTGGCCACAAATATTCTCTACATGTATGCTTCCTTCCCATTGTACCTTAAATTTGAGCCATCCAAAAGTGCACCAATGAAACTTTTTCAAAAATTATGTAGAAAAAATGATCTTGTATGTACTTATCTACCAGTCAGTCAACAAGTCACCTATTATTTACCAGGAACTGTGCTAAATACTAGAGATACAAAAAAAAAGACAAAAAAGAGTCCTTACTCTCCAGAAACTCATAAGTGAATGGAGGAGCCAATATACAAACAACTATGTACAAACAAGATATATACAAGATAGATTGAGATTATTAGAGTTAAACTGGAGATATGTACAGGACAAATTGGAGATAACACTACTGCCCTCCCTTGAGAGAGGACAGTAGCATTAAGGAGGATAAGGAAAGGCTCCTTAAAAAATATGAGATTTTAGCTAAGCCTCAAAATAAGCTAAGAAGGCGAGGAGAGAGAGAATGCCAAGCATGGGGGCCATCAATAAAAATGCCTGAAGTTGAGGATTTGGAGCATCTTGTGCAAGAGAAAGCAAGAAGGCCCATGTCATGGAATCACACAGTACTTTGTAAGAGAGTAAGTTGTGATCTTAGAGGTAATAGCAAGTTATGGGAGTTTATTGAGTAGGGAAGTAGATTACCTGCACTTTCAGATTACTTTGACAGCTGAGTGGAAGATGGAATGTAGTGGAGAGGGACTTGAGGAAGGCGGACCCACCAGTAAACTATTGCAATAATCCAGGCATGAGGTGATAAGAACCTATACTAGAGTGGTCTAGACACTAATATCAAAAGAGAGCAGGTGTCAGATATAAGAGATGTCTTACAAGGGTAGAATTGACAGGACTTTGCAAGTCATTAGATATGGAAAGTGAGAGGGAGGAATGTGTAGAGGATGCTAACTAGCTTGGGAGGATGATGGTACTCTCCATAGTAATATGGAAGTTAGGAAGGAGGAGGGCTTGGGGGGAAAGACAATGAGTTCAGTTTTGAATGTTTTGAGCTTGAAATGTCTGCAGATATCTAGTTTGAAATATTTAATAGACAGTTGGAGATGGGAGTCTAGAAGTTAGAAAAGAAGTTGGACCAGATAAGGTAGATCTGGAAATCCTCAGCACAGAATTGACATATAGAGATAAAAGCTTTTTGAGGGAAGGTGCTATTTTTCATTTCTGTCTCTATATCTCCTGCATGTAGCAGTAGTCCACATATACTAGGTACTTAAATGTTGATTGAATTCAATTGAACATGAAGTAGAGATGTGTTCCAGGATAAAGCAGGAGCTGGAGTCAAGGAACATAAAGAAAAAAAGCCATGATGTGGAAGGACAAACCTGGACTTTGCCCTTTGCTGGTGCTATGATTTATGTGGACTGCACAAGTTTTAGAGAATTTGGATCTCACCCCATGTACTTTCTTCTAGTATTAGAAGTCTGAAGGGTTGCTTAGTTCCTTGGGAGGTGGTTCATCAGAGAGCCTGGTGTTTGACTCCCTAGCAATCCAAATTCTTTCCCCTTCTGTGTATATTGTATATGGGTATGAGGAGGAGGTGAATCATGGAGCTATGTCAGGAGGCCTGAAAAGATTCCTTAGGGGATGTGACTCACTAGAGAGTGGAGGAGATTTGTCTTAACTTTGTATATGGGCTTAGTTGCAAATCCTTTGTATTTTCTATCAGATTAATTAAAACCTGCCCACTACTTGATTTTTTTTTTTAGGCTGAGTGCTTTCAGGGAAACTGAGAGCCCTTTTCCTTTTTGTTGTGAAAACCTAGATATGTGACAAGTTCTGATGGTTGCCAAGGTGACACTACCTATGGTCTTGAGTCAAAGAGAGATCACCAATGGAGCTGTCCTTAAGATAGAACCTGAACTATATTAACTCATAGATTCAGTTCTGGATTACAAATGACTGTCATAAAGTAATTTTTGTGAATAATTTTTTATTGGGAGAGAAAAATGCCATAGGAGAATCCCAAATCTTTATCTACTCAATCCACTAAAACCTAAACCTATTTCTACAAGAGACAATCAGAAGTTTCTAGAAATGTCTACAGTAATGAAGGAAAAGTAATTAGAATTTCAAAGGCTACACACAGTGATCTCTCCTAGTGAACTAATAGCATTTATGATTTATAGTCATTTGGCATTTATTTATTTTCTTAGAACATTACTTGTCTTGTCTAGAACTAGATCAGATTTAAGAATATCTTGAAGGACCAAGCTGTGTCACTTGGGAGTGGGATGAAAATTTTTATTTCAAAGTAAAATTATAATATCTGCTTGCATTTGCAGCACACATAGGAAAAAGAAAATATTTATCATTTAATATATTTCCTTGTTCATTGAAGCACCTTGTCATTCTACTGTTAATGAGAACATGATATCTTGCTAGTTAATGTTCATCTCTACATTTTAAGCTCCTTGAAGGCAGGGATGACGCATTACACTTCTTTATAGCAAACTCCACAGTGCCCAGTACAATTGTGGGCACATAGAAGTAATTCAATAAATATTTGTTGAATTTATAAAAGCGCAGCAAGATGCCAGGGATCAGAAGAGAAAAGAAGCAAGAAAATCAAAGAGAGAGAGGATTCTGGGTAAGGAGTAAGGACAGTCAGGGAATGGCTGGAAACAATAAAGAAAAAGGTAAAGCTAACAAGACCTAGAACAAACCACCTTGAGACCTAACAGAGAGCATTCATATTCTCCTGAAAACAAGGGTGCCAGTTTAAGGGTGTATTTTCTGGGGAAAATGTATTGAGGGTGTATTTTCTGCAGCTAGGTAATCCTTAAATTTTCTACTTCTGTTGAAAGAAAAAATAAGCACATTACAAAAGGATAAGAGTGGAGAAATACAGCAGTCGGTTGCATGGGAGACTGAAGGAATACCTATAACAAATATTGTGTGAATTAAAAACTTAAACTATTTACTTTGGGCCATATTATGGCTGTCTTGGCTAGAGAATGTTGAAGGAAGCTGCTAAATTTATAGTCTCACTTTTGAGTGAGAAACATAACCACTTTGGATCTGCTAAAATGAATAGGGGCAGAGGGGAAGTCTGACGCTTCTCATTAGCACACCATGTCTGCTGTGTCAAAATGTACCGCTAAGTTTGGGCTTCCTGGAAACAATCATTTCCTGCCTCATTGTAACCACAAACTCTGCAGCTTTCACCCATAAGCAGAGCCAGCTACAACTTTCTTGTATATGAAGAACTCCCACCCCACCACGCATCTTCTTAGGATTCAGTCATTTGTATTCGGCACCCTTGTTTTTCCTGGTGTCCTTTTAAAAAAGCAAACATCTCTGAACTAGTGGAGCTATTAAATCCCTACTACCTTAGAGTGACTTTATCAGACCACTTTTCTCTAGACCCAAGAGATAGCTGACACAGAGGGGGAGGAGGGAAAAGAGTAGGGATGCTAAGAAGGCAAGGATTGTGAAAGGGTCAAAAAAGAGAAGTTTAGGGCTTTGAAGGCAAACCACTCACTTCACAATTTTATACTGACTGCAAAAGAGTATCCTGAGTTCATATAACTTCTAAATGAAGTTGTATGTGCTTTCTATCATGGTGATCTCAGGCACTCCCTGGATTTTGCCCTCATGTGAATGACTTCTAAATCTACATCCTTAACCCTGACTTCTCTATTGAGCTCCAGGATCCACCTTCCAAATGTCTGTCTATCCCACCAGGGGCTTAAATTCAATATGCACCAAACTCATCATCTTCCCACCAAAAACTTGCTCCTTCCTTCCTTGTTTCTGTTAACCGGTCTCCCAGTCTCTCTTCCTTTTCCTTCTGCTTCCTCTTCTCCTCCAGCCTAATCAGACACCAAATTTGGTTTATTTTACCACTGCAATATCTCTTCTGCTATTCTCCTCCTTTCTATTCTCATTTCCACCTTGCTTATTGCCTTTCACTTGGATTTTTTTGATAGTTTCTTAATGGTTCTCCTTGCCTTTAATCTTTTTTTTTAATTTCTCCTCCTCAATCTTTGCTATAATTAATAGTAACAAAAATAATAACAATAGTTGACATTTATATAATTTTATGGTTGTCATGGTATAATAGAAAAAGCACTGGATTCAGTGAAAGAAAATCCAATTTTGAACCATAATTTTGCTATGTATTACCTCTGTGACTTAAAGGGAATCATTTTTCCTTTCTGGGCTTCAGTTTCCTCATTAAAATAAGTTTGGGCTAGGTGTTCTCTAAGCTCTAAATTCACTTTCGTGTATCATATCATCTGATTTTTCCTAACTGCCTTATGATGGAGGCGGAGTATTATTTTCTTAACTTCACAGTTACAAAGAATGGAGACTTGGAGGAAAAGCAGCATACCCAAGGTCAAAGGAGTGGTAGATTCAGATTCAAATTCTATCACTTTTGAGACACCCCACATAGAGTTAGTTAGAGCAAACTGTTGCATAGAGGGAAAAAAATGAATCTGGAGTCTGATTTTTTTTTAAGGTATAAAACTTAAAACTGTACTAAGATTTTTGTGTGTACTGTTGCCACATTAATTTTCCTAATGATTCTGATTATGCTATTCTCTTACTCAAAAACTATCAATGGCTCACCACTACCTGCTGAATAAAGTCTAAATTCCTTGGGTTGGTGTTTAGGGTTCTCTCAAATATGGCTCCAATCTATATTCACTTGAGTCAAAATAGACTATTAGCCATCTCCCCTAAGCAATCTCTTCCAGTTCTTGACCCCATAATCCTATACTCTACATTATCCCAACTCTGTGATTTTGCTTATGTCCAGAATGTCTTCCCCCCTTATCTCTACCTGTCGAAATAATATTTATATTTTAAATTGCTAATCCTAACTTGATCAGGAAAATTTATCTCCCTCAGAATATATAGAATTCCATGACTCTTACTCATTTACCACATTCTGCTTCCTATTACGTTTATCTGTATCTGTATCTTAAGCTCTATTATTTATATTCTAAACTATTTGAGAGCAAAGACAGAATTTTATTCATCTTATAGGATCAAAGATGATAAAATGTGAGAATTATAAGAGATCTTAGAGGTTAGTTCTTCATACCTCTTGCCCTATATAGACATGTGTAGGATCCCCTTTATAAAAATTACTGAGTGATTTAGTAATTACATTTTAAAAATCCTTCCAGGGCAGAATTGGAGAAATATTAATGATTCATGGATAGGCTGAACCAATATAATCAATATGACAATTTTTAATTAATTTATTTATTCAGTGCTATAACAATCTAACTACCAAAGGATTACTTTAATAAGTCTAGGGGGAAAAATAAGAACAAAAAGAATAATCTGGAGGGACAAAAGATCAAGAATACCAAGGGAAATAATGAAACGTTCTTTAAGTACAGTGAACTATAATTTATCTTGGTCAGGTAGCTTACACTCATCAACTGCTCAATATTTCCTTATTCATTTTGGATTTCAACTTCCTACTAACCATTTTTGTTCTAGCCTTCCCTTCCCCATTTTGTATTTTGCATGCCTCTGTGGTTCATTTCAGCAAAAATAATAGCAGAGCTCTCATCTCAGATGCAGATTGCTCCTCCCTTAGAGGCATTATCATGGAAGTCTGCCAGAGGGTGGGCAGGCATTATACAAGTGTCTGTGGGCTTGAATTTGAAGTACTTCTACAGAGAAAGGATAATTCTGAAAGACTTGGGGGAGGTCAGGACTGAATGCTCTGCAGAGCTCCTTTATGACCCATCTGTGTATGCAGCAGAGTAGTGTACCACAGCCATCACTTACCTGATGCCTAGAAGTAGAGCACAGCAGATGTGACTTTCTTACAAGTCAAGGGAATTTGCTGACCAGGTGTGAGTGAGAGGCAGATGAGCTAGGATTGGCCAGAGGAGCCAGGAACATATTGGCCTGAAAAAGCAGAATGTGACTGGTAAGGATTAGCCATGCCCCAGGTGGCCTCAAAAAGCATAAACAAGCTAGCTAGATGCACAGTCAATCAAGAGTCAGCCTCCTGCAGTCAAGCATTGAGCCAAAGCCAAAAAGATCATACAAGTGGGAGGAGGACCCATATGTACAAAAATATTTACAGCAGCTCTGTTTGTGGGGGGCAAAGAATTGGAAATTAAGGGGGATGCCCATAAATTGGGAAATAGCTAAACAAGTTGTGGTATATGCATATTATGAAATACTATTGTGCTATAAGAAATGAGGAGCAGACGGACTTCAATAACCTGGTGAGACTTATATGAACTGATGCTGAGTGAGAAGAGCAGAGCCAGGAGAACTTTGTACACAGTTACAGACACATTGTATCTGTGATGACCAACTTTGATAGACTGGGCTCCTCTTAGAGACGCAAGGTTAGAAGACAACTCCAAAAGACACATGATGGAGGGGGCAATCCAGAGAAAGAACTTAAGAGTCTGAGTGCAGATGGAAGCAAACTACTTGCTTTCTCTCATTTTTGTTTTGTTCTGTTCTGTTCCTTCTTTCTCATTATTCACTCCATTGGTTATAACTCTTCTTTACAACTTGACTGATGCTTAACGTGAAGGTATTTGTAGAACCTATATCAGGCTGCATGCTGCCATGGTGGGGAGAGGGAAGGAGAGGGAAGGGGAGAAAATTTGGAACTCAAGGGATTGTGGAACTGAATGTTGTAAACTAAAAGTAAATACATAAATTTAATGTGGGAGAAAAAAAAAGAATTGAACTAAAGGATTTAACAGGCCTAGGGACCCTAGGGGACCTGAGGATACCACAAGAAAAGAAAGAACTTTAATGCCCAGTGATTCCAAAGGTAGGAGTCACCTTGGCCACATGTGTTTTCTTATGTGTTCTCCTTTCTACTGGTGTATTCTATGTCCTTGGATACTTTTTCCATTAATATGTATATTTGTAGAAAAGTGTATCTAAGGTTTTTGGGGTAGTGTTTGTTCTTAGTTTACCAATTTCGTACATGCCTTTTCCTTAGGTTAATTGTATCCTCTGGCTAACTAATGAAAAGTATGGTTGGTAGATTGTGAGCGATAGTTTTAAAACTACCTAGAATACTTTGAACCTAGAATAGTTGTCTCCTAGGGAATTCAACCTATGAATTCAACCTGGGGAATGGGGGGTGTGAGGTAACCTAGAAGGGTTCATATGTGTCCAGATCATATCTCTGGATCTTTTCCTTTCAAACCCAGACTTTTTCCAAAAGTACTCTGGCTGATTTGCTAGGGACAGTAAATCAGGGAGGAGAGTGTATGGAAAGAGAATTGTGATTCCTGACTCCCAGCTCAGAAGATGTAATCATAGAATCTAGTTAAGCATAATGAGATTTATCTTTTTTAAAATTAAATTTTACTTTTTTTCTCATTCAACAAAAATCTGCCTTCATTTTTCTCCACTGAGAAAGCAAGAAAAACAAAATCCCTGTTATAAATATGTACAGTTAAGAAAAACAAATTTTCCCATTGACCATGTTAAAAAAAAACAAAAAACAAAAACACCTCAAAGCCCATCTCAAACCATACTCTGAATCCATCTATTCTTTTTTTTTTTTAAAAATGCTTTATTAACTTCTGTTTTACATCATTCATTTCCGCCAGATTTTGAGTTACAATCATTTTCCCCCCGTTATTCCCCTACCCAACCTCCCAGAATAGCAGTCCCACAAGATATCGCTTCCTCCAATCTGCTCTCTCCCATACCTTCTCCCATACCCCTTCGACTTTTCCATTAGAGGAAGGTGAATCTTTGTGTCCCAATGCCTGCACATCTTATCTCCCAATTATAAGCAAAAGAATATTAATAATAGTATTTATATATATTTGAAACATTTAATGTTAAGACCTCGAATTTCAGATCCATTTCCTTCCTCCCTTGTCACCCATTCCCTCTGGGGAGATAAGTAATTCAGTATATGTTGTACATGTCTAGCTATGCAAAACATTATCATAGTAGACATATTGTACAAGGCTGCTTATAATTCCCTCCCACTCATCCCACCCCAACCTGGTCCATTCCCTACATGATCCTGTCCCTCTTCTATAGTGGGTACTTCCAACCTCCCCTCACCCCAAGGATGCCCTCCCTTCCATCATCCCTCCTCTCATCCCCCTTCCCCCTATCCTGCTGCAGGTTGAGATATCCCATTTAGTATGTATGTCATTTTCTCCCTGAACCAAATTCAATGTGAATGTGGTTTTGCCTTTTTAGCCTTCCTTATTCTCCCCCTCCTTTGCAACCACTTCCCCTACATGAGATAGTTTACCCTACCCTGTCTCTCCCCATCTCCTCTTGCCACTTTCCTCTCTCACCTCATAATTTCATCCCTTGAGTATTCTCCCTTCCCAACAAATTCAACCTATGCCCTCTATCCATATATAACTGTAACCATATACACACACATTCACATATGTATTCATATGACCACACACCCTTCTTCCATTATTTTCATAGTGAGAAAGATATCATCAGTCACAGTTATTGCTTTTCCATATAGGAATGTAAATAGTTCAACTTTGATAAGTTCCTTTTGATTTCTTTTCCCTGATTACCTTCTCAGGCATCTCTTGCTTCTTGTGTCTGGATGTCAAATTTTCTATTCAATTCTGGTTTTTTCCTCAAGAATGCTTGAAAGTCCTCTATTCCACTGAATGGCCATATTTTCCCCTGAAACAAAATACTCAGTTTTGCTGGGTAGGTGACCCTTGGGTTCATTCCCAGTTCTTTTGCCCTCTGGAATATCATATTCCATGCCCTTCAATCCCTCAGTGTAGAAGCTGCCAGGTCCTGTGCTATTCTGATTGTGTTTCCACAATATTGAAATTGTTTCTTCCTGGCTGCCTGTAGTATTTTCTCCTTGATCTGGGGATTCTGGAACCTGGCTATAATATTCCTGGGAGTTTTCTTTTTGGGATCTTTTTCAGGAGGTGATCTGTGGATTCTTTCAACCTCTATTTTGCCCTCTGGATCTAAAACATCAGGGCAGTTTTCCTTGAGAATTTCTTGAAGGGTGATTTCTAGGTTCTTTCTTTGATCATGGCTTTCAGGTAGTCCAATAATTTTTAAATTGTCTCTCCTGGATCTATTTTCCAGGTCAGTGGTTTTTCCCATGAGATATTTCACATTGCCTTCTAATCTTTCATTTGTTTGGATCTGCTTAACAGCATCTTGATTTCTCATAAAGTCATTAGCTTCCATTTGCTCCAGTCTAACTCTGAAGGAATGAATCTCCTCAGTGAACTTTTAAGATTCTTTTTCCATCTGGCAAATTCGATTTTTAAGGCATTCTTCTCCTCATTGCCCTTTTGGGCCTCCTTTGCCATTTGAGTTAGTCTATTTTTTAAGGTGTTGTTTTCCTCAGTCAGGCTGTTGACCCTCATTTCATACTTTTCCTGCATCCTTCTCATTTCTCTTTCCAATTTTTCCTCCACTTCTCTTATTTGATTTTTAAAGTCCTTCTTAAGGTCCTCTATGGCCTGCAACCCGCTCATGTTTTCCCCTGGGGCTTTTGGAGCAGGACTTCTGACCTCACAGTCCTTTTCCCGCTCTATGCCCCCAAAATAGGAGTCTAGGGTTGCATTTTTCTGTTTCCTTTGCCTTGGCATGTTGCCACTTAATTACTTGACTTTTGGGCTTGTTGCCACACTATGGCTTTAAGGCCAGATAGAGGAATTTTCGTCCCGAACGTGTGGGGGGCAACTTCCGTTTCTGGCAAGCTGTAAACCCACCTACGACTTCCACCCTAGATCACAATCCAGATCTAGGGAGGTTAAAGCAAGAGCAATTACCCCCCAAGACTGATCGCTGGATCTCCCTACAATTTGCAGGCTGGGAGCTGGAGCCGCCTCTGAAAACTACAAAATGCCGTGTCTCCTCAGTGGCTTCTAGCCCCCAGGGGAAGGAGCTGACGCATTTCCTAAATACGGGTCCCAAAGTCCATAGGACACTAACTTCTTACTTTGTCCTAGGCATGTCTATGTTGATAATTCTGGAGTCGCCACAGCTCCTGGTATTCTGGGGATCCTCCAGCCGGCTGCTGGCCCTGCCACCCTGGGGCTAAAACCTCGGCTCACGCGGACCTGGGCTCGGCTCAGGCGGACCTGGGCTCAGCTCGGCTCCTGTACTCTGCGCTGCGCGCTGCCAGGTCCCAGACCACTGTGCTGGTCCTTCCTGCAGGGCTGCTGGGCTGTCCTCAGCGGGAGGTTAGCTTCTCTGTGTCGTTCTGTGGGTGCTGGGGCTCCAGAAGTTGTTCAGAGTCCCCTTTTACATAGTTCTGGGGGAATCTGGGGGCAGAGTGGCTTGGATGAGCTGTTTCTACTCCGCCATCTTGGCTCCGCCCCTCCATCTATTCTTTGTCAGGAGGTAGGTAGCACATTTCATCATGAGTCCTTTGGATGATGAGGCTTTAATGTGTGAACAATTTTTGTCCACTCTCTGATCAATTTATGAAATGAAAATTTCTTCTTCTTTTTTTTTTTGCTCTTTTTTGGAGGGGGTTAGGCAGGGCAGTTGGGGTTAGGTGACTTGCCCAAGGTCACATGGCTAGTGTTAAGTGTCTGAGGTCATATTTGAACTCAGGTCCTCCTGACTCCAGGGCCAGTGCTCTATTCACTGCATCACCTAGCTGCCTCGAAATGCAAATTTCTTTAAATCAAGAAGGAAGATAACATGGCTTACTAAAGTGTTGGATTTGGAATCTATAGTTATATAGTGCCTACACATTGATTTTAATGTCATTTGGTTCTCATGACAAACCTGGAAATTAGACGCTATTACCTCCATTTTACAAATGAGGAAACTGAGACAAACAGAGGTTAAGTGACTTGTCCAGGGTCACACAGCTAAGTGTCTTCCTGACTCCAGGTCCATTGCTCCATCCTCTGGACTATCTAGCTGCCCCTAAGAAGATCTGATTCAAATCCTGCCTCAAATACTCCTTAGCTATATGATGTTGGACAAACTATAGTCTCTGAGTCTCAGATTCCTCATCTCTAAAATGAAAGGGGTAAACAAGAAAGCCTCCAAGTTATTTTTCAACCCTAAATAAATAAATCCTATCATAGGAGAAAAAAAAAACAAACCACACAATAATTCTCTCCAGTAGATCCCTGCAAAATGTGCATCTAAGTACAAGAGTCTCAGATATAGAATCTCCCCAGTGAGTTCCTAAAAATGCACAGTGAGTCCAAATACATCCTAGATTGAAGCCTCTTGTGTCCTAGCCCCTCTGGGCTACTCACTTAATCTGTCACTCACCCAGTTTGAGTCTACAGACTACGATGATGGTAATGAAAATAACTAACATTTGTATGGCTTTTACTTTGCTCCAGGCCCTATGCTAAAAACTTTACAATGATTAACTCATTTGATCCTCCAGCTGGGAGTAGGTGTGATTATTATTCCCGTTTTACAGATAGAGAAACTGAGGTAAGCAGAAGATAAGTGACTTGCTCAAGGTTACATAGCAAGTAAGTATCTGAGGCAGGAATTGAACCCTGGTCTCCCTGATTCTAGTCCTGGTGCTGTATTCAGTGTACCACCTCGCTGCCACAGAAGGTTACTACTACTGCTGGTTCTGGAGGTAACTTCCTAGGGGTAGACTTCTAACATTATCTCTCAGTAGACCTTTTCAGTGTACTTCCTGTTAACATTAGCCAGTAGACTTAGCTATTAACAAAGAAATTTACTCAAATGGACAAAATATTGTTCCCTACAAAGCCTGGGGCATGCTGTCATAAATACACAGCGTCCACAGGCAGAGCAGACTTGGATTTAGAATATGATGGTATAGTGAGGCACACATGGTCTGTCTAGAAGGGCGTGTCTCTGCTTCTTCATTGGGCCTTGGAGTCTCTCAAATTGTCTCTACACCTATTGGATAGGGTGTCTTTTTCTAGGGAAGTAAATCCACAGATAAATGTCAAGGCTGATGGGGGTGAGGGGGTTGGGAGAGGAGAAGAAAAAGAGAAATTCTCTCCTCCCACTCCTGCAGGATTTTCATTCCACAACTGCCCTGAGGCTTGAAGTACCTCCTACTCTTGAATGGCTAGATGACTTGCTTTTTTAAATATGTAGGCCCAAGAGGCATGACTGATTAAACCAATCACTAGATGTTTCTTTTGTGGTATCTTTGTGGGTTAATAGACTCTACCATTTGAAACAGTTTCCGGAAGAATGGTTCATTTCTAAATTTTAAATAATTAATGTACAAACAAATTCTTAGAACATAGAATCATGGATCTAAAGCTAGAGAAGAGGACATTTAATCCAATCCCTTCATCTTATAGGTGAGGCAGTTGAGGCCACAGAAGGGTAAGTGACTTCCCAAAGGCCATACAAGTAGTTAAGTATCAGAGAAGGATGTGGAGTGAGGTCCTCTGACTCACCTCCCTATTTATATGTTAGGAACAGATTTCACTCAGGGTTGCCTCTGTGGTAAGCGAAGCAGATAGCTCTTCAGTGGTGTTGTTTCAGGGATTTCCTTCCCCAAAATCTCCTCCCTGCTGGCCTAACTAAAATTACTACCATTAGTCATTTCTTTGGGTTAAATGTGTTAATTGGGAAAGTAACATATCATTATCACCCATTAGCACATTAGTGCAAAGCAGCATGAAGTAGTGGATGGAAAGCTTGTCCATTACCAGAGTTAGAAAGATCTAGGTTTACCTCTGATATGTTGTAGTTGGAACAAGAGGATGGGATGGAATAGCACCACGTGTGCACATAGAGGGGTTTGCATTAGCAAAGAAAAGGGCCACTTCCTCATGTGAGACAATGAGGAGGGAGGAGACAGGAGCAGGAGGTACCTGGATGATAGGATATGAAGAGAGGATCAAAGGGAGCTCAGTGAATGTCCCTCATTTTTTCTGTCAAATCTGAGGCAAAGTTTTTAGCTGAAAAGGTGGGGAGAGGGGAAGCTATGGGAGATTTAAAGAAGGATGAAAAGGTTTGGAAGAGCTGCTGTGGAGAGGGTAATAGTGAGTTAATGAGGGAGGTACAACAGGATTGCCTAGCAGCAGTGAGATTCCAGTTGAGTCTATATAAACATAAATTTATAGTAAACCTTGTCAGTACAGTTTCATGACTTTTTATGCAGTTTCCTTCAATACCACATGAATAAGAGTGAAGGCATCACATGGTAAGAGAAATCCAAGACTGCGGCTTGGCAGGGCAAGAGCTGCCAAAGGCTTAGGGGACAAAAGATTAAAGAAAAAGTAGTGTGGAACATAACTTGTTTTACAAAGGGTCACAATGAGAAAGAGAGGAGACTATATGGAGTGCAGAGGTGATGGCCTGGGAAAGAACTGAGGGGTAAAGTGATTGACAGTCATGTGAGTATGAAGAATAAGGATATGGCTCATGAGGCAGAAGGAATAATGGAATGAGACAAAGGAATTTCAAAACTGATTGAACCTGGAAGTGGAAGATATGGGGGATGATAGATCACGGAAATGAGTAAGTCAAAGAACAAGAAAGATAAGGTATTTGAAGGAGTATCAATACGTAGTTTTAGTTTAGTTTTATTGGGGCAGGAGGTGAAGAGGAGAGAAAGACTATGAATGAAGCACTGAACTCATTGAAGAAGGAAGGCAGGTGTCCTAGAGGTTGGTAAATAACATCTACTAGAATCTTGATTGGGTGACAAATAAGGATTAAATGAACCTCAAAGAAGATGAGGTTACTGAATGATGGTTGTAGAGGGCAGCCTGGAAGTTGCAGGAGAATATTAGCATTTGAAAGTGACTTTAGCCTAGACCCTGGGAAAAGCTGACTTTCTCAGAGCTGCACAATAGCAGTCAGGACTTAAATCCTGGTTTTCTGATTCTATATCTAATATTCTTTCCACTATCACAACAAACCTCTTCCTAAAATGTTTCCTCAAGTCAGGTTGGCTTCCTCATTATCCCCTGTGCCTCAAATGCCTTGTTATGTTCCAACTTTTGTGATGCAGCATGGTATGGTAGACAGAGCATTGAATTTGGAGTCAGGGGAGACCTGGGTTCAAATTCTTCTCTTTAGCATGTGCTTATTTCACAGTGTTATGAAGATGAAATGAAGTAAGATATATAAAGTGCTTTGCGTCACTGAAAGCACTATTTAAAGTTACTTTTTAATATTATTTCTCATACTTCTGTTACTTTCTGGGATGCTCTTGTTTTTATTTATTCAGATTTTATCCATTTTTTTTCCTTATCCATTCCTCAAGGCCCAGTTTAATTCTTTGCTCTACCAGGAAACCATCTGGGAGTACTTTAATATTGATTTCTTTCTTCTTTGAATTCCTATGGCAATGATAGTTCAGTAATTTATTTTACATTAATCACTCACTAATTTCTTTATAGAGCAGTTAGGTGATGCAGCAGATAGAGGACTGAGCCTGGAGTCAGAAAGACTCATCTTCATGAGTTTAAATCTGGCCTCAGACACTTACTAGTTGTGTGACCCTGGGCAAGTCACTTAACCCTATTTGCCTCAGTTTCTCTTCTATAAAATGAGCTGGAGAACAAAATGGCAAATCACTCCAGTGTCTTTGCCAAGAAAACCCCAAATGGGGTCATGAAGAGTTGGACTGAAACAACTGAATAACAACAAAAAATTTCTCTTACCTCTGGTGAAAACCATGCCTGCAATTTGCTAGCAATGAGAGACATTCTTATTTTAATAGACTGTTGGAGATTCTTAATACTGCATCTCTCTGTGTATCTCTGTATCTTCATCTCTCCCTCTCTCTCTCTCTCTCTCTCTCTCTCTCTCTCTCTCTATATATATATATATATATATATATGTGGATGGATTTGTTTATATGTATGTATATGCGTATATGCATACATATATACACATATGTATATACATATATAAAATTTCCTCTCACTTCCCTCCTCCTCCATTACCATGGGTTCAACTAATAATATGTATGTGTGTATATACATCATATACTATAGTAGCTAGGTGGCACAGCAGATAGAGTGTTGGACCTGGAGTCAGGAAGACTTATCTTCCTGAGTTCAAATCAGGTCTCAGACACTATCTAGCTGTATGACTGGGGTAAGTCATTTAACCTTGTTTACCTCAGTTTCCTCATCTGTAAAATGAGCTAGAGAAGAAAATGGCAAAGCACTCTAGCATCTTTACCAAGAAAACCCCAAATGGGGACACAAAGAGTTGGACATTTCTGAAACAATTAAACAATAACAAAAAGGTTACATATATATTCTAAATTTAATCATAAACAAAATCATTCAGAAAATCCCCCAAACCACAAACACCAAGTATGTATATTTATCTTACTTTTACTAAGCAATAATACATTGTTTGCTTACCCTTCTGATCACTTACTTCTGCTTATTTTTCCAAATTCTGCTCCTATAATTTTATGTAGTAGTATCAACATGTATCTTATTGTTCTGATTCTCATGTCTATGCTACATGCTGCTTTGTATAAATCTCCCTGTATTTCTTTTAAAAACAACAAAAATATCTTCCTGTCTATTGTCTCCCCAGCTACTTGCTTTTATTTGAAAATATGGATTCTTATGCATTTCTTGAATAGAAACCTTGTCTAATGCTTCTATTATCTCCCAGCTTACCCTCCTAAAAACCTACTGCTTGTTTTCTAATTTTGTCTAGGGTGGGTCCTGATTACCACTGAGGAAGAGGAAGATGTATGTGGGTCAGAATGTACCTTGCTGAATTGAAAACAAAAGAGGCTGAGTAGACAGGATGTATAGCTCATTCTTTGTATTGAATTACGAGTATATCACTAAACACCTCACGTATTTTAAAATATGTATTTTAATTGGTTCTTCAAACATCAGTAAGGATATTGCTGGGTAGCAGTAGTCTACTTCATGTGAGGTTAATTTCTATTTGGGGCTTTATTTATGAGTTTGGCATAGGGTTGCTAGCCATCCAGATTTAGCTGCATGTGATTTAGAAATCACAAAATTCCTACCAGTCCCCACCACAACCTTTACTTCAAAAGTATGCCCTTCACGGTTAGGGATACACCCAAGATTCTTGAGTCATGATCCCGTCTGTTTCAGACATATCTCCCAAACTTTAATATGTGGAACAACCAAGATTGTAAAGAGTTTAGGAGTAGAACAAACCAGAAAGTCAGTGGTTAGGTAAAGGAACCAAATATTCATTCTGAGTGGTCTGATGTTCAGATGGCTCAATTATTAATTTTTTTCCCCTCTGCAAGACCATATCTGCTGAGAAAGAATATAATTACTCAAAGCTACATTAATCCCATAGTCCTATGCTATATAAAGGTCCAGGGAGGAGGAACAAATGTTCTAAAAACCCAAGAGGGTGAGGTAGATAATTTCATAGAAAACAATGGCTTTTGCAATTAAGCAATGAGGAAGGCATAGAGCCAAGTGAAGAACTATTTGGCAACTTGGCAATGGTCATCTTCACGTAACCAGCTATTGTAGGATTGAGATTCCAATTTTACTTCCCATGACCCTGGACCAGAAGAGTCAAAAGTCACCCAAGAATTCAGAATGTTTTGAGCCCTGAAAATCAAGTCATTAATGAAAAGTAAATGAGAAGGAGTTCTGGAAAAGATGGTATTGTAAAAGAATGGATAAAAAATGGCACCACATGAAGTAAAGAACCAAAAAATCTAAAGACAACCAAGTCTAGTCCAAGAATGCACAGAAAGCTAGCTGAAGGTCATCAGCCTTTCTGGTAGGGAATACTTCAGGGAAGTCAGAAGTCAATGGTATCCAAGTCCAAGAATATTGGAGGTACAGCAAGGATAAAATTTTACTCCAAATGGAGGACTATAGAAAGAGACAGAAATGGGGCAGTAGTGAAGTGGCAATGTACATGTCTAGGGCCTTTGAAGAGGCCCTATTTGGTATCCTGTCAGGGCCAGAACAGAGGATGAAACAAGTTCCCAGTGTGACTGCCCAAGGAGACAAAGATGGAACAGAGGTGCTAGATCCTTCAGTAGGCCTGAAGCCAGTGTAGTCTCCAAAATCCTATCAGGGCCATACTATGGGACAAAGTCAACTCTTGGTAGGTTACTGAGCCCAAGGAGAAGGAGATCAAGATGGGAATGAAGCCAGCCTTAATGTTGAATCATTAGGAGATGGAGATAGAAACCAGGGATTAAAGCTGATGGTTTGTTTTGATCCCAGAATCAGGTCTAGCTCCCTGTCCCAAGCCAGGGTTGTAGAAGATATTAATCATGGGGATCCCAACTACTACATATAGGACCACAGCAGGAAAAGCCAGGGTCTACTAACTCCATCCAAAAGTACAGCAGGTGATGAAGCCTGGCCTTGGCACAATGTTATACTATAGGAACTGAGGTGGGAGTCATGAATAAGCAGAAAAAAATTCCTAATACAATGAAGAAATATTGCAGATTAAGAGAAACCCATTAGGTAACCCCAGAAGAAAAAATATATTATATATATTATATTATTATTATATATTATTATAATATATTATAAATATAAATCGAGCTTTTTCTTTCTGCCTTCCCTTCTCTTCCCTTCCTTTCCCTTCCCTTCTCTTCTCTCTTGTACTCCTTCTTCTGTCCACATAGGGTATTATACCTTACCTGGGGGTGCTCTGCCCAAAGAAATGTGCATTTTGATAGTGGATAGTTTATAGCAAGATATCTTGGGGTCTGGAGGCTAGATTTCTTTCCTAAAGGTCATACCTTAAACCCAATTCACCCTGGCTCTTATTGATTGGCCAACAATAGGTCCCAGCCCAAGCCCCATTAAGTGGTCATTGTTTAGGCCGTTATGCCTCAGAGTGATTGTAAATAGTAGTTGTTTCTGAGGGGTCTTCCCCTCTCAGACTGATTTTTTTTTAATGAGGTAAAAGAGGCCATTCCTTGGCTTATTTCTTACCTAGCCTTAATTGCTGAGTGGGCGTTGCCTCAGTCAAAGTGAGGACTCAGAAAGACCTTGTCTTAAAAAGGTCAAGGTCTTCCACTGCATCTAGAACTATCTCCAGTCATGCTGATTTATATCTTGCCATTGGACCCAGATGACTCTGGAGGAGGAAGTGAGGCTGGTGACTTTGCCCTCTCTTACTAAATCCAATTCACTTGTAAGTCATGGCATCATTTTCCTAATGTCTCAGTTCCCTTCAAGAAAGAAACAACAACAAATTGAGCTTTAAAAAAAAGAATGACCTCGCCTCAGGGACTATAAGAATGAATGGAAAGAATAAAGTAAGAGATAAAAAAAATGAAATGAGGGCACTTTAGAAACAGATCAGAGGAAAATAAACATCTTAGAACAAAAGGTAGGCAAAAATGATCGGAGTTGTGGATACTCTGAAAATTAGAATAGAGCAAACATATTTCAAAGATTACATTAGACAGCCAGAACAAAGTTAAATTATTGAAAAATTAGAATATGTAGGGCATCTCTTGTAAAAAAAAAAAAAACAATTGACCTGGAAAACAGGATAAAGAGACATAATTTAAGATTGACCATACTTCATAAATACTATGACCAAACACAAAACTGGATTCTTCAGGAAATTTCAGGAAATCATTTTTTTAAACTGCTCAGAACTATTAGAACCTGTGTGCAAGGTGAAAAATAGAATCCACTGCTACCCTCCTGAAAGAAGGCCTAAATTGAAAATATCCAGGAATGTCATAGTCAAAATCAAGAATTCCTAGACAGAGGTTCCCAAAGCATACAATATGCCTCCTGGGGGATGTTGGAATGATGGGGGTATGTATGGGGAGGTGTGGTAGCAGCCTCTGGTGCAATTGTGGGACATTGAATAAAAATAAGGGGGTGGTAGAAGCATAAGCAAAGAGGAGAAGATAAAATTTTGAAAAACTGTTCATATGTTTCATCTGTTGTGTAACAGAGTTAAAATCATACTGATTACATTCTTTTCCAAATAAACACACAAAAAGCAAGTTATAATTGATCAAGTCTGCCAACAGGTCTTAACAAGCAAGCGTTGGCAGGAGAGCATGTCACGAATTATTGGGGAGTCCAGCATGCATTGACAGGAATATGTGTGTGTAATGACTTGTTTCCAATATAATACTATATGGTTATATGATGCAATGTTGCATCATCAAAATTTCAATGCAGAAAAAAATCACAAATTTACAATAAATTATTAAATTTTAGATGCATCATTTAAAATATATATATTTTATATTTTTTGAAATGACACAATTTTTAAAAAAAATTAAAGGGTTAAAGAAAGTAGATTTCCATGTTGGTGCTGAGTAATTTTTTTTTTTAACGGGGTGTGGTAGGTCAAATAAGTTTGGGTACCTCTATTCTAGATCAAAGAAAAAATAAAAACTTTAAACAGTCAAAAAGAAAGATCATGAGGACCAAGGAACTAAAACCAGGATTATATAAGATTATGTTTCAATTATTAAAAAGTAAAGAAAATCTTGAAAAACTATAGTCCAAAGGCAAAAGAAAAAGTCATACAACCAATGAATAACATCCGAAAAAACTGAGAATAATTTTACAAAAGGAAAAAAAAGTATGCTTATATAGGATTTTCAAGCATTCCTGAGTAGAATCTTTGAAACTCAAACATAGAAGACAAGAGAAACCTAGAAAGGTAAATACAACTGAGCAATTGGAAGGGGCTAAATGAGAATCAATTCCTTACATTCTACCGGGAAAGAAGAGACAATTGTCCCTCCCGATTCACAGTATATTCAATGGATATTGAGAGATTAATGAAAGACAAACACAGAGGTTGGTTATGGTTTTGTTTCATAGTATAGGATAGGTTTTAAGAGAGTAAAGAATTATGAAGGGGGAAAGTAGCATATTGGGAAATAAATGAGAAAGAAGAGAGAATTTATTATTTCTTATAATTGGAGCATGACAATGATAGATGGAGAGCAAAGTGTCAATAAAAGCACTGGAGATACAAAATGAGTGAGGGAAAGCATCATTGTATAGAGATGGCCAGGAAGTGACATGAAGATTTTAGTTCAGGGGCTCAGGGTTGGAGTTCAAGCTGGCAAAAGGCCAGTCTCCTACTGCATCCTGGGCCATATCCAGACATGCTGATCTATGTCTTTCCACTGGACCCAGATGACTCTGGAGGAGAAAGTGAGGCTGGTAACTTTACACAGGCCTCCCTCACTTAAATCCAATTCACTTGCAAGTCACAGTCCTCTTTGAGAAGAAAGGACAAACAATTATAAACAGCGAGATGAAGAGGAGGAAATGAGGATGATGGCTGAATGCAGGCAGGAAGGTGAAGATATAGCCAGCAAGTAAAACAGGGTAGAGTGAGCATCTGTGAACCACACACACACACACACACACACACACACACACACACACACACTGAATCTGATCTAAAAATACATTGAATTCAGTTGTGAAATAAGTGGCAATGGAGAGGAAGCAGGTTATATAAAAGGCAAGGCAAATTCAAGGAGGCAATAGTCACAAGTAAAGCAAATTTCAACTATGGAGGGCTGAGCATAAAACAGGATTAAAAAGAGAAAAAGTTTGAGAACTAGTGATCTGTAAAGTGAAGAAGAGAAAAGAAGTAAGGTCAGACCACTTCAATTAATAGATCATTAGTATCAATTCTCTTCCCTTTCTTTCCTTTTTCTTGGTAAAGATGTCACTGCACTACCTTGGGCCTTCTCTGACTCACTTCTCCACCATGCTCCAGGTTATCCAGGGATAACCTATGAGACCTCATTAGCTTTGGTACTTTGTCTCTTTACACTCCACCCTCTGCCTCTTTGATTGAAGGGTGGGACTATGAACTCCAAACCTCCATTCAAGAGGAGTCCTCAGCTCTGATACCTCCTTCCTTCCCATCTGGCTCCCAGTGTATATACTTTTCAACTAATATGTTCAGAGCCAGAAGGCACCATAACCTTCCTGAATCAGTGCCTAATTAGCTTAGTACCAAAAGGTATGAAAGTCTTCCTACAAGCAAGCCTCCTATAAGTAAACTCCTCCTTAAGCAAGTCCCTCCCCCAGTGGGCTCTATGTGACTCAAGATGTGCCACAACTGTGAAGCTATCAGTAATTGAAATACCTATATACCTTTACACCTGGAAACATGGTTCCTGTTCCAAGGGAAAAGGGGACACATGTGGTCACAGGCCTATTAATGGATGGGGAAGATCTTCCTATTCCATTAATATTACAGGCATTTGAAGGAAGGAATCATAACTTATCAAACTTAAATGGATACTAAATGACATAATCCCCCAAAATGTATAGGTCAAAGAACAAATCAAAGAAACAATAAAATATTTTTTTTAATGAGAACAATGAAATAACACACCAAAACTTCTGGGGTGCAGACAAGGCAGTCCTTAGTCCTTAATCCCAATCCTTTCATGGACAAAAGGGAGGAAGAATGGATTGATGAACTGGGTATGCATTTCTAATCTCCATAAGCAAGCTCACCCAAACATCCTTGTGTGCAGGCAGAACACTATGCATGCTTGAAGGATGGAATTTTCATTGGCCAGTCCCAGCCACTATACTATGAAAACAACCAATTAAAACAACAACAACAACAACACAATTTAAAAAGAAATAAAATTCTGAAAATCAAAGAAGAAATGACATTTTAAAAATTGAATTGACAAAAGTAGTAGCTGACTTTTTAAAAAAGTTAAGTTTAAAACAGTTAGCTAATTTAATCCCCCCCAAAAAGAGCAAAACAAAATTTTAAAAAAGGGAGAATTCACAACAGATGAAGAAGAAATAAAGGAAATTACTAGAAACTAGCAATGATTCCCTTAAAGGTATAAAGGAGATTTTTTTAGCCTAATATGACTTTACATTTATATCTATTGAATTTCGTTTTATTTGAGATGATCCAATGTTATAACCTGTCAATATATTTTTGAATCTTGTCTCTGTCAGCTGATGTAATTCTGTCCCTTCCATGTCTCTTCCACCTTTTATTATCTATGCCTTTATTTTACTTAGTAATAAAAATCTTAAGCAACCAAGAACAGATCCCTCAACACCTCTTGCCAAATTGACATGGAACCATTAACAACTACTCTTGATGTTTGCTCATTCAACCAGTTCCAAATCCACCTAATTTGTACTATCATTTGGCCCACAGCCTTCCAAATGTTCCTCAAGCATAGCATGATAGACTTTAAAATTGCTATGCTAAAATGTAGGTTAACACTTTGTACAACATTCCTCTGTGGTACAACTTTGAGAAGCTTGTCAAAAAAGGAAAGAAATTTTATCTGGCATGATCATATTCTTGATGACAATTTTATTATGACTATTTCAGTAGCTTCTTATATGGTCTCTTTCCCTCTAGTCCCTTACTTCTCCAACTGATACCAATAAAAATCTTAAAACACAAGGCTGACCATATTACCCCTCTATTCAAAAATTTTCAGTTGTTCTCTGTTAATGGCTTCTAGGATAAAATACAAACTTCTCAGTCTAGCATTTAAAACTCTCCACAGGGATTTCCAGCTAAAATGAGTGTATGAACAGAGGCAAACTGCCTAGCTAGCAAACAACAAACAAACTCATTTGTCCAAGTTGATAGCAAAAGAGGAATCAGAGAAAGGGCACATAGAAGAACACATACCCAACAACACAAAGAATAAATGAACTCTCCAGTTGCGGGGCAAGATAACCCCCTCAACCAAGGGTCTCAGATCTCGCTTAAGAGGAAATTTCCCAAAGACTCTAGTGTAATAAAGCTTGGAATAGGAACAAGACTGAAGTTCTACATGTTGGCTTCTTCCCAGTCTTTCTCCCTTCATAGTCCTGGACAAGAGTTGTAATTGAGCATCTTCTCTCTTGAGACTAAAAGCCAGAAATCTCTCCTCTCCCACCCTCACCAACTCTTGCCCATCACAACAGTGTGGGGCATTGAGTAATCAATCTCCACCAATGAGGAGGGAATCCCATACAACTTTTTGAGCCAAGAGTTACATATGGAAAGGTTCTTTTTGGGGAGGTGGGGGTAGAGTATCAAAGGTTAGAAGAAAAATTATTTTAAAAAGATCTTAATTCTCCATAATTTGACTCACATATGTTTCCAGACATATTTCCCGTTATTCCCCTTCATGAATCCTCTGTTGCAGCCAAGCTAGTCTACCAGATGTTTCCTGTTCTTGGCATGCCACATCTTGAACCAGACCTCAAGTATCTTCCCACTTCACCTCCACCTTTAAAAATCCCTTGTTCCCTTCAAGGTTCAGTTCACCTGCCCTCTCATAGGAAAAGCCTTTCATGATACCTATGGTACTTAGTGTTTTCTTTCTTCTCAAATTATTTTCTATGGGCTTAACATATGCAGAATGGTAGTTACACAAAATTACAGTGTCTTATATATAACAGTCATTTAAATGCTTGATAAATTAAATTGAATACATATATGTGTGTACATGTATATATAGGTATATATACACATGCACACACATATATGTATGTATTAGAGGAAAAGAATGAGGATCCAATACTTCATCTATGGCCCTGAAGTGACTCCAAGTATCTACAAAGCTAGGTCAGAGTCACTACCAAGCTAAACCAGCTTCAGCTACGTTCCCAGTAATAGACTTCATGTTTAGATGAAATGATAAAGACAATAACTCACATTTCTACAGAGCTTTACAAGACACTTCCTACATCTCTTTGAAGCAGACACTACAACTATTTTTATCCATATTTTAAAGACAAGAAAACTGAGGCACAGAAGCTAAGTATTGTTTGTAATCACAAAGATAATAAATTATTTTTTACTGATTGTTTTAAGTATTGGAGCTAGGATCTGAACCAAGGTCTCCTGATTCTAGCTTAAGTGATCTTTAAGCTATTCCATGGTTTTCAGGGGAAAAAATTTCACTATTTTTTTTTCAGTTACCAAAATTCATGAAGACCATCTAGTACTAGGGTGTCTCTACACTGTAATCTCAATAAGTGAAGACAGTCCATGGATGAATCATAGATCCTTAAAATACTATCACTCCCTAATTCATTTTATAAATTTGGATTTTTATATTCCTGGCATAAGACTTGAATAAGAAACATACTGAAATACAGGCATTTTGAGCCTTCCATTTTGACAAGTATGCTTCTGGCAGCATATTGTTATCTTTTTGAAACCTACAGGCAAATTACTTCCAAATCTCATGACATTAGTTATATATTTTAAAAACTACCTGCAGAAAAAAAAAACCCAACATTTAGTACCATCTACTTTCAATGTTTCTTCTGTTGTTCCTTACACTGAATCAATAAATTAGCAAGTTCTTATTGTATGCCTATTATGCTCCTAGCACAGTTCACCCCAGGCAGAGTTTTTCCTATGGATTGAATATAAGGGAAAAGGGTGAAATGATGACAAACCTTATCCTTCATAAAGATCCAGGTACCTTAGGTCTAGATAAAAACTGTATCTTGGCAGTGGAAAACTTATTGACTCAAACCTGGCCCCTGGTTTGCGTAACATGAGGCTGAAACATTTCTCCTTTTCAGTACTTCAGTTCCTTTATCTATATAGTATTAATTGGGATGGGGTTGGAACCTCCTCTTTACACATGATAGGGTTAAATTTCTTGATGGTCCTACCTCAAAGGCATATCGTGAGACTCAAAAAGAAGTGCTTTGAGTATAAGAGAAGCCATTAGAAAAATATAAGGTATAATTACCAGAATTTATGTCTGGCTGACAATTATCCTTTGAATGCTACCTGTAACACTGGAAAATCAAAACACTGGCAAAATAATATTTAGCCACCTGAAAAAGGTTTTAAATTGGTGAGGATTATGCCATAAAGTGTTACCCTTATCTGAGCTTTCCAGATGGGCTAATTCCCCTCTCCCATCATTTTTTTTTTTAATTCAGCTATGCATATCCATCTAGAGATGTATTACCCTTAAGGGAATGGAGGACTGGAATGTCTGGCAGCCATTTTAAGTTAGGGACTGACCCAAGTTGCCAGCCTTAGGACTGAGAAATAGCCTGCTGTTAGGAGATTTGAACTTATGAGAGGTTCCTAGTCCTAACATCTTAGATTTTGTCAGGAGAATGTACATTTTTAAGGAGAAACTGATTTTACTTTCATCTTGAAAAATTAAAGACAAAGTTAGGCAGTTTTTAAAAAACCATTTATCAATAAAGACCTATAGCAAGTTATTGCTATACTTAAATTGATTTGTTGACTTTAAAAGGAGCTTGTATAGCCCTTGCTTCTTATTTTCTTTTCTATCAGAATTTCCTATTAATTTTCTTCCTCACCTTTCCCCCATCAGTTCTGATTTTTCCATGATCATTGAGAACAATATTGGTAATGTAGTATTAGAATAACACAGAATATCATACTCCCTTCTCTCCCATATTTTTTATGCTCATTATGGAATTTTTAACAGCAAGAATAAAAGCTGTTCATCTAAAATTGTAAGGACATATTCAGAATCTCATTAGGAAGCTTCCTTTTTGTTTCTCCTTACCCTAAGCCAATGTTCCAGTCATGATATCCATTCCAATTATATCTTTTTTTATGCATAATTAAAATGCTACAGGATTATCAGATAATGTAGACTTTGAAGGAGATTTAATTTTTTTTAATTAAGCAAACTATTATGAACCTTGGTGTAAAGACAATGACCAACCATTGAAAAGTGGGAAATAGACAAAGCAGAATTAGGAAAACTGAGTGATAAGATGGTAGAATAAGGTTGGATTAGGGAGGGAGAAGCTTAAAATAATCTGGACCCCTGAGGGTCTTAGATTTAATACTTTTTAGGGTGATATGTGGAAGCACTGAACCTGGGGGAAGAAGAAGTAGATCTCTGTGATAAATCCACAATTCTATTCTTTTGTTGTTGCTTAAATTTAGTAGTATTATTTTCCCCAGTTACTTGTCAAGAAAATTTTTAGTATTCATTTCTTTTTTTTTTTTTGGTCTTTATTAATTTGTTTACTTTTAGTTTACAAGATTCATTTCCATAATTCTTTGAGTTTCAAATTTTCTCTCCCCCCTCCCTCCCCTTTTCCCCCCTTCTCCTCCCTCCCCTCCCCTGCAATACAATCAAGTATAGTGCCTGCAAATACTTTCACATTAGGCATTAGTCAGGTTATAAAGAAGGATTGTATCAGATGGAATGAACAATGGGAAAGAGGAAACAAAACCAAACAAGCAGCAGAAAAGGAGCAGGTAGTTTGCTTCCATCTGGGTTCAAACTCTGTTCTTTCTCTGGGTGTAGACATCTCTCTCCGTCATGAGGCTTTTGGGGTTGACTTATAACCCTGGATTGCTGAGAAGAGTTCAGTCTATTAGAATTGGTCATCACACATACGTTGTGTCTGTAATTATGCACAAAGTTCTCCTGGCTCTACTCTTCTCATTCAGTTTGTATAAGCCTCTCCAGGTAAATATGAAGTCCAGTTGCTCCTCATTTCTTATAGCACAATAGTATTCCATAACCCGCATATACCACAACTTGTTTAGCCATTCCCCAATTGATGGGCACCCCTTTAATTTCCAATTCTTTGCCACCACAAAAAAGAGCTGCTATAAATATTTTTGTACATATGGGTCTTCCTCCCACTTCTATGATCTCTTTGGGATACAATCCTAGAAGTGGTATTGCTGGGTCAAAGGGTATGAAATTATTTATAGTCCTTTGGGCATAATTCCAGATTGCTCTCCAGAATGGTTGGATAAGTTCACAACTCCACCAACAATGCATTAGTGTTCCAATTTGTCCATATCCTCTCCAACATTTGTCATTTTCCTGTTTTGTCATCTTAGCCAATCTGACTGGTGAGATGTGGTACCTCAGAGTTGTTTTGATTTGCATTTCTCTAATCAATAGTGATTTAGAGCATTTTTTTCATATGTTTATACATATCTTTAATTTCTTCCTCTGAAAACTGTCTATTCATATCCTTCAACCATTTATCAATTAGGTAATGACTTGTATTCTTATAGATTTGACTCAATTCTCTGTACATTTTAGAAATGAGTCCTTTATCAGTGACATAGGTTGTAAAAATTCTTTCCCAATTTTTTACTTCCCTCCTAATCCTGGTTCCATTGGCTTTGTTTGTACAGAAACTTTTCAATTTCATGTAATCAAAATTATCCATTTTGTATTTTATACTGCTCTCTATTTCTTGTTTGGTTATAAAGTCTTGCCTTCTCCACAAATCTGACAGGTAAACTATTCCTTTTAGCATTCATTTCTACAAGATTTTGAGCTCCAAATTTTTCTCCCTCTCCCCCACTCTCCCTTCTTCTGAAAATAGTAGATAGTTTGATATAGTTTATACATTTGCTATCATGTAAAAAATATTTCCATAGTAGTCACAGTTGTGAAAAAAAAAGAAACAGATCAAAAGAAAACAAACCTATAAGAATAAAGTGAAAAAAAAAATAGGCATTGAGTCCATCAGTTCTTTATCTGGATATGGATAGCATTGTGTTATTGAGAAGAGTTGAGTCTTTCATAGTTGATCATCACACAATGCTGCTGATACTGTGTGCAATGTTTTTCTGGTTCTGCTCATTTCACTTTGCATTAGTTCTTAGAAGTCTTTCCAGGATTTTCTGAAATCTGCCTCTTTTATTTCTTATTGCTTAATAGTATTCCAATACATTCATACATCCCAGCTTGTTAATCCATTCCCCAATTTACAGGTTCTCCTTCAGTTTCCAATATTTTGCCACCATGAAAAGGGCTGCTATAAATATTTTTGCACATGTAGGTCCTTTTCCCTTTTTTATGATCTCTTTAGGAAACAGAGCTAGTAGTGCTTTTGCTGGATGAAAAGGTATACAGAGTTTGGTTGCCCCTTCTTTTTGTTTATGCCATTGCCCCTCTAGAAGGCTGTTTCTACTTTATAGCTGAAACTAGGAGACAGAAATGATGGATGGCCATAGTGGGATACAGATAGGTAGCTTATCCATACATCTATAGTCATACTTTTCACCTTAAAAAAATTAAAAATATATTTTGAAGAAAACTGCAACATTCTAGTCTTTTTTTTTCACATTACCCAAAAACTTGTTCTGCAACTGGCATATTAATCATAGGCCTTAGTCTTTGTTGAAATCAGGAATAGCTGAAAGTCCAATTCATTCCCTAGAAAAGATCCTGAAAAAAATGAGATTAATCACAATTCATTGACCCCCAATTTTTTTAAGTTTAAATTTATTTGAGACTTAAAATTTTTTGAGATTTAAAAATTTTTCAAAAATGTATTTATTTTTAGTTTTCAACATTCACTTCCACAAGATTTTGAGTTCAAAATTTTCTTCCCACCTCTCCCCTCCTCCCACTCCAAGATGACTTGCACTCTGATTACCCCTTACCCCATCTGCTTTTCCTTTTATCAACACCCCCTTCTCTTTTTTTTTTTCAGTTAACAAGCTTACTTTAATCAAACAAACATGTATTACCTAGTTCAGGGAAAAAGGTCAGCACCCCAAACTTCAGAGTATATAGACAGATCAAACAGACAGGCTTCCAAACTGTCCAACAATTATCAATACCAAAATCACAGTTACCAGAGAGGGAAGCATCAACATCTGGGTTTTCAAAGCCTGGGGGGCTCTCAACAATGGCTTCCCAGTCTCATCTGGTCAAATCATACAACACTTCTCAAAGTGAGCCCCAAAGCAAAGCCTCAAACCAGGGATTATATAGTCTTCTCCTGGCTCAGAGAATGTAACCATCCTCTTGACCCATTGCCCAATCACACAGAATCAAGGTGTGATCATTCCTGAAAACCAAGCCTCCTACCCCAGGCTCCATGTGACTACATTTAGCCTATTAGGGGGCAGAGTATATTTTCAAATCAAGGAAGGTTCCCAGAGTCACTTAAGTCAATCAAAGTCTCTTAAGCCAATCAAAGGGCCTAGGGGCAGGGAAGATTTTCAAATCTGCATTTCCATTACATTTGGCCCCAAGATCTTTCATGCCCATAGCATACATAATTTACATTTGAATTAGCACTAAAACATCTCTTAGGTCACATTTTCCACGTACATAAGAAAATCACAATATAATCTCAAAGTACAATAGTCCAAGTCTTCCACTCATGGGGCAAATGTTAACTCAGTCACTTATAGGTAAAATCAAAAAATAGTCACTCTTAAGTTAACTCAATCAGTCACATCAGTTTTCAAAATACATGGTCAAAGTCTTCCACTCATGGGGCAAAGTCTTGATTAACTCAGTTAGTCTCTTATCAGTAACAATCTCAAAATACAATCAGTAACTTATTCAGTAAAGTCTTACTAAATAAGCATAGCATAGACAATTTACATTTCAATTAGCACTAGGCATCTCTTAAGTCATATTTTCAAGGTACATCTAAAAGTTACCAAAGTGGCCACTGGGCCTTAAACAAAGTACATTGCATTATCACATTATTTCAGAACAAGAGTCCAAATAAAGTTCTCTTGGGAGGAGAGGGGTGTCCTTCCCATAACACTGCTCCAGCCCCTGCTTCCAAGTCCAGAGAGGGGGCTGGGCAACAAAACCAAAGTGGGATCCTTGGGGTCCATGGCATTTCACCCCACCCACCATAGTCACAAGTCCATCCTCCCCCTGGGTCCCAGACTGTGGGATGCAGCAAGGAAACACATTCAGTGCCCCTGCTTTGCCACACAGTCCTTATCTTGTCCTGTGGCTGAATTCCAAACTCCTGGGTTCCTTCTCCTCCAGCAGAAGGCATCAGCTCCAGGCTTCTCCACAGGTCTCCATGCAGGCAGCTCACCATTCCTGCTCTCAGCTCAGTGAAGTCAGCATGCAGGCCATTCTCTCCTGCTCCATGGCTCCACAGAATCAGAGCTACCACAACTGGGAAACAAACAATTATCCCAGCCCCCATACTTTCCTTTTACTCAGCAGATCCCATGCTCATCACCATTTTTGTAGCAGTAAGCACCCTAACATCCCCAGGGTGGCTGCCAACACAGGTTCTTAGATCTGCTTTTCAAAAGGAAAGCAACTCAAAATGGGTTAACAAGCTTACTTTAATCAAACAAACATGTATTACCTAGCTCAGGGAAAAAGGTCAGCACCCCAAACTTCAGAGTATACAGACAGATCAAACAGACAGGCTTCCAAACTGTCCAACAATTATCAATACCAAAATCACAGTTACCAGAGAGGGAAGCATCAACATCTGGGTTTTCAAAGCCGGGGAGCTCTCAACGGCTGCCCAGACTCTCATCTGGTCAAATCATACAACACTTCTCAAAGTGAGCCCTCCACCCCCCTTCTCTTATCCATTTCCTGTAGGGCAAGATAGATTTTTCATTTTTAAAACTTTGAGTTCCCAATTCTCTCCCTTCCTCCGTCCCCATCCACCCATATTAAGAAGGCAAGCAATTCAATATAGATTATACATGTATAGTCATGCAAATCACTTCCACAATAGTCATGTTGTAAAAGACTAACTGTATTTCCCTCCATCCTATCATGCACCCCATTTATTCTACTCTCTCTTTTAACCCTGTCCTTCCTCAAAAGTGTTTGCTTCTGACTACCTCCTCCCCCAATCTGCCCTCCCTTCTATCATCCCCTCCTCTCTTATCCCCTTCCCCATCCCTTTCCTGTAAGGCAAGATAGATTTCCATACCCAATTGAACCTGTATGTTATTCCCGGCTTAAGCCAAATCTGATGAGTAAAGTTCTCTCACCTTCCCCCTCTCCACCTACACTGTAAACACTTTTTCTTGCCTTTTTTATTGAGATAATTTACCCCATTCTACCTCTCCCTATCTCCCTGTCTCAGTATATTCCTCTCATCTCTTAATTTTATTTTTTATATATCATCCCTTTATATTCAACTCACCCTATGCCCTCTGTCTATCTATCTATCTGTATATATATATATATATATATATATATATATATATATATATGTATGTATGTATGTATGTATATTCCTCCAAGTACCCTAACACTGAAAAAGGTCTTATGAGTTACAAATATCATCTTTCCATGTAGGAATCTAAGCAGTTCAACTTTAATAAGTCCCTTATGATTTCTCTTTTCTGTTTACCTTTTCATGCTTCTCTTGAGTTTTGTATTTGAAAGTCAAATTTTCTTTTCAGTTCTGGTCTTTTCATAAAGAATGCTTGAAGTTCTCTATTTCATTGAATGTCCCGTTTTTTTCCTCTGAAGAATTGTACTCAGTTTCCCTTAAAGTAGAAGTTACTAAATCTTGTGTTACCCTGATTGCATTTCCACAGTACTTGAATTGTTTCTTTTTAGGTGCTTGAAATATTTTCTCCTTCACCTGGGAACTCTGAAATTCCGCTATAATATTCCTAGGAGTTTTCCTTTTGGTCTCTCTTTCAGGAGGTGATCAGTGAACTCTCTCGATTTCTATTTTACCCTCTAGTTCCAGAACATCAGGGCAGTGTTCCTTGATAATTTCTTGAAAGATGATATCTAGGCTCTCTTTTTGATCATGGCTTTCAGGTAGTCCAATAATTTTAAAATTATCTCTCCTGTATCTATTTTCCAGGTTGGCTGTTTTTCCAACAAGATATTTCACATTGTCTTCTATTCTTTTGTTCTTTTGGTTTTGTTTTATAATTTCCTGTTTCTCATAGAATCATTAGCTTCCATTAGCTATTTCATTAGCTTCCATTCTAAATTTTAAGGAATTATTTTCTTCAATGAGCTTTAGGACCTCCTTTTCCATTTGGCCAATTCTGTTTTTTAAGGCATTCTCCTCCTCATTGACTCTTTTGGAGTCATTGAACCTCTTTTGCCATTTAGGTTAGTCTATTTTTTAAGGTGTTATTTTCTTCAGTATTTTGGGAGGGTCTCATTTAACAAGCTGTTGATTCATTTTTCATTTTCTTTCTTTTTTTTTTTTTTTGGAGGGCAATTGGGGTTAAGTAACTTGCCCAAGGTCACACGGCTAGGTTTTTGTTTGTGTGTGCGTTAAGTGTCTGAGGCTGGATCTGAACTCAGGTCCTTCTGACTCCAGGGCCGACGCTCTACTCACTGTGCCACCTAGCCACCCCACTATTTTTCATTTTCTTGCATCACTCTTATTTCTCTTCCCAATTTTTCCTGTACTTCTCTTCCGTGATTTTCAAAATCCTTTCTGAGCTTTTCCATGGCCTGTGCCAATTCACATTTTTCTTGGAGGCTTTGGATGGAGGAGCTTTGACTTTGTTGTCTTCTTCTAGTTATATGTTTTGATCTTCTTTGTCACCAAAATAAGATTCTATAGTCTGAGGTTTTTTCTACTCTTTTCTTCATTTTCCCAATCAATTACTTGACTTTTTAATTTTTTTAAAGGTAGGGCTCTGTTGTGTACTGTTCTGAGCTTTAGGGGTTTTGTGCAGCTGTTTTCAGAGATACTTCTATATATAGATAGATAGATAGCTAGCGAGAGAGAGAGAAAGAGAGAGAGAGAGAGAGAGAGAGAGAGAGAGATACCTATAAATTTTCAGTTCTTCCAAGGTGATATGGTCAAAGAAAGGAGAAGTGTTTACTCCTCTCCTGTCCTGTGCTCTGTTCTCTGAGTGACCACAAGCAGTCTTTTCTGCTTTTGAATTGCGAGGAGGATTCTCTCTCCACTGTTGCCACAACCTTTACCATGCCAGTGCTCTTCCTCAGGAGGAACTCCACCCCAGAACTTCCATCCAGATCTAAGCATGAGTAACGCAAGAGAATCCTGCTTCAGTGCCAGGAAAGAGATCCCTGCAATACCTCTCTGATCAACCACTCAATCCCCCTAGCATCTGTGGGCCAAGAGCTCTGGAAGCAGCCACCAACTCTACTGCCTAGAACTGGGGCTGCTCTTCTCTCACCCAAGCCCAACAGACCTTTCTTATTGACTTTCTAAGTTCTCTCTGGCATTCGTGGATTGAGAAGTCTGGAAATCCCTACAGCTGCTAGTGATTCACTCTCCTAAAGCCTGTTCCAGGATCCTGGCGTCCAGTCTATGCTGGCAAGTTTTGCACTGGACTACGTTCCTCTCCCAGTTTGGTGCAATAGACCTTTCCTATTGACCTTCCAGGTTGTCTTGGGCTGGAAATTTGTTTCACTTTGTTTTTTGTGGGTTCTGCTGCTCTAGAATTTGTTTAGAGTCATTTTTACAGGTATTTGAAGGGTTTTGGGGGAGATCTCAACAAGTCCCTGCTTTTACTCCACCATCTTGGCTCTGTCCGCATTTGAGACTTTTAAGATGCTTCTTCTTTAGTCTGGCAATTTTTTCAAGAAAAAACCTCAAAACTTGGACAGCAATTTAGTATGGGAACCTCATGCATTATCCAACAATAAGGCCCAATTCATCTTTTTGTTCAGAGCAGGTTACATCCTTTAATGACATGAGAGGCAGTATGGTATAGTAAATAAAAATCCAGCCTTGAAGTTAGGAAGACCAGTTCAAATCCTCTCTCTGACACATATCTGTGTGACCCTGGGGAAATCACTTGACCTCTCAGTGTTCTCAATAAACTCTCTAAAACTAAGAAGCAAAGGTGTTGACTTGTATTAGTAAATAAAGTTTACTCACCCAGATATAACATATGCCAATAAAATCATGGATCGAGTCCCTATTTCTTTCTTCTTTAATGACAGGACCATAGAAATACACATAGATATATACAATATTAGTCTTTTAAGAGTAAGAAAGGGAAACAACATGAACTTCTTCTTTTTGAAAAGGTCAAATATTGAGGGGGTTTTTTTCTCCCCTTACTGTTATGGTAAGAAAAATTAACTCTTTAGGTATTTATTAATGTCTCTAGTAAAATTCAGTTTAGGGAAAGATGGGTTTTGAATACAAATGGCAAAATTAGGTTTTTAAAAAATTAACTAAAAGCTATTTGATAAATGTACAAAGCATGTATTCCCTCCTAGCTACAAAGAAGTACAATAAATGGGTTCTGACCTCAAGCTTAGATATTATTTATTAGGAAGAAAAAATACATATATATATGTATATATATATATATGTGTGTGTGTGTGTGTGTATACATATATATGTATAGATGTATGTATGTGTATAGATAGATAAATACATCACATAATACATCACATAGTATATTTTTAAACCAATATATTCCATGTAAATAGACAGTATAGCATAATGTGTAGAGAGCTGGCCTCTGAGGAAGACCTGGGTTCAAAAACCATAGTTCAAGACTTATACTCCCTGTAAGGTACTATATAAAAATCTTAACCTTTCTGGTCCTGTGTTGACTTTATAAGACTAAAAATTTCAGAGTAGTTGTTTCAGAACTGTTGTGAGGAAAGGGAGTTTCCTCAGGAAGCTCCCAACACAAATAAAATGATAGGTCTGGACCAAAACAAAACAAAAAAAATCCTCCAAGGTATTTCTTAGCCCTGTAGTTTTAGTCTAGAAATGTCACCTTGATGGAAAAAATATATATATAAACATTTTAGAAAGTTTCATTCAGAAAGCTACCATACTTCAGGAAATATCTGAATTAATTCTTTTTCCCTGAATTTAATAACAGATGAATTTTATCAAAGTTATATGTTCTATCTTTTAAGCCTTCAGATTTTTCTTTGGCTCTGTGTATTTCTGCATGCTCCTGTTAACCCCCTTTTAGTGGAGCCAAGGAGTTTGAATGTCCTTCATGTTTCCTAATCACAGCCTAGCTATTTCCTAATCTTCCTTGCTAGCTTACTTTAACCTGTCCCAGCTTGTCATAAGCAGAGGTAAGTGATGAGATTACCCAATCCCATTCTGTCATAATATAAGCATAGGGATAAGAACTGAAGAGATGCATTGATAGAGAACCCAATTCAGCAGAGCAGTAGAAAGGTTTAATCAGAATGGCTCTTCTCTCAATGCATTCTACACCACTAAAACACAGCATTCCTTAATTCCTGTCCTATTCTCTCCTCCCCACCCCCAAACCTTGCATTTCTTGAACATATCCACATTCCTGGCCTGGCTCTGTTATTATCATTTTTATTACTCAGTAACCCACTAAAAGGCCAAGGGACCACATATTCCTAGGAGAAGACCTTTAGCATTTTGGTATTTATCCCCTATGGGCAATTCATAGCAGTAAACAGAACAGAATCACATAGTATTTTTTAAAAAAATATATGGACAGGACTCCGTCTCCACTGCTTCAGACCCATATTGTTAAGACTGAAGAAGTAGAACTCTTCCTAAAGAGTGGCAAAGTATTAAATATCTTACAAAATGTAGAATTAAACATGGTTTCTCCCCAATAGCAAACTCCCTAGAAAGATGAAACCCAAACGAAAGGAAGTTAAGAGTGTTGGGGATGGTAGTGGTGGTTGAGTGAAATAAGGAAAGCTTTATTACTTTAATCATCATTTTAATCTTTGAAGTATGCTAGGATAGAGTGAGAACCAGAGCCAGGAAGACCTGAGTTCAAATCTGGCCTCAGACATTTACTAGCTATGTGACCCTGGGCAAGTCACTTAACCCTGTTTGCCTCAGTTGATCATTTGTAAAATGAGCTAGAGAAGAAAATAGAAAATCACTGCAGTATCTTTGACCAGAAACCCCCAAATGTGGTCAGAAAGAGTTGGACATAACTGAAACAGCCAAACAACTACACAGACAGAGTGAAGAAGGCTTCAAAAGAAGTGAATCAGTGAGGAGGATGAGAAAAAATTTCCCCTTCTGGAAATGGAATGTTATTTTTATTCCATTCTTTTGTAAATTTAACAAATATTAAGTAGCCATTATATGCTCAGCTTTGTGAAGGTAAGCTTATAAAGTCTTGTCCACTATTTAATTGGAAAGTCCATAGTACCACTTATTTTTCCCCACCTGGGTATTTCTTTGTGTTGAATATAACATTATCACACAACTACAGAACACAGAGATGGAAGGGACCTCAGAGGCCATGTAGTCCAACCTATATCTTAAAAGAAATCACTGATAGCTAGCCTGGACTTGAAGGTTACAGACATCTTCTAAAGGAGCCCATTACATATTCTTATGGTTAGGAACTTTTCCTTCCACTAATTTTAAATATGCAGTGTCCTTCTTCGTTCTTAATTCTGCCCTATGGGGTCAAATAGGACAAGTCTAATTCTTCCACATTTAAATGCTTAAAAATATCACTGTACTCTTCAGGGAATGGACTATGCCACCTCTGTGGGCACTAATGGGTAGAGGGCTTCCATGTACAGGTAACAGAATTTTCTGATTTTTTAGAACAGAGGCCTGGGTCTCTGAACTCATTTATCTACTCTGCTCATTAGAGGTCATGGTAGCATAAACTTGTGTAAAAAAGATTCTTCAAGGGGGTGGCTAGATAGCACAGTGAACAGAGCACTGGCCCTGGAGTCAGGAGGACGTGAGTTCAAATCCGACCTCAGACACTTAACACAAAACTAGCCATGTGACCTTGGTCAAGGTCAACCCTAATTGCCTACCTTCCCTCCTCCATAAAGCAAAAAAGAGAAAAAAGAGAAAAAAGAAAAAAAGAAAATATTCTTCAATGATTTAGTTAGATATGCAGGAGAAAACTTTTCCCTCCTAGAGAATTTCCCTTCAATAATGAAAACCTTGTGATTATTAGGTGGGAAGAAATGGGACTTCCAAGTAGAACTAGTTCTGTTTTTACTGTACTTGTGATTTCATTGATAGGAAAATCCCATCCCCCAATACATATCAAAAACCACTCTACAACTTACTAGTCTTAGAGACTAATGTTTAGAGCACTGTGAGGCCAAATGACTTGCCCAGGATAATAATTTGTTATTACTGTTATTGTTGTTTGACTCTAGCAGGTAGGTTTTTTTTTTCATTTTAATAATACTTTATTTTTTCCAGTTACATGTAAAGATGGTTTTCAACATTCATTTTTTTCTCTCTCCTTCCCTCCCTCCCTTTCTTTCCCCTTCCCCAAGAAGATAAGCAATTTGATACAGATTATATGTGTACAATCATATTAAACATGTTTCCACATTAGTCATGTTGTGAAAGAAGAATCAGAACAAAAGGGAAAACCCATGAGAAAGGAAAAAAAAAGAGAGAGAGAAAATAGAATGCTTCAATCTGCATTCAGACTCTATGGTTCTTTCTCTGATGTAGATAGCATTTTCCATTTAAAATTTTATGTATTTATTTATTGGAGGCAATCAGGATTAAGTGACTTGCCCACGATTACCCAGCTACAAGATAATAATTTGTCATAGGGTGAACTTGAATTCATGCCTTCCCATCTTGAAAGCCAGCTATCTGTACATTGTATAATATTGACCCTCATGTTTGTACTTTGGAGCACTGAACTGTTTTTTGTTTTTCAGCATGAGAACCCCTAATGTAGAAACTTTCATTACACTAAATCTATGACATGCTAGGTAAATCCTATAGAGTTGTCTGAGCCACAAAGAAAATAGGGTCACATAGCTAGTAAGCACCAGAGGCAGGATTTGAATGTGTTTTTCTGATTCCAAGCCCAGCCTCCTATTCACCACACTACTCCTCTCCTCCCATCTACATTCAGATGGGGATGGGGCCTGATGAAGTTGATCAACTGAGAAGTGATTTGAGGACAACACCAAAGGACATGAGGGCTCTGCAGAGTCATGGGTGTAAATTGACCTCTTTGCATGTTCTCCACGTTTGGGTTCCACCATACGGGATCTTTGTACTTGCTCACTACGATAATTGATGGCACATTCATTTGTAGAAGAATTGATGGGGGGAATATTGTCTTATAAATCTTACTATGTCATTTCAGTAAATGCCTTTGCTTTTAACCAATTGTGTCCTCTGGCTAACTATTAAAAAGGAAATGGGTCAGTGGGGACTTGGGAGCTTTATAGCAATGGATTCCTAGGATACTTTGATCCTGGAGAAGCTAATGCTCCTGGGGAGGCCACTCAGTGCAAGTTGGCAGAGGGTGTCCTCCTGGGTGCACCACATGTGGAATGAAGAGAATTCATCATCGTAGCCATCCTTTCTACAGCTGCTCCATTCCACAATGACCACTGTTGCTTGTTGCCACCAGTGCTGCTTCTCAGCTCTGACTTCTATGCCATCTGATCAAGCTCTACTTATTTCTGCTTATTCTACTTCAGACCTCCTAAGCTGTATGCCTGGGAGCTATTGTTCATGTTTTTTGTGAATTAGCTCTTTCAGAGGCCAACATGCCTGGCCTCTGAATTCATCACATTCTTTAGTCTGTGTTTTTCACCTACCTCTCAGTTCCACCTAGGTGGTACTCAAAGGATCCTCTCACACAGGAATTTGCTAAGACACTTTCTCATTTCTCTCCACTGAGGGTCTTTAGCCCTGACTCCTGAGTTAGAGTGGTTTTTTTTTTTTTTACCTCTTCCTCTCCTCAGGGCAGGCAATGTACATTGTCCAAGTCTCCCACTATGTTTTTTCTGCTGTTGGGTATAAACATATGCACCTCTTTTCATTGGTCTTTCAATTCCCATGATGTCCTTGCTAAGTAAATTGTTATTTTATTATTAGTGACTTAGAGAGCCTTCCATGTAGCTAAATTGTTTGAAATTCTTTTGAGAGTCATAACATATTTATTATTGTTTATGTATGCATTAATTTAAAGTTAATTTAATATTTATATAGATCTTTACTACATGAATATTATATATATATATTTCTATATATCATCTGATTTGATCTTTATCACAATTTGTGAGGCATGGTGCTACTATTGTTCTCACTTTATAGATGATTAGATACAGCTCTAAATATATGATTTATGATCCCTTCATCCCATGAAAATTGGTGACAGGGAAACATGAGTGTTGAGTCTTCTGCTGACTTTCCTATCATCTCAACAATGACCTTGATCCCCTTACAGCTATAAAACATTCCACTAATTAACTTGATATGATATGCTGATATGATGCTAAATCTATAAATTTTGGCAAACTTTTAAGGATTACAAAGATGTTGGCTGTTACTGCTACTATGATTACTAACTTGTTCTTCTCATCCATCGATGGAATTCAAATCAAAATGGTCCTGTGATAAGGCATCATCTAGCTACTAGTTTTTAGTATCTGATAAAAACTAATTTTTGTAGGTAAACAAAAAGTATTAATAAACATGAATTAATATTAATAAAATTATTTTGTAGGTAAACAAAAAGTTCATCTGGAAATTCACTGAAAGTCTACTCAAAAGAATATCAATATTACACAGAATGATGGACTAGGGGGACAGCACAAAGCATGGAGGAATTGTTTATACTTCAGCCTATTCTCATGTGATTTCTGATCCCTGCTAGATTTCTACTTTGGTAGTCCAAGTAATTCAAATATTGGGCAGTTAGGTGGCACAGTGGATGGTTCACTGGGCTTGGAATCAGGAACACATCTCTATGAATTCAAATCCAGCCCCAGATACTTACTAGCTTTGTGACCTTAGGCAAGTCACTTGATCTTTTTTGCCTTCATGTCTTCATCTATAAAATGAGTTGAGGAAGGAAATGGCAAACTACTCCAGTATCTTTGCCAAGAAAACCCCAAATGGTGTCACTAATAGTCAGATATGGCTGAACAATAGCAGCTTGAATATTAAGGGAATTTGACATCTGGTTAAAAATATTGTTCTTAAGTTTTTATGGATCAATGTTATATGCATGCAGTTGTGGTGAACAGTTCAGATAATCAATCTATCAATTAAGAAACATTCATTAAGCACCTGCTACGTGTTAGGCACTGCACTAGTTTCTAGGATTTGTTGGTTGGTTAGTTGGTTGTTGTCCTTCATTCTCAAAGAGGATCAAAATAGCATCACTTTGCTAGAGTGAAGTTACCAAATTTCCTACTGTGGCTGATCAGACCAATGCAAGATCAGAACATAAGCACAGATAGTTCATGTGAACATTTGGGGTGGCTTCTCTAAATTTGCCCATCAATTCTGCTTTGTTTATAGAGCACAGCACCTTCTCTGATATGGGCTTGCCAAGCCAAGCAGTCCTGTGCCGGTGCCTCCTGTGTCACACAATCAATTCCAAGGGGTCTTAAAAGAGACCTTAAAAGTGTCCTTGTATTGCTTCTGACCACCGTGTGAATGTTTGTTCTGAGTTCTCCATAAAATAGTCTTTTTGGAAAGCACTTGCTTTGCATTCGAACAACATGGCCAGCCCATTGAGTTGTACTCTCTTAAGTGGAGTTTGAATGCTTGGCAATTTAGTTTAAGAAGGTCCTCAGGGTCTGGTACCTTATCCTGGAAGTAATCTTCAGAATCTTCCTAAGACAATTCAAATGAAAGCGATTCAGTTTACTGGCATGGTGCTGATAGACTGTCCAGATTTCATAGGCATATTACAATGAGGTCAGCACAATGTTTCTGTAGACTTTCAGGTTGGTAGTCAGTCTAATACCTCTTCTTTCACACACTTTCCTTTGGAGCCTCCCAAACAACTGAACTAACTCTGACAATGCTTTCGTCAACCTCATTATCAATGTCTACATCCCTGGAATGTACACTACCAAGGTAAGTGATAAGTGGTACTACAGAATTCAAAATGTCTCCATTTGCTATAATTTATTCCATTTATGGATGGTGTGGTGGTAAGTGATGAAGCACCTGTGTTTTCTTGGTGTTAATTGTTAGCCCAAAATTAGCAAAAGCAGCAGAAAATCAATCCATACTTTGTTCTTCTCATCTTCAGAGGCTGCATTGAATGTACAATCATCTGCAAACAGAAAATCATGCACCAACACTCCCTGCACTTTGGTCTTGGCTTATAGCCTTTTCAAGTAGAAGAAGCTGAACAAGGACAAAGAATGAAACAATTCCTGCTCACAGGAAGCTCACATTCTAGTGGGAGATAACAATACATAGATAAGTATATGCTGTTTGAATAAATATAAAATAGTTAAATGCTAAGCAATTTGGGAGGGAAGGCACTAGCAGCTGTAGGGATCAGGAAAGGCTTTATGCAGAAGCTAGCACTCTGCACTTTGTCAAGCTTGCCAGTACAAAGGGGTATGAGATGGTCAGTGCAAAGGCATGATAGGAGATAGAGTACAGTATCATGTGTAAGGAATGAAGAAAAGGATTGTTAAATTGGCACCACAGAGAAGGGAAAGACAATAATACCCAGGAAAGCCAGAAGAATATGTTAGGGACAGGTAGTAAGGGGCTTTAAAAGCTTTTTTTTTTTTTTAATAGTTTAGATTTTATACTAGAGGCAATAGGGAACTACTGCAGTTGACCAATTAGGAAAGTAACATGATCAGACCTGTGTTTCAGGAAAATTATAATGAACCAGATCCAGCTCAACTTATTGGTTGACAGGATATTTTGAGGTCTATATTTGTAATATGGGCATCTATTGTTGGTCAGTCCATGAAAGATGGCAAGCATCTGACATATAATAATCACCAGCTCACATCTTGTTTTGATACTTATTTTTTCAGCCTTTAGTGATGGGATATACAACTTTTACACACAGTATCCTCACAAAAGTCTTCACTGATTACTAAGTTCAGGTTCTTTAAAAAAATAACCCTTCTGTAATTTCTGGTGGCAATGACCTGATCCTTTATTGCAATTATTTCTATTTCAATAAATAAATTCTCAAGACTCAGCCATTTGTTCATTTGTTTAATGCATTGGTAATAATAAAATAATAATGGAAGGAATTCATATGGATGTCACCCATGGAGGACCTTTTGATTCTTCTCTTGCTTATCTAATTTGCTGCCTTTGGATGATATGACTCATTTTGTTAATGTTTTAGGCATTTTTTTCTAAGTTAAATCAAGTGGACAAGCATTTATTAACCACCTACTATGTGCCAGACATTGTGCTACATGCTGGGCATACTAAGAAAGGCAAAAAAAAAAAACCCCAGTGTCTTCTCAAGAAGCTCATAAGCTAAAGTGGGAGATAGTTTTCAATCTATTAGAATCCATTTTACAGTTCTGAAAGTGTACATTAATTCTGGTTAAGAGTACATCAAAACAGATTTCCATAGGTGTTAATTGCTTTAAACATGTTCTTCCCATTCAGCTTTGATTTTAAGATACCATTTTCTCGATGTATTCAATCAACAGTTTTATGCTCAATGTCTGGACTAAAGAAGACCAAGGTATTTGTCAGTATTGTCTTTATTCATTTGTTGAGTTTGTCACCAGAATTCAAGCACAAAGCATTTAGACTCTATCTCCCCTTAGCATACATTGCAAATTTTATACTCACTGGATCTAACTGACTTTTTGATACTTAAGAAAGATTTCCAATGAAGAAGGAACTTCTTGATGTCTTTTTTGGCAAAGCCATATAATTGGATAAAGTATCATACTTAGTTCTATTTAACAGAGATAATGATGTATTTAAGGTTAGGCAGAACTATAAGCAGACAAGTCAACAAATATTTATTGAGCACTTACTATGTGCCGGAAGCTGTACTAAGCAATGGGAATATAATGAAAAGTGAAAAAAAATCTCACTCTCAAAGAGTTCATAGTATAATAGAGGAAGAGATGATATACATGTAAGAAGGCTGTTCACAATATGTAGCATCAGGGTGTCATTGTGTGGTTCTAAGGGAAACAGAATGGGATATCTGTAGTCTCTTCTTCTTCTATCCTTCTCTAAGCAAGATTTTAATTCCTGCAAGGAGAGGAAACAGGAGATTAGGACCAGAAATATGGCCAATCTCCTCTCCTTGGAGATAGGGGGCTATTGGCCTAGAATTATATCTATCTGCTTTCTAAAATATTGTCAGTCAAGGCAGATATGGTTTTCAGATTCAAACTAAATTTCTGATGAACATTCCTTAAGGGGGAAAAAAGGACCCAAGGTTTTTATACAAGGCTTTACTGTCTTCCCACCAATACTAGCTTCACAATGAATACACATGGTAAGTAGCAAAGAAATTTTTTTTATCCCAGTTGATGGCAAAAGTTAAGGAGAAGAGAGTATCAAGGAGAATAGGGTGACTCCCAATGTCAAAGGCCATAGCAAAGTAAAGAAGGAAATATCTTTGAGGAAAGTCCATTTACTTTGGAGACAGTAGTTTCAGTTAAATGATGATATCAGAAGTCAGACTAAGTTAAGAAGATAGTAAGAGCGAAAAAAGTGGAAGCACTAACAGAAGATAGACTTCTCAAGGCGTTTAGGGAGCATAAAAGTGAGGAGAGATGTAGGCTAACAACTAGAGAGGATGGAAAAGACATGGGTGTGTAAGAAGGACATTTTTTCACATAAGACAAGGATGATGAAGAGATAGCGGGGAAAGGCATCTGCATAGTTGGAGTATTCCAAGGCTAAGACTTGACAGGGCAAGATCTTCAATAAGATAAGGGACTCAAGAGAAGAACACAGAAGAGGGTTGACATGGTTCTCCATGGGGTCAAGATAGGGAAGGAAAGAGTATAACCAGTAAGAGAGTAATGACTTTAGAAAGAACTGAGGGGTAAAGGGATTGAAGTTCTCAGTGAGGATAAAGAACAGGGTAAGGGTTGTATCTTATAATAATTGTTTTTTATGTTATTATGCTGGTGACATTTTTAAAATAGAGATCAGCATTCTATATAGACATCATATACTCTAGCATTCTCACTGTACTTGGATATATTTCATATATTTGTGGTATGTAAATAAGTCATGAATGCAAAACTGATTTGAAAGCTTTGCTAGAATTAATAAAAGCAAAAAGTTATGGCATTTTCAAGGAACTTATCCAATAATTTTCTATAAAGTATCTCTTTATACCCTCTTCAATATAACCTTCAAGTATAACTTTTCAGTTCCTCAGATTATGTCATTTTCTTATACATGTTTATAGTTTTTTGGTGCAATTTTGTTGTTCAGTTGTGTCCAACTTCATGACCCTATTTGGAGTTTTCTTGGCAGACACTAGAGTGATTTGCCATTTCCTGCAGCTCTTTTTACAGATGAGGAAACCAAGGCAAAACAGGGTTAAGTGACTTACCCAGGGTCACACAGCTAGTAAGTGTCTGAGGCCAGATTTTAACTCAGGGAGATGAATCTTCTTAATTCTAGGCCTGACATTCTATCCACTGTGCCACCAACTGCCCCATTAGGTGCAATACCAGGTGTGAATGCTTTCACCACTCTTTAGGCTTCAATCCTACTCTCCAAGAATTTCTCTACCATTTTTAAGTAGTTAAGTAAAAAATTTCAAATATCCTACAGTCCCCCTGTGAGTTTGCCCTAGGATGCCCTGGCAAGTTTGGAAACTAGATTTGAAGTATAGGTAAATGCATCTACAGTTGTCTCATCAAAAGCTTTTTTAGGTTATCTGCAGTAGTACGCAGGAAAACAGGGATGTTATGCACTTCATTCTGTTCATGAATAGTTTTAATTTCTTTTTTTTTTTTTTTGAAAAAGCTTGGGTTTTGTTTTTAAATCCATGAAGTTTGAAGCTCATGAGCATTTAGTATGGCGATGTATATTTAAAATCTTCAGCTTTCGTGGATAAATTTTTATGTCCAAGGGGGTGTGGACAAAAGTTCTATCCGCAATGATGTTCCAGTTCCCTTATAATTTATGTGATAAATTCCGAGAATATTTTGGGGTTCATACGTGTGTCTAAGTATCTATTACATGTTGTGTTTTTGCAAGGATTGCAGTAGACATTGAAGAATAGAACTAGGAATGGAAGGTCTTTGTGCCAAGTAATGCTAGCACCATTTTGGAATCCTCCAAGGGTTTTGAATAAAATGCAGCCTGACATTGACACAAAGCTTCATTAAGGGAACAGAGAATAAAGATATGAGTTAATAGAAGAAAACTTCCAATATAATGTAATAGTTAGAGTTAAGAACAGTATAAGAGGCAAACCCAGAAATTCCACAATAAAAATAAATAGGACCTCAGGAAAAAGGAAAAAAAACTCTTGGTCACAAGAACTCTAAGGGAAGAAGGAAGAAATGGAGCAATCTATTAAAAAATGAAATTAAAGCTCCTGAGGAAAAAATTGGAAAGAAAATAAATTGCTAAGAACAAAAGGTATCCTAACCCAAGTAATGAAGAAAAATAGAGCTAATCTAAGTCAATGATTCCATAAGTCTGAAAAATTAAAAGAGTACATAATATCTACTATAAAAACAAGGACCTAGAAAAGAAGTGGAGAGATCATGTAAGAATAATTGAACTTCCCAGAGACTATGACCCTACAAAAACCTGGATGCCTTATTTTGAGAAATTATAAAGGAAAATTTCCCCAAATTATTAGGACCAGCAGGCAAACAGAAAATAATTGATTTGATGTGAAATAGTATAGAGGGAGAAGAGAAGGCCCAGGACATAGCCTTAGTTGGTCACGACCTAGATAAAGATCCAAAAAAGGAGGCTGAGGAGGAGGGGTAAAATAGGTAGGAGAAGCAGAATAGAATAAAGAAAACAGAAAGAATAGAGAATCAAGGGAAAAGTGGGTGATCAACAATGTTAGAGGATACAGAGGTCAAGAAGGATTCATCTTTGAGAAAAGCCCATTATATATGGCAATTAAAAGAAAACTTCCCAAAACTATTAGAACCAGCAGGCAAAGAGAAAGGAATCCACTTGGTTACCTCCTGAAAGAACCCCCTATTTGAGAACATTTCCAAATGTAATATCATTTCCAAAATTGGGAGCTTAAACATCACAGAAAAAAGACTGCAAATAGCTAGAACAAAAGAGTTCAAAGAATAAAGAACTACAGACAGAATTATACAAATCTGTGGTGTAACTATTATAAATAAATGGAAACCTTGGAATAAAATATTAGAAAAGGCAAAAGAAAAAGTTTTACTGACAAAAAAATAACATCCTGCAAGATAGAGTATAATCCTCTACAGGAGAATAATAGACCTTTATTAGAATACATGACTTTTAAGTCATCCTTGATGAAAATATAAAAGCTAGGTAAAACCTTTGAAATATTGAGACAAGTGAAATCTAGAAAGGTAAATAAATTAGAGGAGATATTGTTCATTCATTCAGTCATGTCCAACTCTTTGTGACCCCATTGACCATAGCACGCAAGGCCCTTCTATCTTCTACTCTCTTCTGAAGTCTGTCCAAACTCATACTCATTGCTTCCATGATGATACCTGTCTCATCTCTGCTGCCCCTTTCTCTTTTTGCCTTCCATATTTCCCATCAGAGTCTTTTCCAATAAGTCCTGTCTTCTCATTATGTAGCTGAAGTGTTGAAGCTTTAGCTCCCCTATTTGTCTTTCCAATGAAAAGTTAGTTTAATTTCTTCAAGTTTTGCCTGATTTGATTTCCTTGCTATCCAAATGACTCTCAAAAGTCTCCAGTAACATAATTCAAAAGTGTGGATTCTGTGGTGCTCAGCTTTCCTTATAGCCCAACTCTCACTACTGGAAAAAACCATAGCTTTGACTATATGGATCTTTGTTGGCAAGGTAACGTCTTTACTTTTGAGTATGCTGTCCAGATTTGCCATAGTTTTCCTTCCAAGGAGCAAGAGTTTTTTTTTTTTAATTTCATCTCTGCAGCCACTATTTGCAATGATCTTTGAGCCCAAGAATATAAAATCTGATACTACTTCCAATTCTTCTCCAAGAAGTAATGGACCAGATGCCATGATCTCAGGTTGTGTGTGGGTTTTTTTTTTTTAATGTTAAGCTTCAAGTCAGCTTTGACACTCTCTTTTATCCTCATCAAGAGACTTCTTAATTCTTCATTTTCATCTGCATTTCTGAGATTATTGATATTTCTCCCAGAAACCGTAATTCTACCTTTTGATTCATCCAACCTGGCATTTTGCATGATGTAGTCTGCACATAAGTTAAATAAATAAGGTGACAATAGACAGCTTTGTTGTACTCCTTTCTAAACCTTGAACCAATCAGTTGTTCTATGTTTGGTTCTAACTGCTGCTTCTTGGGCTGCATACAGGTTCCTAAGGGAGAAAAGTAAGATAAACTGGCATAACCATCTCTTTGAAGACTTGCCACTATTTGTTGTGATCCACATAGTCAAAGGCTTTAGTGTCATCAATAAAGCAGAAGCAAATTTTTTCTGGAGCTCCCATGCTTTCTCTATACTCCAAGCATCTAAAGCATTAAGAAAGGGTTAGATGCTAATCAATGTTTAATAATATAGGGAAAAGGGACACATGTTAAATTAGAATTCCACTGTCTTCAAGTGTCATACTGGAAATATAAAAATGACAAACACAGGATTTGAGGATAATTTTTTAAATTTTGTTTTGTTTTATGTTTTAATGAAAGAGAAAAGTAGCTGGGGAAAGGGAATACACTATTGGGAAGAAATGAAGAAGAAAAAGATGTTTACTTTTTTTTATAACTGAAATGTGCTAAAAGAAGGTTATGCAAACATGAATGAGGTATGGGGAACCTGGGCATCTCATAAACTTTACTCTTATAAAGAACAATTAAAGGATCACACACACACACACACACACACACACACACACACACACACACACACACTCAGGAGTTTGGTTTAAAAATAAATTAAAAAGAGAAACAGGTAGGGACATCAAGGGGGGCTTAAGAAGGAGGATAAAGTTGGGGAGGGAATACTCATAAGCAAAAAGTACTCCAATTTTGGAAAGTGAATTCTAAAGGGTATTTGAATGCAGAGAAAGAAACTATATGAGATGATTGAAGAGAGGAGGAAGTAGAGGAAGATGAGACCATTTCAATTAGAGTACTAATACTAATCACATTCCTTTTCTCTTCTGACCTACTTTTTTGTAAAGAGGGAGAGAGAATCAAAGAGTGGAAAAATTATAAGAGGATAAGATGGAGGGAAACACACAATTAATAATTATAATTGAATGTCAATGGGACAAACTGTCCCATGAAATGTAGGCAAAAGAATAATTTAGAAAGTAGAATCCACTTGTACCTTTCTTAGCAAGAAATATGCTTGAAATATGAAAATTAACACAGAATTAAAATTAGGGACTGCAGCAGAATTTATTATGCCTAAAGAGAATACCAAAAAAAAAAAAAAAAAATCAGGGGTGGAAATCATGGTCTCAAACAAAGCAATGGTAAAAAAAAAATAGATACAGCTTAAAAAAGATAAGCAGGGAAACTACGATATGCTTAGAAACACTGGAAATAAAATAATTTCAGTACTTAATACGTGTGTACCAAATAGCATAGCATCTACATACTTAAAGGAAAAGCTAATTGAATTTCAAGGAAAAATATACAATAAAACCACAATCATGGGGGACCTACCCCAATGTGTCTTTTTCAAAATACACATTTAACAAAAAAAAGATAATAAAAAAGCTAAGGACACAAATAGAATTTTAGAGAATTTAGATACGATATATCTCTGGTGATTATTGAATGAGACTAGAAAGAAATCTACATATTCTCAGCACTGCATCTTTATCATTATAAAAATTGACAAAAATTATGCTAATACATAAACTCTCTTGAACAAATGTAGAAAACCAGAAATATTAAACACAGGTACAACCACCTCTTTGCCACCACTCTTGAGCTCAAGTAATCCACCATCCTCAGCCTCCACAGAGTCAGGAATTATATATATCCTTTCCTGATCACAAGGCAACACAATTATAACATATTTGAAGAAGAATTCAACTTAAATGAAAACTAAATTATATAATTCTAAAAATGTAAACATCAAAGAACAAATCACAGAAACAATAATTTTATTAAAAATAACAATAATGAGATGAAGTTGGTACCAAAATTTTTGTGGTGTAGCCAAAGCAGAAAAATATATAAACATCTAAACACTTTCATAAACAAAAAAGCTAAACAGATCAAAGAATTGGGCAAGCAACTAAAAAAAAAAAACTTGAAAGGAAAAAATCACAAGTAAATACAAAATAAATAAAATAAAAATTTAATTTTTAAAAATAAATTTTCAAAATTAAAATTCTGAAAATAAAAGAGATAAAACCTAAAAATAAGCAAATCACTGAATTTACAAATAAAACTAGAAGTTATTTTTTTTAATAGACAAAATGTTTGCTAATTTGATTCAAGAGAGAAAGAGGAAACCCAAAATCAATAAGGAAAAGGAGTTGTCCAGAAAAATGAAAAAATAATAGCATTTGTTAGAAATTATTTTGCCTGATCATATGCCAAAAAATCTTCAAATAAAATTAATGTTTACCAAAAACCATAAAAGTGATAAGATCAAGGTAGAGCAAAGTTGTCCACTGTCACGTCTGTTATTTTATATAGTTCTAGAAATGCTAATTATTGTAATAAGAAAGTTAAATTGGGGGTATAAAGGCTGTGCTTTACAGATGATAAAATGGTTTATTTAGAAAACCCTATTTGTTAGAGAATTAACAAATAATTAATAGCTTTATTTAAGTAGCAAGCTATAAAACAAACACAAAAAACCACTGGTCTTTCTGCATATTATCACCAAAATCTAGAAAGAAGAAATAGAAAAAGAAATTTCATTAAAAACAACTGCATAATACATAAAATATTTGAGAGTCCACTTACCAAGACACACAGGATTTCTAAAAGTTCAATTATGAAACACTTTATAATAATAAAGTAAGACTTAAATTATTACAAATTAATTGCTTAAGGTTGGCCTGGATTATTATGATAAAAAATGATACCACCTAAATTAAATTACAGATTTAATATCATCCTAATCAATCTAATAGAGGATTATTTTCTAGAAGTATCCAAAGTTATATCAAAATTCATTAGGAAATACAAAAGGTCAAGAATCCCCAGGGAAATAATTAAAGAAAAAATGGGAAAGGGGAGCATCTAGTAGTACCAGTCATCAGCAAAACTATTTGATATTGGTTAAAAGAAAAGAGAAGTTGGTAACCAGACCAGATAAAGTAAACATTTGGTAGCAACCAAACATAGAAGTATAGTGTTCAATCAACCTAAAGGTACTATTGGGGTAGAGTTTCAATATTTGGCAAAAACTCCTAGGAAAATTTAAAAACAGCCTGGAAGAAATGGGGTTTTGATACTAATACCTAATACTGTATACTACAGTAAATTCTAAATAAATATATGACCTAGATAGAAAATGTTATATAATCAAAAAATGAGCAGAGAAGGAATGGAGATATCTTTTACAACTATGGATGGGGGAAAACTCTTGAAAATGATATGAGATGATAACAAAAGGAAAAATTTACAATTTTGATTACATTAAGTTGAAAAGTGCCTTTAGAATCAAAAAGGAGGAGGGTCTGGAGGGGGCGGAGCCAAGATGTCGGAGTAGAAACAGCTCATCCAAGCCACTCTGCCCCCAGATTCCCCCCAAACTATGTAAAAGGGGACTCTGAACAACTTCTGGAGCCCCAGCACCCACAGAACGACACAGAGAAGCTAACCTCCCGCTGAGGACAGCCCAGCAGCCCTTCGGGAAGGACCAGCACAGCAGTCTGGGAGCTGGCAGCGAGCAGCACTCAGAACACAGGAGCCGAGCCGAGCCCAGGTCTCCGAGAGCCGCGGTTTTAGCCCCAGGGCGGCAAGGCCAGCAGCCGGCTGGAGGAACCCCAGAACACCAGGAACTGTGGAGACTCCAGAATTATCAACATAGACATGCCTAGGACAAAGTAAGAGGTTAGTGTCCTATGGACTTTGGGACCGGTATTTAAGAAATGCGTCGGCTCCCTCCCCTGGGGGCTAGAAGCCACTGAGGAGACACGCCATTTTGTAGTTTTCAGAGGCGGCTCCAGCTCCCAGCCTGAGAACTGTAGGGAGATCCAGCGATCAGTCTTGGGGGGTAATCACTCTTGCTTTAACCTCCCTAGATCTGGATTGTGATCTAGGGTGGAAGTTGTGGGTGGGTTTACAGCTTGCCAGAAACGGAAGTTGCCCCCCACACGTTCGGGACGAAAATTCCTCTAGCTGGCCTTAAAGCCATAGTGTGGCAACAAGCCCAAAAGTCAAGTAATTAAGTGGCAACATGCCAAGGCAAAGGAAACAGAAAATGCAACCCTAGACTCCTATTTTGGGGGCATAGAGAGGGAAAAGGACTGTGAGGTCAGAAGTCCTGCTCCAAAAGCCCCAGGGGAAAACATGAGTGGGTTGCAGGCCATAGAGGACCTTAAGAAGGACTTTAAAAATCAAATAAGAGAAGTGGAGGAAAAATTGGAAAGAGAAATGAGAAGGATGCAGGAAAAGTATGAAATGAGGGTCAACAGCCTGACTGGGGAAAACAACACCTTAAAAAATAGACTAACTCAAATGGCAAAGGAGGCCCAAAAGGGCAATGAGGAGAAGAATGCCTTAAAAAGTCGAATTTGCCAGATGGAAAAAGAATCTCAAAAGTTCACTGAGGAGATTCATTCCTTCAGAGTTAGACTGGAGCAAATGGAAGCTAATGACTTTATGAGAAATCAAGATGCTGTTAAGCAGATCCAAACAAATGAAAGAATAGAAGGCAATGTGAAATATCTCATGGGAAAAACTACTGAAATGGAAAATAGATCCAGGAGAGACAATTTAAAAATTATTGGACTACCTGAAAGCCATGATCAAAGAAAGAACCTAGAAATCACCCTTCAAGAAATTCTCAAGGAAAATTTCCCTGATGTTTTAGACCCAGAGGGCAAAATAGAGGTTGAAAGAATCCACCGATCACCTCCTGAAAAAGATCCCAAAAAGAAAACTCCCAGGAATATTATAGCCAGGTTCCAGAATCCCCAGATCAAGGAGAAAATACTACAAGCAGCCAGGAAGAAACAATTTCAATATTGTGGAAACACAATCAGAATAGCCCAGGACCTGGCAGCTTCTACACTGAGGGATAGAAGGGCATGGAATATGATATTCCAGAGGGCAAAAGAGCTGGGAATGAACCCAAGGGTCACCTACCCAGCAAAACTGAGTATCTTGTTTCAGGGGAAAATATGGTCATTCAGTGGAATAGAGGACTTTCAAGCATTCTTGAGGAAAACCAGAGTTGAATATAAAATTTGACATTCAGACACAAGAAGCAAGAGATGCTTGAGAAGGTAATCAGGGATCGGGGGAGCCAAGATGGCAGAGTAGAAACAGCTCCTCCAAGCCTCTGCCCCCAGATTCTCCACAAACTATGTAAAAAGGACTCTGAAAAACTTCTGGAGCCCCAGCACCCACAGAACGACACAGAGAAGCTAACCTCCCGCTGAGGACAGCCCAGCACCCTGCAGGAAGGACCAGCGCAGTGGTCTGGGAGCCGGCAGCGCGCAGAGCGCAGGAGCCAGCCGAGCCCAGGTCCACGTGAGCCGAGGTTTTAGCCCCAGGGCGGCAGGGCCAGCAGCCGGCTGGAGGAACCCCAGAACACCAGGAACTGTGGAGACGCCAGAATTATCAACATAGACTTGCCTAGGACAAAGTAAGAGGTTAGTGTCCTATGGACTTTGGGACCTGTATTTGGGGAATGCGTCAGCTCCCTCCCCTGGGGGCTAGAAGCCACTGAGGAGACACGCCATTTTGTAGTTTTCATAGGCATTTCAGGCTCCCAGCCTACAAATCGTGGGGAGATCCAGCGATCAGTCTTGGGGGGTAATCGCTCTTGCTTTAACCTCCTGGATCTGGATTGTGATCTAGGGTGGAAGTTGTGGGTGGGTTTATAGCTTGCCAGAAACGGAAGTTGCCCCCCACACGTTCGGGACGAAAATTCCTCCAGCTGGCCTTAAAGCCATAGTGTGGCAACAAGCCCAAAAGTCAAGCAATTAAATGGCAACATGCCAAGGCAAAGGAAACAGAAAAATGCAACCCTAGACTCCTATTTTGGGGGCATAGAGCAGGAAAAGGACTGTGAGGTCAGAAGTCCTGCTCCAAAGCCCCAGGGGAAAACATGAGCGGGTTGCAGGCCATAGAGGACCTTAAGAAGGACTTTAAAATCAAATAAGAGAAGTGGAGGAAAAATTGGAAAGAGAAATGAGAAGGATGCAGGAAAAGTATGAAATGAGGGTCAACAGCCTGACTGAGGAAAACAACACCTTAAAAAATAGACTAGCTCAAATGGCAAAGGAGGCCCAAAAGGGCAATGAGGAGAAGAATGCCTTAAGAAGTCGAATTTGCCAGATGGAAAAAGAATCTCAAAAGCTCACTGAGGAGATTCATTCCTTCAGAGTTAGACTGGAGCAAATTGAAGCTAGTGACTTTATGAGAAATCAAGATGCTGTTAAGCAGATCCAAACAAACGAAAGATTAGAAGGCAATGTGAAATATCTCATGGGAAAAACCACTGACCTGGAGAATAGATCCAGGAGAGACAATTTAAAAATTATTGGACTACCTGCAAGCCATGATCAAAGAAAGAACCTAGAAATCACCCTTCAAGAAATTCTCAAGGAAAACTGCCCTGATGTTTTAGATCCAGAGGGCAAAATAGAGGTTGAAAGAATCCACTGATCACCTCCTGAAAAAGATCCCAAAAAGAAAACTCCCAGAAATATTATAGCCAGGTTCCAGAATCCCCAGATCAAGGAGAAAATACTACGAAAAGGTAATCAGGGAAAAGAAATCAAAAGGAACTTATCAAAGTTGAACTATTTACATTCCTACATGGAAAAACAATAACTGTGTTTGATGAAACCTTCCTCATTATGAAAATAATTGAAGAAGGGTATATGGGCATATGAATACATATGTGAATTTATGTATATGTGGATAGAGGGCACAGGTTGAATTTGGTGGGAAGGGATGATACTTAAGGGGTGAAGTTAAGAGGTGAGAGAGGAAAGTGGCAAGAAGAGATGGGGAGAGACAGGGTAGGGTAAACTATCTCATGTAGAAGAGGCAAGAGGAAGTAGTTGTAGGGGAGGGGAAGAACAGGAAGGTAAAAAGGCAAAACCATATTCTCATTGAATTTGGCTCAGGGAGAGAATGACATACATACTAAATGGGATATCTCACCCTGCAGGAGAGTAGGGGGAAGGGGGATGAGATGCGGGAGGATGGAGGGGAGGGCATTCTGGGGGGAGGGGAGGTTGGTAGTACCCACTTTTGAAGAGGGACAGGATCAAAGTAGGGAATGGACCAGGTGGGGGGAGGGATGGGTGGGAGGGAAATATAAGCAGTCTTTTACAATATATCTACTATGGTAATGTTTTGCATAGCTATACATGTACAACACATACTGAATTGCTTATCTTCCCAGAGGGAGTGGGTGACAAGGGAGGAAGTGAATGGATCTGAAATTCAAAGTTTTAAAATTAAATGTTTCAAATGTATATAAATACTATTATTAATACTCTTTTGCATGTAATTGGCAGATAAGATGTGCAGGCATTGAGGCACAGAGATTCACTTTGCCCTAATGGCAAAGTCAAAGAGGGTATGGGAGAAGATATGGGAGAGAGCAGATTGGATGAGGGGATATCTTGTGGGACTGCTATTCTGGGGTGGTGGGTAGGGGAAAATGGGGGAAAAATTGTAACTCAAAATCTGATAGAAATGAATGATGTAAACCAGAAGTTAATAAAGCATTTGTTAAAATAAAAAACAAAAAAACAAAAAAAAGTTTATGACACACAAATTTACGATAACAGAGAATCTAGCAGAAAGTTGGCTCGTTTAAAGAATATATATTACAAAAGGGTTACCCATAGTTTCTGGTTACTGGAAATAAATTTTCCCCTTTGTGGGGGTACTCACGAAATTCCAATAAGTGTATTATAGCTTGTCTTCTGGGCTCTTTGTAGAAACTCAAAGTTTCCTTTCCTTAGTATAGCTAGTTAGTGCTCAGCTCACAATACAGACACTGTGTTAGCAGTCCCTGGAATGCTGCTAGGAACAGCATAACAAGGGAAAGTCTATAGTCTTCTGCCTCTCTAAGATTCACAGGGTCCTCCTCTGCTAAAGATGGTGGGGCGGGGGGCAGGGTTTGAGGAGGAAGCTGAGAGGAAGACCAAGACTTTATTACTCTTCCCTCCTCCTTAAGCAATTCTTTCTAAAGGGTTTGACTCCAAGATTTTTCTCCTTTCTGTATTCACTCATATCTCTGATTCCACACTAGCTTCATGGTTTAATGAAGCTCCGAGTCCTATAAGCAATCCCAGACAAACTTTCTATTTCACTTGGTTGAAATACAATGACCAATTGTGACTTCAGAAGACAGGATAAAGTATGATTCCCATTTCCTGGCAGAGGTTATAGAGTAGAGGTGCCTAATTATACATGTACATCAACACAGAATTGTTTCTAGGTCCATGAAGCCTGGGACACCCATCCTCTCTTCTTAAAGAGTCCCTTATTCTAGGGAATGACATACACACTAAATAGGGTATCTCACCCTACAGGAGAGTAGGGGGTAAAAAGGGATGAGAGGGGGGATAATGGAAGGGAGGGCAGGCTGGGGGGAGGGAGGTTGGAAGCACCCACTTTTGAAAAGGGATTAAAGTAGAGAATAGAACAAGTTGGGGGTGGGAGAGGATGGAAGAAAATATAGTCAGTCTTTCACCATATATCCACTATGGAAATGTTTTGCTTAGCTACACATGTACAACCTATATTGAATTGGTTATCCTCCCAGTAAGGGTGGGTGACAAGGGAAGAAGGGAAAGAATCTGGAATTCAAAGTTTTAAAATAAAATGTTTATATATATATGTGTATATATATATATATATGTATACACACATACTATTATTACTATTACTTTACATGCAATTGGGAAATAAGATATACAGGCACTGGAGCATAAAGATCCACGGTGCCCTACTGGAAAGTTGGAGGGGGGATGGGGGAAGATACAGGAGAGAGCAGATTGGGGGAAGGGATATCGTTAGTTATTTTGGGGTGGTAGGTAGGGGAAAAATGGGGAGAAAATTTGTAACTCAAAATCTTGTGGAAATGAATGATGTAAACTAAAAAATTAAAAAGAGAGAAAAAAAGAGTCTCTTATTCTTTATTCAAGTGTGTAGACTGGATTCAGTCCTAAGAAAACTTATTCCTTAAAGAGAGAAATTAAGCTTTTACAAAAACACTTTGGTTCTTTACACTTCCACTACAGAGCCCTAGAGAACAAAACTTAAAACTTAGGTTTGGTTTATGTGTAGAGTCTCTCAAAAATGGGAGTAGAATGGTTATAAATGTACAATATAAATTAGATATAGGACAGCTCTTTATTTTCTCCACATAGAAGTAATTTTTTTTAAAGCAATTGGGGTTAAGTAACTTGCTCAAGGTTACATGGCCAGTCATTACTTATGTGTGGGTGCTCATTTTCTGAGGCCGGTTTCGATCTCAGGTCATCCCAACTCCAAGACCAGCGTCCTTACTCACTGCGCCACCTAGCCGCCCCTATAAAAGTAATTATTAAACATAAAAGAGTCACAAGTGAACATTAGCAAAATCTTAAGCATGAAGTAATAACTTAAAGCTACTTTTATACTCTACCAGAGGTTGACACATAAAACATTAAAATGAAGCCAATTAGAAGGCATTTTGTACCACATAGTGCAGGTCATTCATGGCCAGAATTAGGTTCATCTGGATTGGAACCAGGAAGGGAACATTATTTTATTTTATTTTTTTCTGATTCCTCATTTCATTTTTAATTGAGTTGATTTCCTTTTCAATGATCAAGTAGCTATTTTTCTCCCCTTCTCAGGCATCTCTTCCTTCTTGTGTCTGGATGTCAAATTTTCTATTCAATTCTGTTTTTTTCCTCAAGAATGCTTGAAAGTCCTCTATTCCACTGAATGACCATATTTTCCCCTGAAACAAAATACTCAGTTTTGCTGGGTAGGTGACCCTTGGGTTCATTCTCAGTTCTTTTGCCCTGTGGAATATCATATTCCATGCCCTTTGATCCCTCAGTGTAGAAGCTGCCAGTCCTGGGCTATTCTGATTGTGTTTCCACAATATTGAAATTGTTTCTTCCTGGCTGCTTGGAGTATTTTCTCCTTGATCTGGGGATTCTGGAACCTGGCTATAATATTCCTGGGAGTTTTCTTTTTGGGATCTTTTTCAGGAGGTGATCTGTGGATTCTTTCAACCTCTATTTTGCCCTCTGGATCTAAACATCAGGGCAGTTTTCCTTGAGAATTTCTTGAAGGGTGATTTCTAGGTTCTTTCCTTGATCATGGCTTTCAGGTAGTCCAATAATTTTTTAAATTGTCTCTCCTGGATCTATTCTCCAGGTCAGTGGTTTTTCCCATGAGATATTTCACATTGCCTTCTAATCTTTCGTTTGTTTGGATCTGCTTAACAGCATCTTGATTTCTCATAAAGTCACTAGCTTCCATTTGCTCCAGTCTAACTCTGAAGGAATGAATCTCCTCAGTGAACTTTTGAGATTCTTTTTCCATCTGGCAAATTCGACTTTTAAGGCATTCTTCTCCTCATTGCCCTTTTGGGCCTCCTTTGCCATTTGAGTTAGCCTATTTTTTAAGGTATTGTTTTCCTCAGTCAGGCTGTTGACCCTCATTTCATACTTTTCCTGCATCCTTCTCATTTCTCTTTCCAATTTTTCCTCCACTTCTCTTATTTGATTTTGAAACTCCTTCTTAAGGTCCTCTATGGCCTGCAACCTGCTCATGTTTTCCCCTGGGGCTTTTGGAGCAGGACTTCTGACCTCACAGTCCTTTTCCCACTCTATGCCCCCAAAATAGGAGTCTAGGGTTGCATTTTTCTGTTTCCTTTGCCTTGGCATGTTGCCACTTAATTACTTGACTTTGGGCTTGTTGCCACACTATGGCTTTAAGGCCAGATAGAGGAATTTTCGTCCTGAATGTGTGGGGGGCAACTTCCGTTTCTGGCAAGCTGTAAACCCACCCACAACTTCCACCCTAGATCACAATCCAGATCTAGGGAGGTTAAAGCAAGAGTGATTACCCCCCAAGACTGATCGCTGGATCTCCCTACAGTTCTCAGGCTGGGAGCTGGAGCCGCCTCTGAAAACTACAAAATGGCGTGTCTCCTCAGTGGCTTCTAGCCCCCAGGGGAGGGAGCCGACGCATTTCTTAAATACCAGTCCCAAAGTCCATAGGACACTAACCTCTTACTTTGTCCTAGGCATGTCTATGTTGATAATTCTGGAGTCGCCACAGTTCCTGGTGTTCTGGGGATCCTCCAGCCGGCTACTGGCCCTGCCGCCCTGGGGCTAAAACCTCGGCTCAGGCGGACCAGGGCTCGGCTCACGCGGACCTGGGCTTGGCTCGGCTCCTGCGCTCTGCGTGCTGTGCGCTGCCAGGTCCCAGACCGCTGCGCTGGTCCTTCCTGCAGGGCTGCTGGGCTGTCCTCAGCGGGAGGTTAGCTTCTCTGTGTCATTCTGTGGGTGCTGGGGCTCCAGAAGTTGTTCAGAGTCCCCATTTACATAGTTTGGGGGGAATCTGGGGGCAGAGAGGCTTGGACGAGCTGTTTCTACTCCGCCATCTTGGCTCTGCCCCCAAGGGAACATTATTAATGCTATGAATAACCCATCAGAAATGGTAAATCTAAGTATTTTCTGAGTACAGGGCCTTCATTGGCTAGTCTTTCTATTAAGAAAGAAAAATATATATACACATACAAACATCTATATGTATATATATCTATATGTACACACATCTGTGTATATATATATATGTATATATATATATATATATATATATATATATATATATGTATATAAATGGGGTTTTGATGCTTTCTAAATCTAAGCATATAGAGAGAGTGCCAGGCTTGAAGTCAGAAAGACTTATCGTCATGAATTCAAATCTGGCCTCAGACATTCACTAGCTGTGTGACCCTGGGCAAGTCATTTCACCATTTGCCTCAACTCCTCATCTATAAAATGAGCTGGAGAAAGAAATGGCAAAGTATTCCAGGATCTTTACCAAGAGAATCCTAAACTAGGGTCATGAAGAATCGGACACAACTGGAATGATTCAACAACAACGCAATAACACAAGTCTATCATTACCTGTTTTACAGTATCAAAAGTGTGCTCTGAGACTGTTATGTGTTAATCACTTTATATATTTTCCTTTCAGTTTTTATTTCAGGATGGCAGCTTCTTCATGTGTTCAGACACAGTATTTTGCTTGATATCTTTATGTTCAGTATTTCTGTCATGGTTTTTGTAGGTATCACCTTCATCCACTGGTTCAAAATTATCTCTAGATTCAAGTTTGAATTCTTCAGTGTCTATCTTTCCTTAGTATATGTTAAGAATTTTACATTTATTGATTCAAAACAGGATTTTGATATTATTTGTAGAAAGATTCTATTAGATAAAAGGAATATTTAATGATTGTTGTGGAAATCATATAACTGGATATCATCCATGTAACTTAGAGGAGTGTGCCAGAACCAACTCCTATAGGCTCATGAAATTTTCAGTGTGAAAATTTGTACCTTAGAAATTGGCAAAAAAAAACCCCAAGAAACCAGCTTGATTTATTATTTTGTTTGTCTAGACTTAAGAAAAGTAATAGAAAAATGTTAAAAATGCAGATCAAACTTAAAAGTGGAGGCAGCTGGGTGGTGAAGTAGGTAGAGTGCAGGGCCTAGAGTCAGGAAGATCTGAGTTCAAATTTGGCCTCAGACACTCACTAGTTGTGTGACCCTGTACAAGTCACTTAACCTGTTTGACATAATCCACTGAAGAAGGAAATGGCAAACCACTCCAATATCTTTGCCAAGAAAACCCTATTATGGGGCCACAATGAGTAGGATACAACTGAACGACAATAATCTTTTTTTTTCTTTTTGGAGGGCAATTGGGGTTAAGTAACTTGCCCAAGGTCACAGGCTAGGTTTTTGTTTGTGTGTGCGTTAAGTGTCTGAAGCTGGAACTGAGCTCAGGTCCTTCTGACTCCAGGGCCGACACTCTACTCACTTCACCACCTAGCCGCCCCCCAACAACAATCTTGAAAGTATGTTGTGTGTGTGTGTGTGTGTGTGTTTGTGATCTGGTTGTTAAATGTTTAGCAGCATATTTTTATATGTGTATCAAGTGATTAATATGTTTTGGTTTAATTCATTCTTTGACTTGAAAACTATAAAAAGTTCTAGTTCTTGTTAGGAAAAATCATAATGAATTTAAGGATAGACAGGACCATAATAGGGTTAAAATGTAACCCTGAATATGTCATATTTAACATCAATTATTCTTTTTTTTTTTTTTTTTTTTTTTTGCTTTTTAGAGGGCAATTGGGGTTGTGACAGGCCCAAAGTCACACGGCTAGTAAGTGTGTCAAGTGTCTGTGGTCTGATTTGAACTCAGGTCCTCCTGACTCCAGGGCTGGTGCTCTAGTCATAGCACCACCTAGCCGCCCCCAAAATCAATTATTCTTGATATTACATTGGTAGTGTATTTTAGATATCTTCCATGTACACATAAAATATTCTAACTTTCTCATTATACTCAGATCTATTTTATAAATTTACAGTATGTAAATAACTCATAAGAATGGACTGTCAAAGGCTTTACAATGATCAATAAGAACCCTGTAAATAATATGGTGCTTTGAGGTGGTTTGTTCAATAATAATCAATGCCATCTGATCATTAGTATCATCACCATCAATCATTATTTTGGTGTTTCCTAATTTGAACATTGTGTCCCCATTTATTTAGTTCTCTATTTCTGAAAAAAAAAAACTTTCGTAATTATATGTTATGAAAAACATATTTTGAAAAAAAATTTATATTCATATAAGTCCTGTGTGTAAGTTAACTCTAATATATCTGGGAATTTTGTTCTTTTCTTAAAATGGGTTTTTTTCTTTTTATCTATTCTTGATTTTTGTCCACAAGATTTACTGAAATGCTAATGATTTTTGTGGATTTATTTTTGTAATCAGAATGGTTCACTCTGCCATCTTGCTGAAGGTGGCAACCAACTGCTTAAATAAAATAAATTTCTGACATTTGTGTAGCACATTGCTGTTATCAGAGTCTTTAGTACACTGGATCACAACTTAAAGTGGGTCTGTTTTAATAAAACGTTACACCACATGCAGGGTGGGAAAGAGTGTCATTACATGAGCAAGTCTTTTAACAAGGGAACAATTCGTTTAAATTTATTTCAGTAGATTTAAGAGTTATTGGTTAACAGAACATGTTGGTAGAACTTATTAATAAATTGAGCTGAATTTCCTGAATATTCTCAATAGGAATTGCTAAATGTAATGAAAAGAAGCCATACAATTATGATGAATAGATCCACTATAAATTATCTAAATACTGTTATTTTTTTCTGCTTTTGCCCACTGTACTCCCCATAACAGTTGATGCAAATCTTTTTTTTTTCCTTTTCTCAAGTATCTTATAGTATTCTTTCTATTCTCCCTCTCAGCAGAAGACCTTACCTCCTTTAACTGAGAAAGTTCAGGTCATTTAGTGAATTCCCTCTTCTCCTTATTACATACATTAAAACTCTTACATCAGCTCCTCTTCTCCTTTGTAAGGCCAATTCCTCTGTTAGAGTTATTAATTCCATTCTTTCCCATCTCTTCTCAATCACTATATTAAGAAGAATTTATTAGGTGCATACTATGTGCCAAGCTCTGTGCTAATGGCAGGATACACCCACAAAATATGTGAAAACAGTCTCTGTCCTCATGGAGATTCCATTATATAAAATCCTCCTCTAAGAATTTGTGCTTAAGATTATACTCACTTTTTCTCTCCTCTTCCATTTCTTGTCTATTGACTCTTTCCCTGCTGTCAACAAAACTTACTTGGTCAACCCTGTTCTTCAGATAGGGAGTGGAAAGGACTTAGAAAAGGCCTCCTGCAGTTGAAATGTGAGCTGGAGCTTAAAGAAAATCAGAGAAACCAAGAGGTAGAGGCAAGTAGGGAGAGCATTCCAAGAATAGGGAACAGCCAGTGAAAATACCCAGAGTTAGGAGACCAAATGTCCCATTTGACAGTGTTACTGGATCCAAGAATACATGGAGGAAAGTAAAAAGATGGTAAAGGTAGGAAGGGACCAGGTTATCAACTGCTTTAGAAGCCAAGGAGATGATTTTATATTTGATCCTATTGGTAATAGGGAGGCATTGGAGCATATTGAGTAGGGGGGTAAGATCAATTTATGAAGATGAATTTGGCAGATGGGTTGTGAGCTGTTGAAATTCATGGGATAACCAGTTCAAGAGGTCCTAGAGACAATTCATGACATGAGACCAGAGCACAAGAGAGAAGTTATGGCATGAGTGAGTAGGACTGCTGGGTCAAGGTTATAAACAGTTTACTAATCTTACCCTAGTATAGGAGGAAGGGGGCAGCTAGGTGATGCAGTGGCTAGAGCTCCAGGTTTGGAATCAGAGACTCATCTTCCCTAGTTTAAATCTGGTCTCATACACTTACTGGTTGTGTCACTGAGCAAGTCACTTAACCCTATTTGCCTCAGTTCCTCATCTGTAAAATGAGCAGGAAAGGAAATGGAGAACCACTCCAGTAGCTTTTGCTAAGAAAACCCCAAATGGGGTCATGAAGAGTTGGACACAACTGAACATCTACTGTATAGTAAAGTATGGAAAAGTAACTTTATTTAAAAGCATTTTTTTAAAAGATGGTAGCTTTTCAAAGCAATACTAGTTCAAGCACTGGAAGACTTGGCTTGAAGAACTACAATTCATTAATTAATGTCTATCTAAAATCACTTTTTTGTCCTCTTCCTCCCTGAAATATCAGGACTGAAAAGAGGTCACTGTTACTATTAACAATAATATCAAAATCAGAACAGATATTAAGCACAAAGCAAGCATAAAAAAATGTAACCATAGGAGCCTGAAAAGTAAAAACTATGATTGTTTTAACAGTGAAGCCCTACTACAGAGTAGTTCCCCATTTAGAGTACAGGAAGTTTAAAAGTTTCATGACCTGAATCATCATTATAATAATAGTTCACATTTAAATAGGGTAAAGTGCTTTCTTCACAATAACTTTTGGAAGTAGTTAGGCTAAGTATTATTACTATTTTAAGGAAAAAACTGAGGCTTGGATGATTTGACTTTCTCATAGTCCCATAGTCAAGAAGCTTCTGGCTTCAGTGCATTGTTTTTTCCATTAAGCTATGTAGGCTCTCATCATAGAATTACACCATGCTAAATCTTAGAGATCATCCATTCCACCTCCTCATTTCATAGATGAAGAAACTTGGCCCAGACTGATTAAATGAATTTGCAACAAACTTGCAGCAGAGTCTGGATTGGAATTCACGAGTTAACTTCTGGTCTAGCTCTTGAGAAGAAACTTCATCTAAATTTGTATCTTTGAGGTGCCTAGTAAAGTGTACATAGTAGGCATTAAATAAATATTTGTGATTGTTTTCCTGAATGGGCTCTAATAGCCATTGGTCTGATTTTTAGTAATTTTAGTAAAGACGAATAAATAGAAATAAAATTAATTTTATCAAAGATGAATTTTAGTAAAGATGAATATATATATAAATAAAATTAATTTTTGAATTCTGCATTTAATATATTTTCAAATTATTCACCTCTAAGATGAATAATAATTTTTTTACCCTTGCCAAAATTTTATCAGTGAAAACGAATTTTAAAAGATTTTACAGTTGTGGGGAAAGGATCTCTAAAGATCAGAATAGACATTTTTCAAAGAAAATGGGAGTTGGACTTGATTACATGGGAAATCCTTTTCCAGCTTTCAGATCTTATGTATAGTCCTCTGTAAAAATCAGCTTCAAACAGATTGTATGTTAATTGTATGTAGCTAAAAGATCCAATTCTGTGTCGGCTTGCATAGGAGCATTTGCTGAGGTGTTAAGTGGTCACAGGCATTATACTACTTTAAAAAATGCCCTTGGGTGCTTCCTTATAACTAATGCTCTATGCCCCAAGTTTCATCTCTTTATCTGATGACCCCTGGTGCTCTTAGCTGGTATAACCTCGAATAAGAGTGTGGACCAATAGAGCCCATAGACTTGGAGGATGCTAGCATAGTTAAAACATTTCCTGTCTGAACTCTACAAGAATGGATTTTGTCAGCATCCAGTATTAAAAAGAACAACAACGACAAAAACCGACAAAACTACCCCGAAACCGCCCAGACAAAAACCAAAAAACAAACAAACAAACAAAAACCAGCCTGGCTGTAAGTCATATGCGCATATGGAAGGAAAGAAGAGCAACGGACCCCAAAACAGCAGTGAAGACGGAAACAAATTCTAGACAGTAGTTGGTGCAAAAGGAGTGAAAGCACTTTTATCTCTCCGCTACCTCCCCCCACTTCCCACTTCCCCCACCCCCTCACTGGCAGGTTTCAACTCACTTGATTTGTATTGTTTTATAAATAAGGGAAACCTATTTATTATTCTCTGGACCCTCTCAGGGACATTTTTTTTCTATAATGGGATATATAGAAGGAGCTGAGAAATGACCTTAACTGGAATTGGGAGGGAGGGGGAGGGGATAATTTTCATGGTTCTTTCCTCTCTTCCCAAACATTAAAGCTCCAGTGGCCCTTATTAGACCTCTTGTGCAGTCTTCCCAGAGTGTCTCCTAGCCTCTGGAAGGATTCTGTGGTTTCCCCGGCTTTGTAAGCATGGGCTCTGGGTATCCTTCTGTTTCTGCCCTCTTTCCTCCACCCTCACGCCCCTACAGTCATTCAATATCTACTTCTGCTCTCTCCATTAAAACTGAACAACAGATCATTTTCCATTGCATGGCAACCCCAAGAGGGCTCTAGCCTCAGCAGAGCATGATGGGAGTCTCTTTTAACTCTCACTCATTCCCTTCCCCCTATCCCCATTTCTCTTCCTTCCCCTCCTCCAGAATTAATTCCTTAATAATGTATTTCTTAGGTAGCGCAGGCTCCCGGATGGATATTAGAATCCACTGTAAGGATCGACCGTCAACCCGAAGCATAAAGCGGGGCGGTTTCCGGAACAAACTACAACTCCTAGGAGACACTGGGCTTCAAACTGTCGCAGAGCACCACGGGCGTCGTAGGCCACCTGCCCCACGTTCCCTCTGAAGTACTGGTCGGAGAAAACCACAAATCCCAGGGAGGCCCGGGTGCTGGCACGCCTGCGCGGGAGACGGAGGGAGGGAGTTGGGGTCGGGAGGGGCGGGGCAGTACCGCCCCGGGTGGGGGGCGGGGCCCGAGGGGACTGTGTGGAGGCTTCTGGCTCCCGGCGCCATTTAGCGCGGAGTTTCTCTGGCAGACGCGCCACTTCTCTTCCCTCCGCCCAGCCCCACCTTTCCCGGTGACAGAAGGCGCCAGGTGGGGGGTGACGATTTCTTCTCTTCCCCCCCCCACCCCTCCACCCAATCCCTTTCGCCTCCTCAACTCCCCGAGCGGGGGGAACGGCGGAGCGCGAATCCCCTCCCCGTCGACCCCTCCCCCTTCAGCCCTGAGGCGCCCGGCACCGGCCCGGGAAGCAAAGGGGTTTGGCTGGGCCCTAGGCTGACGGGCAGGCCTCTGGGAAGGTGGGGTCAGCTCCACAGTGGCCGTGACTTCGATCTTTCCCGTCCGGGCGGCCTGATGGGCACTCTGTGAGGCGGGAGCCGCTCCTGGCCACCCCACCCCCAGGCGGGGGCGTGTGTGGGAGGAAGAGGGGCGCGACTGACTGAACCGCCGGGAGCCTTCGACCCCGTCGCGTCCCCACCGTCTTCCTTGGCCCCTCCCCATACTTTCGCCCGGGACCTGGGTGAGGAGACGCCGCCGCCCGCCGGCGGAGTCGGAGGAGGCGTTCCTCCCGCTGCTCGCAGCCGCCGCCGCCCTCGGGGCCTACTAGCCCGCCCAGCTGGGGGGGTGGGGGGGGGACGGCGTGTTGTGGTGGTTGTGGAGAGCCGGAGCCGCCGCCGAGGAAGACGCAGCCGCATCCGCTTCCCCTCGTAGCTGCCATCCTGCCCTCTCATGACTGCGGTGCCTCAGCTCCTGGTTCCCGCCCGGCCGCCCCCAGCCGCAGGATGGATGCGGAGCGTGCGGCGCTAACTCCCCCGGACCAGCGCCTGGAGCCTCAGCCGACGAGCCCAGCCCAACAGCGGCGGCGGCGGCAGCAGCACCTCCAACAGTCGGGCCCAGCGTCTCGTCTGGCCGCTCGGGAGACTCGTCGGTGCTGAACGGGAGCAGCCGTTCCTGGTCGGAGGAGAAGCTGCGGTCGCCGCTTCGTACCGCTCTTCCGTCTTCCTCCTTGACTGCCCCTCGTCCCCCCTCCCCCCACCCTTTCCCATTCAGTTCTCGGCCCTGTCTGCCTGTGGCCCGCGGACTGACCATGTCTGGTGGCTCTGTCGAGAAGCAGACGGGTCCTGCGGGGCCCCGCTTCCTCTCACCACCGGCCGTGCCCCCGAAAAATGGCTCGAGTTCGGATACTTCGGTCGGGGAGAAGCTGGGGGCGGCCGGGGCTGACCCCGGCGCCGGCAGGACTGAGGAGTACCGGCGGCGCCGCCACACGATGGACAAGGACAGCCGAGGGGCAGCCTCGACTACCACCACCACAGAGCACCGCTTTTTCCGGCGGAGCGTGATCTGCGACTCTAATGCCACGGCCTTGGAACTGCCCGGCCTCCCTCTGTCTTTGCCCCAGCCCGGGGCCGCCGCAGCTGCAGCCGCCGCCCCCCCGCCGAGTCTCGCCCCGGAGCCCCACCGGGAGGAGCCCTCGGCCGCCGCAGCCGTGTCTCCGCCGGCCCCTCAGCCTCCGGCCCCCGCTGTCCCTGCGGACCACCCCAACGGCGGCCCAGCGTCGGCCGCCGGCCGCGACCCCACCGTCAAGCACGCCCCGACTGCCGCTGTTCCCAACCATGTGGGCAAAGAGGAGCCTGCGGCCGCCAGCAGTGGCAGCGGCGGCAGCAGCGCCCGGGAGCCGGAGGAGCGGAGCCAGCAGCAGGACGACAATGAGGAGCTGGAGACCAAGGCCGTGGGGATCTCCAACGATGGCCGCTTTCTCAAGTTCGACATTGAGATCGGCCGAGGGTCCTTTAAGACAGTCTATAAAGGCCTGGACACCGAAACCACCGTGGAAGTAGCCTGGTGCGAACTGCAGGTAAAGACACACTTGTGTTTTATTTATCTGGTGGAGGGAGGGTTGGTAGGCTGGGGGAGAGAGAATAGGGTGGAGGAAACCAGGAGTCTAGTATTTTGAAAGTAATCGGGCCAGCTTGTGAAGAAGTTGTATACTTTTGGACACCAGTCATCCATTTTTCACTTTTTCCCGATAGGTTTAGATTGCTGTAGGTGAGAGGTTGGGTTTTGAAAGGTAATAATTAGGACTAGTTGAAGGTTCTTTAAGAGAACTGAGGTATTGGTAACTGAAGGATTTACAAATAGTGAGGGAGTGGCACACGTATGGCTTATGGAAACCTGACTTGTGTTATTGATGATACTGGCATTAATGACAGGGACTTTCTTTGAGTTAGTGAAGAGTCCCAATTTTTTAGGAATAAAATGATAGATGCATCACTGGAAAGTACAGGATCTTCCTTCAAAACCTTTTGCCCTTCTAGTTTAACTCTACAGTACTAGCCTTTTACCAGTGATGAGAGTTGCATTAGCTCAAGTGTATGAGATTAATTTTCCCATCTCCAGACTAGGGCTCAATTCCAAAGACATAGAACTTGATATATCTTTATGTATGGGTTCCTGGTCGGTATCTTAAACGTGAATGCTACTTAATGGCTACATACTTAATATCTTACATGCATTTAATACAGAAGTACTAATTAACTTTAAAAATTTCCTCCACCTGGCACTCCCCTCTCCAATTAAGTGACCCCCAAACTAGCAGGATACATAAGAATGTACATTTAATAATATTTAAGCTGTATAGTTGCTAGCATTGGTCTGATACCATTACTTAACACTCCTATTAGTTTTCAGTTCATGTCCTCTGCCAGGTGTACAGTTGTATCAAAAAAAGGCTTTTAGCATTGTATAGTCTTCATTGTCTTATGTTTGTTAGAAGAGTTCATTAAGCCACATTCCTTCAAAATCTTAAACATAATATTACACCCTTTTAAAAACTCATCCAAGGTTGTCACCAGTGTAGATGACTGGTCTTAGTGTTTTTGTCTTAAATGGTGTACAGCTTAACTGTCTAGTTTTGTCTTTACCAGGTGTTCTGGCTGCCATAAGTTGCTAAAAGAAACTTGAGGCATTGTTGAATCATTCAAACTACTTATGAAAAATGCTATATTAGTCCGTCAGATCTTAGTGAAGTAGTAAAATGGGTCAAATAACATCAGAATATGAAAATAACTATTAGTTAGCAGCAATTTGTGAACAAAGTTCTTCTCTTTAAATGTTGAAACCACTCTTGCAAATGCTAAACCTGTTAAGCTACAAGATAAATAGTAAGTGAAAAATTATCATATAGTAAATGGAAATAAATTCCTAACTATAGAGAGAAGTTTCTTAGAAACTAATGTTTCAGTAGGGTATACTCATTAAGACCTAAATTGAATTTACTGTAAATTATATTGAACTTCTAATGATAAACTACTCAATTAATCAGTGCAGATTGAATCCTGTCTCTAATTTATAGTCTGAGAGAGTTGCTTAAAGCTCAAGAGATACCAAAACTTTTTTATGACCACAGTTAGTATACATCAGTCAGAATTTCTACCACTGTCTTTCTGATGCTGGGTCCAGCATTTTGCTAATTATCCTGTACTTGAAACAGTTCCCCCTTCTATAAACTGACAAATTGCTATCTACTCTCTGTTTGAAGATCTAGTGAGAGGATACTCAGTAATTTCATTGGCAGCCCATTCTATCTTTTTTTTTTGACAGCTCTATTTTTCTTTTACTCTCAAAATACTCTAAATTTTTCCTTACATTTAAGTCTGAATTTCTCTCTGCAACATTTATCTATTGCTGGCTGTACACTTTTGGGCCACACAGAAGAAATATAGCCTAACCCCTCTTCCACCTGAGAGCTCTTTAAATACCTGAGGACTATCATAGTGTCCCATCCCTCCCACACCTCAACCTTCTGTTCATCAGACTAAACTTTCCCAGTTTCTTCAACTGATAATTTATATGGCATGATCTCAGGGTCCTTTACTGATTACCATCTTATCAGTGGCCTTTTTAAAATGTTGTACCCAGGGTTGAATATAGGTCTCCAGATATGGTATAACTACAGCACAGTAGGCCTATCACCTCCCTAGCTCTAGATACTATGCCTCTCTTAATGCAAATTTAGTTTGCTTTTAACTCTTTTTGGTTGCCATATAACACAGTTGACTTATTGAACTTTTTTTTTTCTTTTCTCCAGACTACTATCTAGCCATCCATGCTGGATAGTACACTTGGGCAGTTTAGATTTTTTTTTTTTAGCTCAAGAGTGAGATCTTACATACTTTGGGTCTTTGGTCTGGTAGATAAGAGTACTCCTTCCAAAGCTCAAAAAGTTTTGTTATACTTGTCCCTGTTCAGTTTTATCATTTTAGATTCTGAACACAAGATCTTTTTGGATCCTTACTCTCGCCTAGTGTATTAACTATTCCTTAGAGCTTCATATCATCTGCAAATTTTGATAAACTTCCCATCTGTGTCTTTGTCCAAGACATTGCTAAAAATGTTAAACAGTATAAGGTCAAACATAGATCTTTAGGGCACTCAACTAGAGACCTAATTTCAAGTTGGCATCTGTAAATCATTAAGCATTTATTAAGAACTATGTGCTAGATAGCTAGTCATTACTGATGACCTTTTCTCCCTGATCATTAAAGCAGATTTTAATTGATCTCACAATATCTAGCTCTACAGGGATAGTGGGAAAGACTGTTACTTGTAGGTAAACTGTATAGCATTCCTTTGACTTACCAATTTTTCAATCACTTCAGAAAAGAAGATATGCATTTAGTTTGGTATGATCTGTTCTTGATGAAGCAGTGCTGGCTCTTTGTGATCATTGTTTCCTTTTCTGAATGTTCACTAATCATCCATTACCTAAATGTCATACTATTTTTCCAGGAATTAAAGTTCAGTTTATTGGCCTATGATTTCCAGGCTCTAGTCTCCTCTTTTTTTTTTTTTAACATATTAGTATAATACTTAACCCTTCTTTAATCTTCCGGTGACCTTTCAATTCTTTCTGCTCAAAAATGTCCAGTTCTTGGAGTTCATTGGGTAGTAGTTGAATCAGACATTAATGTACTGCTTTAAATATATGTTACTGTATGCCAGATGATGTGCTGAAGACATAATTATAAAAGTGAGGTAGTTCCTGCCTTCTAGGAACTTCTTTTCTAACAGGGGGAATCAGTATGTTCATAAATAAGTGAATATTGGGGATACACCAAGTAAATAATAGGGATTTGATGGGAGAGGGCAGTAATGACTGAGTTCAGTCAGGAAAGGCCCCTTGAAGGATATGAAGCTTGAACTAAACCTTGATAGGCTCTTGGGATTCCAAGAGGTCAAGGTGCTTGTGCAAAGGCTCAGAGATAGAATGTTGTAAGCAGGGAATAGCAAGTAGGGACAGTTTGTTTGAAATGAATAGTGAGTAAGGGAGAGTGATAGATAATCAGCCTGCAAAGTTAGGCTGGAATTTGGTGGTAAAGGACTACAAATGTTAGACATAGGAGTTTGTATTTTGTTCTAAAGACAGTGGAGAATCACTAAAGCTTCTTGAGCAAAAGAGTGACATTGTCAGACTTGTGCTTTAGGTCTATCAATTTGGCAGCTGTGTATGGAGTTTGAATTGTAGACAGGCAGAGCCTGGAGTCAGAACTAGACCTCTTAGGGTTGGTTGTCTTTGCAGGCAAGAGGTGATGATGTTAGGGTAAATGTGGTAATAAGAGATAGGAGAGATGTTGAAGAGGTATAATCCACTAGACTGATTGGAGGGGGTTTAGTTTTGGGCATGCGGTGGGGTGCGGAATACTCAAGGAGAATGAAGAATCAGGGATGATTCCCAGGTTTGCAAACTTGAGTGAATAAAATCAGTAAATTATCAGGAAGGGTGGATTTAGGGGGAAAGATAACGATTCTACTTGATTTTGAGATGTATATGGAACATCCAGATTGAGATGTCTAGTGAGCAGTTGAAGTTTTTTTTTAACAGTATTGATGCTCAGGAGTGAAGGGCAGGTCTCATTTTATGAGCTCTTCATGGACAGCTAGGTGCTTGCTTTTTTAGCTTCTCCCTCCTATCTAGGATTTCAACTGCCTGTTAAACCCTTTTTGTTTTATCCTTTCATTTCAAAAATTAATTCTTACTGGCAGAAAAAAAAAAGAAACAGTATAAAAGTTAAGTAGTTCTACCTTCACTGTTATCATTGTTCTACCTATTCCTAGCAGCAGAACTGCATCCTTGTTTCTTAAACAATAACAGCAACAAAACAAAAAACCCACAACTTTGTTTTTAGAATTCCATGTGAAGCTCATCTTATTCTGAGTTTTTCATTGCTGGTGATCTTTTAGGGCAGTGCTGTGCTTTTGTATTCCTCCTCTGTTACCTGCCCTTGCTTTCATCTTTTGCATGGTTCTTATTCCAATTTTAAGTTGGTTTGTGTGTGGCCACACTAATCTCTTTAGATAGTTCTTCATTGGAATAATTTTTATCTTCAGAATTTCACTCTCAAGGTCCTGTCCCTTCTCAGCTGACTTCCAGTTTGATTTTTTTTAGATGTGGAATCCTACTTATCCTTTGAACCCTTTGAAATCTATCTTCTGTTCATTTCCCAAATTGATCTTTCTAAAGGTCAGGCCTAACCATGTTTTTCTCCTTCCCCTTCCTTTTCTTTCCTTTCCCCCTTTCTCCTTTTCCTTTCTTTCCTACTTCCCACTAGTTAACTCTAGTGAATACAGGATGGAGTTTATTGTCTCCAGTATAAAATCCTCTGTTGGATATTCAAAGCCCTTACCTACCTTTCCAGTTTTTCTTACATCTTAATCCCCTCTGCCTATTCTGTGGCCCTTTGACTCTGGCCTCCTCGGTCTTTTTTGAACAAGATGCACATATCCTGACTTTATTTTTTTTTTTACTGTCATTTTTACTGGCTAATTAGATGTCCTGGATATCTTCAAGTTCCCTCAGATTCTCTTGTGATTTATCTCGTGCACGTGCGTGTGTGTGTGTGTGTATGTGTGTATGTATCTGTACATACTTGTTTGCATGTTGTCTTCTCCATTAGACTGTGGGCTCTTTGAGATCAGGAATTGTTTTTCTCTTTCATTTTAATCCTAAGTGCTTAGAACAGTACCTGGCACTTAGGAGCTTAATAAGTGATTCTTGACTTAATTTGCTCTCCTCAAACCTAGGGTTTATGTAGGACTGTGCCCAACACACACACACACACACACACACACACACACACACACACATACACACATGCTTTATCACAAATTACAAGTTGGAATGGTCACTTTCACTACAACCCATATTTTGTGGAAAATATTTTTCCTTGTTTATGAGACTTGTCTAGTACAGCAGTTCTCCCAGTGCTTCCTCTGGCTTTTCAAGGATAATATTAATTTCTCTGCTTTTGACAGAGACAGATAACAGTGTTATGTCCCTGTCTTCCTGACCGCTATTTTATGCTTTTGTACTAAACTTGTGATCTGTTTCCCAAATTCTTCATTTACTTCCTCTTTCTGTTCAGGTGGTCTGTAGCATATAATATATAATATATATATATAATATATCATATAATCTAGCTTCTGTTTCTGCCTTATTTCTTAGAAAAAAAATTTCTTTCTTTTTTTAATCACAGATACAGTATGTTTTTATGTGAAAACCTCTGAGGCTGTCAGTCTTATTGATGACTGCCTTCTTGAATTTTGTCTCCAGAGAATTTCTCGCCATCACGATTGCTATTTTTCTTTCAACAGTTTAACTACTCTACACAATCTAGCTGGAAGGGCTTTTACTCCCTCTCTTCTTCCTTTTTAGTTTAAAATGCTTTTGCCTGAAGTCTCGTAAAATCTAATAAAATACATTTTTACTAGCCAGTCCTAGTCAGGGAAGCATTATTCCTATAATTTATATTTTGATGTAAAATTCCAAATTGTCTTCACAGACAAAAGCTTTTAAACCATTTATTTATTTACCAATTTTGCCTTTCTGTCAAGTGCCCTTTAGCGGGGCATCACCAATCACCACTACATGTCTCTTCATTTTCTTCTTGGGTGTTTTTTCATTTGTTGCCACCTGTGGGTTCAAAATTATTCTTTAGGGACAAATATCCTCATTTATTACTCAGTTCCCAATGTCCTTACACGGATGTTTCTCCTTTGTGTTGCATTAAAAAAGAGAATTGGTCTGTAATTTTCTTTAGAATATTCAATATATGAGAGGTAACTGTAGTGGTTCTAGGTTTTATGTCTTCTTTTGTAGTGCCTTTTATTGCTTTTAACCATACTGTTGTATAGGTATAGTTGGAAAGGACCTTAGAAGCCATTTAATCCAAACCCCTCATTTTGTAGGTAAGGAAACTGAGGGAGGTAAAATAATTTGCCCTAGGTTCTAGTTAGTGTCTGAGGTGGGATTTAAATCCAGATCCTCTTGACTCCTGAGTTGATCGTTCTTTCCACTCTATCATGCTGCTTCCATGCTATATGACTCTTGATATTATCTTAATCAAGCCTTCCAGCAAAGATTTCTTTTTGGAGAAGACCAATGTTGTTTGCTATATATATGATTCATTCCGAAGCTGTCCTTTGCCCCTGATTAATCATTACATTTATTTTGATCAGTAATATGTTTGCAATTTGGAAAGGTTTTCTCTTTAAGCTAACTTAGTTGGTTTATTTGACTTTACATTAAGATTGTAGCTTGAAAGCAAGATATAGAGCTTTTAGGAATTAGGAATAGTTTTTCCTAAATGATAAAAGATCAGTAAGAGGGTTAAGAAGGAAGAGCTTTCAGTGAATAGTCGGTTTTTCTCAGAAAAGTTTGAGGTGAGGTCCTCAGCTGTGGAAGGCAGGTGGAGAAGGTACTTTGGTAGCTTAAGGACAGAAAAGAAGATGTGGAATAGCCTCTCTAGACCATGGGATAGCCTATCTATTATGTAGGAATGGAATGTTTAGTAAGAAAACCCAGATCTTTTCATACTATATCAGTGTATGAAATTACAAATTTGTTTGAAGATTCAAATTTATGTCAAAGAAACGCTTTTTAATTTAGTTTTAATTTACAGAATAGTATAATAGAGATATTTCAGGTACAAACATCCAGTTCCTAAGGAGCAGAGATTAGTTTTAATTTTTTTACCCTTACATTGCCTTGTACAGAAAGGTTTCTATGTCAAACACTTTGCTATATATACATTCAAATACAAAGATGCAGAAACCTACCCAACAGAGCTATTCCAGCAAAAGGCTGTGCATAAATCAAAACAACTGTGAAGCTTCACTTGGCACCTAACAAACTTGCAAATATGAAAGAAGATAGGAAGAATCAGTTTTGGGGAATGGAGCAAAAAGGTACTCTGACAATTAAAGCAATTTGGAATTATGCTAAAAAAAATGACTAATGCCCATACCTTTTGACCAAGTGATAGCACTGCTAAGCATGTACCTAACATGATCAAAAAAAGAAATAAAGTACTGTATAACCTCAAATAGTTATAGCAGCATTTTTTTCTGATAGCAAAGTACTATGGGAAAAGAAAATCCATGTTCATTAATTGGAGAATGGCAAAAAAAATGGCAGTATTACTGCACCAGAAGAAATGACAAAAATGAAAATTATTGGAAGACTTAGGTGAATTGACAGAGCAAATTTAGCACAATCAAGAAAACAACATACACAGTGATGGTAACAATTAAATTTTAATTTAAAAGAATTTTTTAAAAACCCAAGGAAACCAAATGCTGTGTAATTATAATGACTACACTTAGCCACAAAAAAAGATGAGAAAATAGACTTCCTCTCTTTCAGACATTGGGTATTACAGAGGTACAAAATTGTACATTCCTTCCAGGAAACTTTAAAAAAAGGCTAAATGGTTTTTAGGGGTCAAATTAAAATTAATGAAAAATAATTCCATTTTAAAAAAAGATCTAAAGAGGGAGAATATAAAATTCCAGTAGTTTTGTCATACTTCCCCCTTTTTTTTTGCTGTGAAGACTTACTGAAGACTTCTGAACGTAACAGCCATGGACAATATGTACTTTCTTTTGTTCATCATTCTTTTGTTCACCTTTTGACAGTATTTAACCTATTTTTTGAACATTTCAATTTTTTAAAACACTGGGTAGTAGAAAAAATATAGCCCAGTTTCATCCATTATAAGGACTTGGCCAAAACTTTGCTTAGTATTAAATCTCTTTTCTTTCTACTCAGTACCATGATAGCAAATGGAATTTGGCGTGACTGAATCTTGGGGATACTATTGAAGGTGTCCTGGCTTAATGGACTGCTAGGAATTTATTAGGAATTGTGTGACAAATTACATAGACACATATCTCATTCTGTTCTCTCTATCAAATTAAATTTCTGTGTATGAACCAAACTATAAGAACAAACAGGTGGAGAATAATAAGTGGAAGTTAAAAGGAGGAAAGACAGGTCATCCAATAGCAATTTGGAATTATGCTAAAAGAATGACTAATGCCCATACCTTTTGACCAAGTGATAGCGCTGCTAAGCATGTACCTAACATGATCAAAAACAGAAATAAAGTACTGTGTGGTGTGCTCTGGTTTGGCCCCCTGGTGAAAAATCTTCCTTTTTTCCCCTTTTGTAAGGTATGAAAGGAAGAGATAAACAGAAATAGTTATGGTATAAGAATTGGAATCAACTTTCTGGGGAAATAATGTTGGCCTGGCAGTTGTGACAGCTGGAAATCTTAGAGGTTGTTTTGTAATAATGACACTGAAAAATTTCAAGTTTAAATGAATGCAGTTTAGTAACATCATGTTCCTTTTTTAATATTCTGGCTTCTTTTCTTTTTTCTACATGCTCCTATCTTCTTAATCTTTAAAAAACTGTTACTTAAATTGTCTGCCAGCTTCCATCCTAAAATCCTAAAAAAAAGCTTGAGAAAGCTCATTGTTTTCTAAACCCTGTGCAATTTCAGTTCTGATCTTATTCAGCTGAAACTGACCTCTTTACAATTACCAGTGACCTCTTAATTGACAGATATAATAATCTTTTTCCAATCTTGATCCTTCTTGACTTTGCATCACCTCCTCTAGATAGTCTCTTCTCTAGGTTTTTGTGGCACTTCTCTCAGTTCTCCTGTCTGTTTCACTCCTCCTTCTCAGTTTCCTTTGTTGGTTTTCATCATTGTTTCACCCATTAACTGTGGGTATGTCTCCAAGACTCTGTCTTGGGCCCTCATCTCTCTGCAGATAATTCCTTTAGATAGATCTCTCTATTCTGTCCTTGTCTCCTTCCTGAACTCCAGTCCCTCATCATCACTTTTGGATATCTGATACTGGGTATCCCATCTCAAATTCATCATAGGCAAAGCAGAAGTGATTATTGACCTTCTGAATGAATCTTCCCATTACTATTAAGGGTTCCGCCATATTCCTTGGCTCACAGCTTTGGTTTTATCTTCTACTTCTCACTGTTACCCCACTTATTCATTGCCAAATCTTATCTTTTCTACCTTTACAATATCTCTCGTATATGAGATCTATCCTCTCCACTCACAGGCAGCTAGGTGATAAACTAGATATAGAGCTTTGGACCTACTATATGCCATGCTGTGCTAAGCACTTTTACAAATATTTTTTTATTCGATACTCACAACAACTTGTGAGGTAGGTATGGAAATATATCTCTATGGAGATGGAGCTTTAACAGAAGCGTTGAAATCTTTCCCTATTCGTTAACCTCTACCCTTCTATACATGTTTCTTCAATTTCTTCAGTCTGCCCATTTTAAGTTTTGAGTGCCTTCCTTGTACATAGTATACGTGTGTGTGTGTGTGTCCTTGTACAATAGTTCCTTGCACTTAAGGAAGTCAGTCACAACAGCTAAAATATAGTCTTGCTTTGTGGAGTTTAATTTTTTAATTAGCATTTTTTTCCCCTGAGTGAATTGGACATATGAAAAATAAACTTAAGAAGAAAGTTCCGTCCTGTTTATGCATATCAACTTTTCGTAGGAATTATATCTAATTAGTAAGTTTGTCATTTTATCAGATGTATTCATTTAAGGGAGACTATTCTGTTAACCCTAAATGATGTAAAAGGAGCTAATATTACAATAAGCTTGACCGCCTTTAAAATTTTAATACCTTTTTGTGGTTCCCTTCATTAGCACCTTTTATATGTTTGATTCATATGCTAGTTCACATCTAATCAGTTCAGTCTTTGACTTTTAAAGCTTGATGAACTGCCTTTTGTCCCCATAATTGGCAGCTATAATTCTTAGATTTTATGTGGTGGTTGTTTTATCAAAATTTTAGGGTAGGTGTACCTCATAGTCTTGTTAATGCAGTGAGCATTTTAGAAGAATTCTATTGAAGATGAAAAGTATATCTTGATATCTCTTAAAGACAAAACATTTTTAATTTTTTTTCTTTAACTTGGCAGATCTTACCTACTTTTTTAACCTGCCAAATTATTTGGTGGCCATAGTTGTGACCTAATGACAGACTGCTGGGGAAGTAAATAATGGAAAATCTATTCTTATATTTCTGTGGTTATTATACTGAAAGTGTATTGTTTTACCTGTTACCAAAATAGTTGTTTTTTACAATAAAGATAGCTACATTGTATGATATTTTAGTAAGGATTGAAAGAACAGTGCTTGATCTGAATATAGAAACAATTTAAAAATTATTATAATTCAGACAGGATACCAAGTAATATTTAAACTCCATGTTCTAATAGGAATTATAAATTCTTTAAAACATTCTTTTTTTCCCCCTGTAAAAAGACCTTTGACAACCAAATTACTTTTAGCAGTGTGCTGTTTTAGTTCTCACTTAAGGGAGAAGAATATGAGTCATGAACATTATAGTCCTGTACCACACCATTTATTCCTCTACATTCTCAAGCACTTGAGAGTGCTATAAATCATGAGAGAAAATATATTGTACTCACATTTCTAACTTTGATGCAGCCTGTTCCTCCATATGCAATAGAATATCATTAGTTTTAGTTACATGTATTTGAGGGTGAAAAGGAATGTCCAGCAGTAGTTCATTAGCTGACCATTTAAAAATTTTAAAATAAAACAAAATGCAATATTATGTAGGAGTAAACTTTAAATTTCACTTCTTTTCTTTTCTTTCTTTCTTTTTTTTTTGCTTTTTTGGAGGGCTATTGGGGTTAAGTAACTTGCCCAAGGTCACACGGCTAGGTTTTTGTTTGTGTGTTAAGTGAGGCCGGATCCAAATTCAGGTCCTTCTGACTCCAGGGCCAACGCTCTACTCACTGCGCCACCTAGCCACCCCAAATTTCACTTACTTTCAAACAAAAAAAATATCAATGAACAGTTAGGCATAAAATATTATAGAAAACCTTTAGAATTTAAGCCAAATGTCCTCTGCCAAATTTGTCTGAAGTTTTACTTCTGCCTTTTCTTTTCTTTCTATACAACTGTAGTCAATACATATACTTGTGGTTTTAGTGATTTTTTTTTCCATTTTGTGTCACTTTGCATATGTCTTTGCTTCCGTGTTTTATTTTCTTTTTAATGGCACCATAAAATTACATTTGTCAGTTCTTCTTTAGGATTAGCAATGTCATTTCTTAAGTCTATATTTCTGCTGGACTCTGAAAACCTGAAGATCTTCTCTTCTAGGAAGATAGCAGAATATTTTAACTGAGGCATGGTGTGAAAGCCAAGAAAACACTAAGGAGCACTCTCTCAGCCTCCAAATAGGTCTCAATGTTTATAATGGCCATGAGGACGTGTATTACCAGTGTACATCGTGTGTGCACAATGCATATGTATGCATAGGTGTAAGAGCACTGGATTTGGAGATAGACCCAACTTACCACTTAATAGCTATGACTTTGGGCCTTTCTGAAGCAAGTCTTTTTCATCTGTAAAACAGTAATCAATCAATAAATATTTATTAAGACTACAATGTGCAAGGTATTAGGGATCCTGGGACAAAAATAAGTCTCTGCCTTCAAGGAGCTTACATTCTATAGGGGAAGAAAATGAGGATGATATATATGCACTACATAGCTCTTAAGTTCCATATAGTGCACATTCACCCATCCAATAAATATTAAGTGCCTACTATGTAGTGAGCATTCACTGGAAACGTAAGACAGATATGGACAGAACCCTGCTCTTAGGGAGCATTCAACATAATTCAGACAAGAAAATATTTACATTTAACAAAGGAGAGGGAGTTGTACAAAAAATAAGGTAAATTTACACAGGTAAATGAATGCTGCAGTGTATAACTTAATGCATATTGCACAAAATTCTGCCTCAGTTAGATGAACTAATAGCTAACTCAGTTTGTACTATTTTTTTATTCCTCACAGCAAATGATGAACACATGAAAGGCACTCAATAAATACTTATAACAAATCTGAATGACAATCATCTTCTTATCACCTCTTGAGCCAATTTTTAGAGGGATTTAAGGAAGTAAAATTTTCAAATCCTTCTTTAGTGGAATCTTGTTGTTAAGACCTTGCTAATGATGACCTAGAACTAGGACAGGCCTGGAATTTGATTCAGGTTACAGGTCATACCTAGTCCAAAAAGCCCTGGGAAGTCTAGACTGGTCTTTGTCTGGAGCTCTTTGGGGAAAACTACAGTAAGATTTCCAGTAGTTTTGGAAATCTTATGTACTTTGTTCCCTTTGATTAACCTTGGAAATGTCTGGGTACCCTGGAGTTCTAGACCATAATCTTCTAAGGGCAAAGAATGTGTTTGTGTATTGTAATTTCCTTAGTACAACATCACTGAATCAAAAGGTTGGCACATATTAAGCACATAATAATCACATAAGTCAAGAAGCAAGTGCTTTTTGGCAATCATAGGAATGTTTGGCCCTTCTCATCAAAATCATGGTCTTGTGATTGAGGTATTGAAAAGCAGCATGTACCAATAGATAATCCAGATGAAGGTGAAGAGGCATAATGAGAGTTCATTTGAAGGAAGTTAGTATGTTTAGCCCAGAGAAGAACTGTGTACTTGCAGGGTGGGAAAGGACTATTATCTGAAGAGGCATTATATTAGACTTATTCAGTTTAACCTCAGAAGGCAGTACTAAGATCAGCAGATAAAAATTACAGAAAGGTAGATATCTACTTGATGTGGAGGGGAGAAGAAAACAATTTTTAACAGTTAAGAACTGTTCTGAAGTGGAGTAGGCTGCCCCTTCTCATAAGAGGTTTACAATTTTTAAAAAAAAAATTTTTCAGGCAGTCCAGGGTTAAGTGATTTGCCCAGGTTCACACAGCTAGCAAGTATCTGAGGCCAAATTTGAATGTGGGTTCTCCTGACTTCAGGCCTGGTGCTCTACCCACTGTGCCAGGAGGTTTTTTAAAAATAACTGCTGGGTGACCCTCTTGGTGTGATATAGGACCAAGTTAGATAGCATTGCCCCTGCTGTGTAACTCAGTTTCATGATCCTATTAGTTGGTTATCAATAGGATTAATTTATTTGATCTAAGAGCCAGTATGCATATAAGCCACCTTAGATTCGGGTCCTGCCTCTGACACATATTGAGTGACCCTGGGCAAGTCATCACTTCTCAGGGATCTTGGCAACTGATGGTATCCACTTGCATAGGTAGAAGGGGCTTAGACTGTGACTAAGCTAGAGCTGTCGGAGAGGGGAATTGTTTTCTAACACTTACAGTCATCCAAAGAAAATAATTTCAGTTTTTAGGCAAGTTTAGAATCTTAGGATCTTTAAAAGTGGATTTGGTTGTTGTTTTTTTTTTTTTAATATTATGATTATTCTTGGATGCTTTATTAAATGTAAAATTAAACTTCTCTCATTTGGTAGGTCCCAAGATAATTTTATATCAGTTGATACAGGCTTCTTTATTTTTTAGTGCATAGGACAAGCATTTTTTTAAAATGTGGTGTGATATAGCAGATGACTCAAGGATCAAAGGATGTGGTTTGCTGAAATAAAAAATGTACGTCATTTGTTAATATACTTATTCTTTATCTTCTGTGGTCATTTCTTTTTTTTTTTTTTTTTTGGAAATCCTTTCACATCTTTTGACTTTGAAAAGACTGTTCAAAATATTTCATTTTAAGAATGAAGATGAAAAAAACTTAATACATATTCAAATCAGAAGTTCCTCTATTTTAATCATGGTTTTTAAATTTTACCCATACTAAGCTAACTTTTTGTTCTGTTTTTTGTTGCTTGTTGTTTGAGAGCTCAATTAACACAAATAGACAATTATTCTTCAAATTAGTCTTAGAACTAGGGTTCTTAACCTAGATTCTGTGAACTTAATCTTTTAATATTTTAATAACTACTTCAATAAATTTGTTTCCTTTGTAAACCTGTATTTTATTTTATGCATTTATAAACATTGTTCTGAGTAGAGGTCCATAAACTTCATCAGATTGACGCAAAAGTGGTTAAGAACTCTTGTCTCACAGGATCACTGGGGTTCTGAGAGGTTATGTGATAGCTAGAATGTGGCAAAGGCTAGGCCAAAACTTGAATCCAGGTATTACTTCCCTCTGAGGCTGAAGCCAGCTTTCTGTCTACCGTACCCAATGTTTCCTTTCAACTAAGTTGATGAGGCAACAAAGCATTTATTAAGTGCTTACTATGTGCCACTCTTCTGAGTGCTAGATAAAATGTTGATAAAACTGTTGAGTTCTGTTTTTCAGTTTCATTTAATTTTTACAAAGTCATGTCAGATCCCAGGCTTTGAAGAAAGTAGATATTTACATAGTGTTTTCCCACTTGTCATTTCATGTGGGACTATAAAGTTTTCTTCCTGAAAAATAGTGTTTTCAAGGGAGAAGGAGGTGGGGAAGAAGGCAGATTGAAGGAGATACAAGATGTAGAAGTGAAAACCTGGGGGGAGAGGGGAGAGGAAGGAGAGGAGAGAAATCAGTTGATTTCAGATAATTAATATCATATAGGTTGTAGACTAGAATTCTGTCTTAGCCTTCTTGAAGGTAGGGAACTGAGCTTAAGGTTTTTTTAATAGTACTATAAATAGTACTATTATTCTGTTAAGTGTTCAGATAACATCTGTGCTTTCCAATATGAACTTAAAATTTTGACTAGGAGAAAAATGTGCATAGTGTTAGGTGCTTATATTATCTTGAGTCGTGTATGACACTACTGAAATATAGCTATGCATGAGCTATAGAAGTGTCACTGAACTATGTAATTTCTTATTGTGTTGGGAACTGAGAAGTCACTTGAAAGGAAACACTAGAAGACTTCTAGATTGAAAAAAATTTCTAATTCCATTATCTACTTTCCCCTTCCCTACACACACACACACACACACACATTCTCTCTCTCTCTCTCTCTCTCTCTCTCTCTCTCAATTTTTAGAACCCATAAAAAGGCTCCAACATAGGGAATTCATGGAAAGACATAGATAAGAATCCATATAGGATAAGAAGGGATAGACAGGTGACAAGCTATACCAGTAAAACGAGTGCCCACACTGTTGAGATCACAAATCCATTGAAATACTGAAAGATGAGAACTGCCGCTTTCCCTCCCGCCCCCCCCCCCCATTGCCATTCTATTACAAAATGCTCAATAAACATTTGTGTGTATCGAAGATATCTTGATAGGTTTACCTTTTTAAAATAGTAGATTTATTTAACCTGGATACTTGTACAAAATGCCAATTCAATGTGCTGTAGGCTTAAAAAATCTTAATTAGAACATGATTTCTAGCATTTGAAGTCATCCAGTCATCTACCTTTTTCTCTATTTTGCTGTTGCAAAATTGCACTAACTCTGTATCAGTGGCATTTATTAATTGTAACTGCCATCTTTGTGCTGATTTTATTTATAGCAGTTACTTGAAGAAAACTGAAGCTACACCTCTTCTTTTTCAGTATCTTATTGAAGTTCGGCAGATGATTTCTGATTTTCCTGGCATCTTGATCTCTTGTTTCTTTTGTTTTTAATTCTTTTTTTTTTTTTTTAAGCAATTGGGGTTAAGTAACTTGCTCAAGGTTACACGGCTAGTCATTATTTGTGTGCGGGTGCTCATTTCTGAGGCCGGATTTGATCTTGGGTCATCCCAACTCCGAGGCCAGCGCTCTTACTCACTGCACCACCTAGCCGCCCCATGTTTTTAATTCTTTTAAGAAATATAGTTTGCTTTCTTTGTTTCAGTTGGCTCTGCTTCTGTTACTTTTACAGATAAATTTTTATGGGAAAGAATTCTAAGTCAATTCTTGTCTTGGAATGCTTGTTATTTGGGGATAAGTTAATCTAAAATTTAGCAATTTAAACTGTTTTATTGTATTTTGGAAGGAGCTCTTTTTCTGAACCATCCAGGAAATAGAATACAGAAATAAAATCTAAGGACTGCATGTTAAATACTTAAATTAATAAATAAGCATTGATTAAATGCATACCATGAGCTAGGCACTAGAGAAACAAAGCCAAGAGGGAAGAATCTGTCTGTCCTAAAAGAGCTTATATTTTATTGGAGGAAGTGACATGTACAGTATACAGTATATACTTAAAATCAATAGGGATAAATTGGGAGAGGAACGAGCCCTAGATAGCAGCTGGGTAGATTAGGAAAGCCTTCATGTAAAAGGTATTACCTGAGCAAAGTTTTAAAGTAAAGACATTGTGAGAGTTGGGGATAATGTGGGAATGCATTGAAGGCATTGGGGATAGCCACATAAAGGTGTGGAGTCAGGAGTTTAGAATATTATGTATGAGGAACAGTAAGGAGGTCAGTTTGGCTGAAGCACTAAGTGTAGGAAGGGGGAATAATGAATAATATTGGAAAGGTAGTTTGGGGCTAGATTGTAAAAGGCTTTAAAAGACTGAACAAAGGAACTACATTTGATCCCAGAGGCAAATGGGAGCTGTTGGAGTTTAATAATAAGTAAAGGGTGAGTAGCATGGTCAGACCTGCATTTTATGAAAATCTCTTTGGCAGCTATGTGGAGGATAGAATAGAGAAAGATTTAAGGCAGGGATGAATTAGACTATTGTAGTAGTTCTTTGAGAAGTGAGAAAATGAATAACATGTACTTAGGAAGCAGTAGGTGCAAGAGATATTTTGGAGGTAGAAGCCTAAGATTCGACATCTTATTCAGTATGTGAGGCAAAGGAGAATAGAAATTCAAGAATAAAATTGATGTTGCCAACCTGACTGATTGATAGGGATGCCCCTTGAGAGAAACTGAAGTTTTAAAAATTGTGTTGGCTTTAGGAAGAAAGATAATGAGTTCAGTTTTGGAAATGTTGATAAAGAATCAAACAAGCACCGAGCAAGTTGTTGGACCTCATTTATTTTTGGCTTGGTTCCTAAGAGAAACTTTCTTAGGATTAAGAGAAACTCACTTTAAAATGTTGAAAGGTTTTTGTGTAGGTACACTTTAGTGAAGACGTGCCAACCTTATATCTAAGAGAAAATAGAGCTCTTATTTAGACATCAGACCTATGCCTTAGAGAATAGTTGATTTTAGAGGTAATTGTTATTCTCAGTAATAGTTGGATCTAAAAAATCTTTATAAACTGTACTAAATTTCAAGTTCTAGTAACAAGCAAACTTTTTTTTTTGTTAAGAAATCAATGTTTTATTTTCAATCAGCATTTTTCCAACACTATTAGAGCATCTGGGTTTTAAGACCAGTAGTAGTTCCTACCCACTCAGTGGCCTGAGCAGTACGAGCCGCAGACCAGTCCTCAGTAGCTGGCTGAGCACTCCAGTCTTCGGTGGGGAACTGCTGAATGGGCACAGATGGCACCTGTACTCCCTCGGACCAATCAGCCACCTCTGGTTGAGTAGCAGTGAATTCTGGGGCGGGTGCAGTCCATTCACCCTGAAACTCCTCCTTTGTCACTGCCTTCTCAGCTGCGGCCTGCTCTTCCTTTTCAATCTCCTCTGGATCCCTGTAGAAGTAAAGATCAGGCATAACCTCCCATGGGTGTTCCCAGGAGATGGTACCACGCATCTGCAGGACTTCATCCACCACATCAGACCCACAGAGTGAGCTCCCTTGTTGTTACATGGAATGGCAACATCCACATAGCGAAGTGGGGAGTCTGTGTTGCACAGGGCAATGGTTGGGAGGTTAACATACGATGCTTCAGTCAGAGGCTGGTGATCTGCCCGAGGATCAGTGACCACCAAGAGGCGAGGCTCCCTGAAAGCTGCCTGGATCTGGTTGGTGAAGATGCCCGGTGTGAAACGTCCAGCAATAGGTGTGGCGCCAGTGGCAGCAGCAAATTTCAGAACAGCTCTCTGGCCAGTGTTCCTGGATGAGATGACACTAACATTGGCTGGGTTTTCAATGGCTACAATGGCACGTGCTGCCAGCAGAAGTTTTTCCCAAGTTCTCTTCAGATTAATGATGTAGATGCCATCACTCTTTCTCTTGGAAATATATTGTTCCATCTGGAAGTCCAGATTGGTGCCGCCCAGATGGGTTCCTGCAGCCAGGAACTTGAGGACATCCTCCTTCATCTGCAGGACATCCAGGGCTCCAGACATTGTGAAAGTTTCCCTTTAAAGTTATGACGGAAACCAAGAACAACGCTGTATGGAACCCTCTTCTGGGCAGTGCGGAAAGGGCCAAGCAAACTTTTTATTGTGGAAATCGTTGGGTTATATATTCCACACAAAGTACCAATTTTTTAAAAAAAGTTTTTGATAAGAATCTTTCTAAAATTTATGTATTTGCTTGCCCTCTTAAGCTGAGAATTCATTTTAACCTTTTTGGATCTCACAGTGTCATTGTGAGTCACCTTTATGTGGCTATCCCCAATGTCTTCAATGCATTCCCACATTATCCCCAACTCTTACAATGTCTTTACTTTAAAACTTTGCTCAGACAATACTGTTACAATAAAATTCTTGAAAGAGATCTGTTAAAGAATTAAATTTATTTTAGATTTTTTTTTTTACCAGAGCAGGTTTGGCTGGAAAGAATTATTATTTTGTACCTTATCTTTTGCTTTTCTAAGAGTAACCTCAGACTTTCTAATTATTTTCTCTTTCCAATAGATCATTGATCTCTCCTCTTGTTATTAGATGTCACTTTTTAAATACTATCATTGTAATATAGCTAATCTGCTGCCTAACTTCTTAGACACAGCTATCTGGGTCACCAGGGATTGTCCTCTGGATAAAGATGAGATGCTTTTCCTAAGAATGAGTCCAACTTCTATAGAGTACATATAAGCTTTGTGATAGCTATTTGCAGAGGTCTTTTTCATTTCCAATTGCTAGGTGGTGGTACTAAAGGTTAAAATTGGAAAACTATCCTCAAGTGGTGGCGTGTGTGTGTGTGTGTGTGTGTGTGTGTGTGTGTGTGTGTGTGTGTGTGTGTAACATTGTTATATGTTGACAGTTGCTTTAAAAGAGTTAGATACAAAGTACATGAAAATAACAATATATTTTCAGAGTTTGAGAATGGAATATATGAGTTCAGTTCCAGTTGCTTTGGATCATATTAAATACAGCCTTTGTGGGAGATGAAACTTTTACACATGAAACAGCTAGAGAACAAGATAGTGTCTGATAGACACTGAATGTAATAGTAGTTAAAGGGGAAGAGGGAGATGGGAAAGGGAACAAATGTATAGTGCCTACTATATGCCAGGTACTATTTGCTTTACAAATATCTCATTTAGTCCTCAGAACAGCCTTCTGGGGTAGATATGAAAAAATGCATATAGGAATCAGAAAAATTTTCAAACATAAGAAAGACTTTGAACTATGGTTTGAAGTCTTGGATAGGTGGAGTGGAAGGGTTGAGTTGCTTGCTTCCTTATCAGCTATTACCAGATGTTGCTTTGACCAGAGTGTCTCTCCTTCCTTGGTCAGCTGGGAAATAAACTATGTAATATCACAGCTTTTTTCTTATTGACATAAGATCCATACATAGACTTAGAACTGGAGGAGACTTTGGAGGGGCATCTAGTTCTACTCTTGTTTTATAGACAAGGAAACTGAAACCCAAAGACACTGAATGATTTGTTTTGGTTTATGCAGGTAGTAAGTGGCAGAGCTATTTGGCATTTAAAAGTCTTCATAACCAGGCCCTTTTTCCCTTTTCCATTCTTACAGATTTACTCCTCTCCATGGTGTCCATGATACAGTTACACTGGTGTGGTTGCTGTTGGTCACCCACAACATTCCTATCTCCAGTGACTGCCTTTGAATCTCCCCATACCTGAAATCTCCCCTCATCCCTTCCTATCTCTTGGATTCCCTGACTTTCTTCAATACTTAGCTCAAATCCTAGCTTCTGCAGGAGACATTTCTTGGTCATCCACCTTCAGCTGCTAGTGCTTTGCTCTCTTTCCATCTGTTCTCTATAACTTCTATATGTACCTACTTAGTTTATTTACCAGTTATAGATGTGTAGAGTTGTCCCAGTGGATAGAATGCCAAGCCTAGAGTCAGAAAGATTCATCTTCTTGAGTTCAAATCTGACTTTAGACATTTACTAACTGTGCAACCCTGGGCAAGTCACTTAACCTTGTTTGCCTCAGTTTCTCATCTGTAAAATGAGCTGAAGAAGGAAATGGCAAACCACTCCTAGTATTTTTGCTAAGAAAATCCCAAATGGGGTCATAAAGAGGTGTTATAACACAGAGGTGTTAAATGTGCAGTCATTGACTCTTGAATGTGACCCAAACTAGATTAAAATGTAATTGGGAAATATTTAACAAATTTAACCAAAAAAAAGTAAGACAGATGATATTAATATGCAGTTTTCTAAGTCTATGTGGCCCACAGATATCTCTATATATTATGATTCAGTGACCCCAGTTTCCTGAGTTTGACAGCAATGCTTTAGCTATCCTATCCTATAATGATATTGGGATGAAAGCAGAAACTTGGGCTAGAGTGTGGGGTTAAGGGTAATATTCATTGGGTGGCAGTTGGAAGAGAAAGTATTTTTAGTTTAGTTTTTTTGTTTGTTTGTTTTTTGGTGTTTTTGTTTGTTTGTTTGCTTTTTGGAGGGGGAAGGCAGGCAGTTCGGGTTAAGTCCCAAGGTCAGACAGCTAGTAAGTGTTACATGTCTAGGCTAGATTTGAACTCAAGTCCTCCTAACCCCAGGGGTGGTGCCCTATTCACTGCACCACCTGGCTGCCCCTTTAGTTTACTTTGTTGGAGCATGTTAGACCTCTGGAAATTGGGTAAGTCAGTTTGCCTGTAACCTAATTTATTAGTAAAAATTTTTTCCCCATAAATTCTCTCACTGAAAGAAGAAACATTAAAACTGGCAACTGGGCAGAAGTATTAGTATTCATCTGTCTGTACTATCATATTTATAAGCAAAAAATAGCTGAGATAAATTTTCCTTCCTTTGTATAATTATGGAGGATAATCTATTCTCTGGCAGAGTCCTTTTCCTATCCTTTGGGTTTTTTTCTGGAAGTGACAATTTATTTACTAATCTTAATTGAAGGTCAAAAGTGGTGACTGTACCTTTAATTTTACTTTTCTCAACACTTGCTTTTTGTTTCCAGATAGTAACAGCATTTTAATGTAAATAATTGCCATGTTTTCTAGAAGATAATTTGAAGAAAGTTATAGTTGAGTTCTTAATAAGTTATTTTAGATTAACTCCTAAATAATGATCAAATCAAGACCTTTTTAGAAGACAAGATTTTATCTTAAGCTGTGAAAATGTTCTCTCAATTCTAGTTTTTAGAATCCAAATATTTAAGCCATTTTTGCATACCTAGTAAGTTCCATTTTAAAGACTGACAGAGTGCTTACTGTTAATCTTGTGACTTGAACTCAATTTTTTACTATAGAGAACAAAATTGACTAAGTACACGAACAATATATTTATGAAACTGATTTCATTCTTTAAAAGTTAATAAGATATTTAAATCCAGACAGGTTGTTATGAAAAACCTAATCAGAATGTAGCCAGTACTGTTCATGCCTCCCTAATGCAGTGTTGCATGCACTGCTGAGCATAATGTGAAAAAAAAAAGTCCCATAAAAAGTTAAGTACCAAGTAACTAACTGGAAAAAGACCTTAATGGGAGAGCAGCCATGGTCATTAATCTGATAGAATGGTTCTTGTAGAGATGGTTATGTGTGTTAAGCTGCACTGGCACTTTAGTAAGTGAAATAGGAAATTCAAAATTAAATACTTTATTAGTGATAAAATGTCAGATTCCTTAAAGTAGCTCTTAAAAACACTTTTAGTATTTTTTCATTCTTTTTTCCATAAAATGTTACTGTTTCCTTCTAATAAGAACACTTGACAACACAAACTACATACTTGTTAACTTATCATTACTATTACTATTTAACAGATTAGATAGTCTTGTATTTATATAAATGTCTCATCAAATGTTCCATAAAAGTGAGTACATATTCTTGCTAATGCCTCTGATATCCTTTTTGTATTTTATTTTTATGTAAATAGTATTTTTTCCAATTACATATATAGTTTACTTCATTTATTCCTCCTGTCCCCCTGATATAGATGATACATATATAATCATGTTAAATATATTTTCATATTATTCATACTGTGAAAGAAGGCACACAACAAAAGGATAAACCACTAAAAAAAAAAAAACAAAGAAAGTGAAAACAGTATGGTTCAATTTGCATTCAGATTCCATCACTGCTTTCTCTGGCTGTGGATAACATTTTCCATTATGAGTCTTTTTGAATTGTCTTGGATGTTTGTGTTGCTGGGAAGAGCCAAGTCATTCATAGTTGATCATCAGGCAATGTTATGTTACCATGTGCCGTGTTTGCTTGGTTCTGCTCACTTCATTCAGCATCAGTTCGAATAAGTCTTTCCAGGTTTTCCTAAAATCTTCTTGCTCATCATTTCTTATAGCACAATAGTATTCCATTATATTCATAGACCACAACTTGTTCAGAGTGATTCCCCAATTAATGGGCATCCCCTCATTTTTCAGTTCTTTGCCACCACAAAAAAAAACTGCTCTAAATATTTTTGTACGTGTAGATCCTTTTTCCTTTTTTATGATCTTTTTGGAATACAGAACTAGATAGTGGTAATGCTAGGTCACAGAGTATACACAGATTTATGGCTTTTTGGGCATAGTTGCAAATTTCTCTCCAGAATGACTGGACCAGTTCACAAATCCACCCTATTTTTCCACATCCCCTCTAACATTTATCATTTTAATTTTCGGCTGTGTTAGACACTCTGATAAGAAGTGGTTCAGAGTTGTTTTAATAGTGATTTAGAGCATTTTTTCATGTGACTATTTTTGATAGCTTTTTCTTCTTCTGAAAACTGCTTGTTCATATCCTTTGACCAATTATCAATTGAATATTGACTCTTATTTTTATAAAATTAGCCCAATTCCCTAATATATTTGATAAATGAGAACTTTAGCAGAGAAATTTGCTGTAAATTCTCACTCCCCTCTTTCTACCTCCTGGTTTCCTGCTTTCCTTGCCTTTTGGGCTACATTGGTTTTGTTTGTGTAAAATTTTTAATTTCCTGTAAGCAAAATTATACATTCTGCTTCCTGTGATCCTCTCTGCCTCTTGTTTAGTCATAAACTTCCTTTACTCATAGATCTTACAGCTATATTTTATGTGCTTTATTTAAGATATCACCTTTTTGTCTAAATCATGTATATATTTTGATCTTATCTTGGCATATGGTGTGAGATATTGGTCTGTGCCTAGTTTCTGGAAACTGCTTTCTAGTTTTTTTCAGTGATTTTTGCCAAATGCGAAGTCCTTATCCCAAAAGCTTGGATTTTGGCATTTATCAAACATTAGATTACTACGGTCATTTACTTTAGTGTATTATGTGCCTAATCTATTACACTGATCTATCACTCTATTTCTTGGCCAGTACCAGATTGTTTTGATTATTACTGCTTTGTAATATAGTTTGAAATTTGATTTGATATTTGATATCAATTTGATATTTTGATAGATACTGCTAAGATGCCTTCCTTCACATTTTTTCCATTGATTCCCTTGATATTCTAAGGATCTTTTGTTCCTCCAGATGAATTATTTTTTTCTAGTTTTATAAAATTATTCTTTGGTAGTTTGGTATAGCACTGAATAAGCAAATTGGGTAGAATTGACGTTTTTGTTTTGTTGGCTCAGCCTACCCATGAACAATTAATATTTTTCCATATGTTTAGATTTGTTTTTATTTGTGTGAAAAATGTTTTGTGATTGTGCTCATTTAGTCCCTGGGTTTGTCTTGGCAGGTAGAGGAGCATTTCATATTGTTTATACTTATTTTAAATCGAATTTCTCTTCCTTTCTTTTCCTTCTGGGTTTTGTTGGTAGTATATAGAAATGCTGATTTGTGTGGGTTTGTTTTATGTACTGCAACTTTGCTAAAATTGTTAATTGTGTCAACTAGTTTTTTTTTTAGTGATTCTCTAAGTATACCATTATATCATCTGCAGAGTGATAGTTGTGTTTCCTTATTACCTATTCTCATTCCTTCAATTTCTTTTTCTTTTCTCTTATTGCTATAGCAAACATTTCTAGTACTATATTTAGTGAATAATAGTGTTTACAGTGGGCATTCTTGCTTCACTCCTGATCTTATTGGGAAGGCATCTAAGTTATCCCCATTACAGAAAATGCTTGTTAATGGTTTTAGAGATATAGTTTATCATCCTAAGAAAGTCTATTTATTCCTATGTTTTCTGGAGTTTTTAATAGGAATGAGTTGTATAATTTATAATAGTATTTCAAAATTTTGAAAACCTACAATTTTTACTTTCTTGTAAACAAGTAATTAGAGTAAGGCTTAAATACAGCATTGTCATAGATGGAAGACTATTCAAACTACAAAAGAGATACTTTATGAGGGTGGAAAAAAAATAACAATTCTTTTGGAAGGACAAAAAAAATCTAGAATATCCAAGGAAATAATTTTAAAAGGCAGGAATGTAGAGGTAATTCTAGAGTTCCAGCTATGTTTATAACAAAGCAGTTATTGTCAGTAGCATTTGGTGTGCTGTTTAAAAAATTGAAAAGTAGATAAGTGGAATAGACTAGATGAGGAAGAATCAGAAAAAAAAAACTGAAGCTAAATCATAGTTCAACAAACCTGAAAACAAATTACCTAGGAAAGAAGCACCTATTTGACAAGAATTTCTGAGAAAACTGGAAAGTGGTTCAGCATAAATTAGATTTAGACCAACATCTTACACCACATACCACAATAAATTCAAAATGGATATGTGAACTGAATACTGTAAAAAAAAATTAGAGAAACAGATTTTATACTGTTTACAACAATGACTGTGAGGGATGTGAATTTTTAACCAAAGAAAGATGATTACAAAAATTAAGATAGATGATTTTAATTAAATGAAATTAAGAATCTTTTTCATGAACAAAATTAATGCAACTAGGATAAGATGGGAAATAGCCAACTTGGGGAAAAAACTCTTTTCATCAAGTATCTCTAATAATAGCATTATAGGCAGAGGAAAATTATAAGGTCCAAAACAATTCTTCCCAGGGCGGGTAGGTGGTAAAGTGAATAGAACAACGGCCCTGGAGTCAGGAGGATCTGAGTTCAAATTCAGTCTCAGGCACTTAACATGTACTAGCTATGTGACCTTGAGCAAGTTATTTAACCCCAGTTGCCTTACTTTCCCCCTCCAAAAAGCAAAATAACAAAAACAAGAAAAACAGAACTATTCTTCCCAAAATAAGTAGTCAAATAATGTGGAGAAATCATTGTGACAAGAATTGCAAACTATTAGTAGTGATAGAAAAACCTCCTCCAGATCTTTAATAATAAGAGAAATACATATTGTAACAACTTCGAGATGTCATTTCCCTCTCAGCAAATTAATAAAGATGATAAAAGATGGGAATAGTATTGGAGTGATTATGGGAGGATGAGGACATACTAATTGATTGCTGGTGTTGTAGTGATTTGGTCCAAACATTATGAAAAAAACAATTTAGAATTATGCAAACAAGATGAATAAAATGTCCCAACACTTTGACCCAGAGATTCTGTTGCTTGGCATTTATTCCAAAGAGTTGAAACACAGAAAGATTTTTCTTGTACATCAGAATTTTCCTATCAGGACTTTCTGTGATAGCAAAGAACTGAAACCAAAGTGTAATCACCCATTGACTGGAAATGGCTAAACAAATTGTGATGCATGATGTGTAATTGGATATTACTGTGTGCTGAGTATGATGAATACAGAGAAGCATGAAAAGACTTAGGTAACCCGAAGCAAATTAATAGAAGTAAACAGAACCAGAAAAACGATGTAAATGGAAAGAGTAACAACAAAATAATCAAAATTGAATGCTTTGAAATTATAATGACCAAATTTAGCTCTAAGGAAGAGTTATGAGAAGATCTCCTTTCTCCTCCCCCCCCCCCCCAATTCCTTGTTTCTTTGCCAGGATGAGAGACTCTGATGCTTTTTGGATATGTTGATTATTTTTTGCCTTTTTACTTCCCATGTTTTTTCTTCTGGTTCTACTGATCTGGTTTTGTGTAGAGTTATAAAAGTTAATTGTCGTGATGGCTAGGTAGCACAGTAAGTAAGAGCACCAGCCCAGAATAGGGATGACCATCAGTTTTGGCCTCAGTACTTAAGCACCCATACATAAATAACTAGCCTTGTAACCTTGAGCAAGTTACTTAACCCCAATTGCTTTAAAAAAAAAAAAAAGTAATTGTCTTGGATATCCAGTATTTATTAGAGATGTGCTATGAAGATTATTTTACCAAGTTAACCATTTCCCTAGAGATTTTTTCTTTCTTTTTACTTGTATCCATAGTTCCTGACACAGTAATTAACACAGAGTAGCACTTAATTAATGCTTATTGATTGCTTTTATAATTTTAGCTGTGTTCATTTTGTGTAAAGAATATTTACAAAATCAAATTTGTTTGTTTTTCTTTGTTGTTATATCCCTCTGTCCCTTGTTTAAGAACTTGGGTCTCCTATCCTTAGTAGTAAAAGGTATCTCTTTCCATATATCTCTAATTTGTTTCTTTTGTGACCTTTGAATAAGTATATGGTGTGAAATGTTGGTCTAAATCTAATTTTTGTCAAACCACTTCTATTTTTCCCAGCAGATTTTGTTGAAAAATGTTTCTACCCCAGTAGTTTGGTTCTTTGGGTTTAATAAATGCTGTGTCTTTATGTTCATTTGATTCTGGGTTTTGTATCTTCATCTGTCTTATATAGCCTTTCACTTGGATTGTTAGTCCCCTTTTTCCTCCTGTGGGGCCTGAAGATCCTAATAGTCAAGGCTGAATCCCAGTGTATCCTTCTGAAAATTGTGTCCTTTGGGTGACTTCTAATCCTGGCTCTGTCATTGTGCTTCCTTTTCCCCTGTTATTGCTTTTCCATGCCTCTTGAGTATTTCAGGTTTAGCTACAAGGGTTATTAGTATTGGGAATTTTGCTCCAAATAAAAGGGTTGATTTTAGCATTATTGACTGGTTTGATTGTTCTGTGGAACTCCCCTCCTTTAGGTTCTAAAAAAAACTACTACAGTGGACTGAGACCCTTTGAAAAGCGTGGTATCTATAGCATGTGATCTAAAACTTGAGTGGGGTTTATCAATGTGGATGATTATCTCAGTTCTGTTTTTTTTGTAGCTTCAGAGAAAGGTGTGCCAATAAAAGATATTTTCAGAACGAACACAAGTGGGTAGTTTTGTTGCATTGATTAGTTATGTCTGACTCTTTATAACCCCAAGGACCATAGCACACAAATCCCTTCTCTCTTCCACTATCTCTTGAAGTGTGTCAAAGTTATGTTCATTCTTTCTAAAGTACTGTGCACACCCCAGAACGGTGTGCAACAGAGATCCTTACTCAAATAATACTCAGAAGCTTCTCAAGGTAGGAAGCAGAAAAGAATGATTTATTATGATCTCGAGAAAGGGCCACCCTCCTGACAAATGGTTAGGGGAGGAGAAGCAGTTTATAAAAGGAAGTGGTGAAGTTATAAAGCCCTCACTCGGAATTCCTTCCACACACTCCCCCCCTTCTGACCCTTTTCTTCCATTGACTAGAAGTCAGGTGAACAATCTAAGCACCACAATCTACCTCAAGTACCAGAACAGGGAAACAGTAGACCATTTGAATAGTACATTTGAGAAAGTACTTCTGTCCTTAGTTGACATAGCCTATGCTGAGGTGTCACTGAGGAGAGGGATGACTCCCTACCTCTCTGAGTTTTGAGTCCTGGTAAATCATGTGATTTTCAGTGAAGGGGGACTTGGGCCTGTTTCCCCACAAAAAGCCTTACTAGATTTTAGAGTATAGTCTGAGAAGTTTTCACCTCTCTTACACAACACTATACCACTGTCATCCCCTTTTCCTTTTGCCTTCCGTCTTTTAGAGTGAATCCCATCTTTTTATCATGTGGCTAAAATATTTAAGCTTCAGTTTCAGTATTTGACCTTCCAGTGAATAGCTTGAATTAATTTCTCTAAGTATTGACTAATTTGACCTCCTTGCTATCCAACGGTCTCTCAAGAGTCTTCTACAGCACCACAGTTTGAAAGCCTCCATTTCTGCTATGCTAAGTATATCAGTTCATTTAAATTTGGGGGGTAAAAAAACATTAAAACACAGCATTTTTTATATAGTCTCATTTCCCACTGATTTTGCAACATTGTTTACTCCATTGTTTGTAAGTTGTCATATCTGGCCTCAAGTAGCTTTAGGGATAATACTTAAGAGGTGATATAATAAAATATGTTTTCCCTGTGTGTGCAAAGTGCATGTGTAGCTAACAATTGTCATCCCTTAACTTTTTTGCCTCTTCGATAAGTCTAACTTAAAAACAATAAACATTTGGCAAAATATGCAATTTGTCCTAGTCTAACTTAAAAACAATAAACACTTGGCAAAATATGCAATTTGTCCTTATGTCCTATAATAAAATGAAGATGTAGGGTTAAACCAAATTTACTTCCTAAATTAATGGGAATTTGTCTGGAGGGATATGAATTCTAATTTCTTTTGTATTTGCTATCTGTGGTATACCTTTTGTTATTTATGTTGTCTTGTTTTCTGATTATCTCCTCAATCATTAAATTGAAATCTACCTCTAGTTTGCCAAGATGCTTATTGGTCATCTCCTTCACTGGTTCACCTTCTTTTCTCTTTTGTATACATAGCTACCTAAGTAATCTCACCTCCCATGGCTTCAATTTATTATCTCTATACAGATGATACTCCGATCTCTTATCTGACCTGAGCTCCAGTTCTGTGTCAACAGCTGTCAGTGTAATATCCACTATGAATGTCTTGCCAGCCATTTGTATTTCATGGTTCCAAAACTGAACTCATAATCTCTCCTTCTGCCCTTTCCAGTTGCCATAATTCTGTTTGTAATACCCCATCAGAATAATTAGCTTATTTAAGTCTAGGAATGATATAATCAGGTTGTTGGAAACTTTTGGGTTATGGGATAGGAGGGAAAAGGGAATAAGCATTTATTTAGCCAGTAGGACACTGTGCTGAGTACTTTACAAATATTTTGTCATTTGATTCTCAACAGCAACCCTGTGGGTGTTATTCTGACCCTCATTTTACAGTTGAGGAAACTGAAGGCAGACAGAGGTGAAGTGATTTGCCAAAGGTCACACAGCTAGTGTCTTTGAGACAAACTTGAACTTGGGTCTGCATGACTCCAGGCTCAGCACTCCTACTTATTCTACCTTCTAACTGCCTCTGGTAGCTAGTAATTATTAATTAGCATTAATTAGTTACTATTGATAAAGCAAAAAAAATATACTAGAGTGCTGTGGAATATGCAGGAACCAGAAGAAGTTGGGGAAAGAGCAGCCTTTTTTCTTGAAACATCCATTAGTCCTTGAGTTTGAGTAGTTGGGTACAATTGATAATGTAGTCTTAGTCTTCTTTTTTGAGATGCCTATAAGACTGTTGGCCTTTCTTGATATTTCTATTCTCTTCCATAACTCAATCCTTCTATTTCTTTCTTTTTTTCCTGAGCTGCCAGTTCTTTTGACTCAACTCTATGTGATCTTACTCTTCTTTGTTTCCATATTCTTAGAATCTCTTATCATAATGGTTCTTAACTTGGGGTCTCTAAACTTATTTTTAAAATATTTTCATTATATTTCAATATAATGGTTTCCTTTGTAATCCTGTATACTTTTATTCTATGCATGTAAAAACATTATTCTGAGAATGGATCCTAACCTTTACCAAAGTGCCAAAGGGGTGACACAAGACATAAAAAAAGCCTTTTCAAGTTCTAAGATCGCTAACCAATATCTCTGGCAGTAGCTTTTATTGATTCAAAGAACTGTACACCTCAGTTCACTATCAACTCTCTGATTGGTTCACTCAAGAAGTGTTCTTGCATAACAAAGGTATTTTTAAGTGGAGTGGGATAATCAATGGATCCCTACCCTTAAATGTTGATGACATAATTATCATTCTTTTAATGACATAATCATCATTCTTGACACAGGCATAAAATATTAGTCATTTTTAACTTTTTCCTTTCCTTCATTCTATATATTAATTGCCAAGTGCTGAATGGTTTGTTTGTTTTTTTTTACTTAAATTTTTCTAGATCATTTTTATCTTAATAACTCATTTGTATCCTTTCTATAGAAGTGTAAGCTCCTGGAGGGAAAGCATCACGTAGTTGCCATAGCATCCCTAGTACTTAGCAAAATGCCTTAAATATAAATAGCAATTGAACAAATCTTTGTTAAACTGAATTGAAGAAAGGAATGATCTCAAAAAGTAGCAAAACATTTAACAAAAATGTCTCAGGAGTCTCATTGAAAAGGTGGAAAGTTGTGAATTAGACAGTACAATTAAATGGGTTAAGAGCTGGCTGAATATCTGGATCCAAAGAATAGCTGTTAGTGATTTACTGTCAACATTGAATGAGTCTCTGGATTCATGCTTATTTTTTTTTAAAGCAATTGGGGTTAAGTAACTTGCTCAAGGTTACACGGCTAGTCATTATTTGTGTGTGGGTGCTCATTTTCTGAGGCTGGTTTCGATCTCGGGTCATCCCAACTCCGAGGCCAGTGCTCTTACTCACTGCGCCACCTGGCCGCCCCTGGATTCATGCTTATTACTGTTATTTAACTTATTTTTTTTTTCAGTGTGATTTAGAGAAAAATCATATGGTTGTGCTTACCAAATTTACAAATGACAGAAAGGTAACAGGGATTGCTTACGTGAGAAAGGACATTCAGGATCCATTTTATCTTAATTTGTTATTGTGTTATGTCTGACTCTATGACCCTGTGAACCATCCTGTTTATGGGATTTTCTTTGCAAAGATACTGGAGTGGTTTGCCATTTTCTTCTCCAGTGCATTGACAAATAGAGGTTAAGTGACTTTCCCAGGGTTATACAGCTAGTGAATGTCTGAGCCCTGATTTGACTCTTCCTCTTCCTGACTCCAGACCCACTGCTCTATCCACTGAGCCACCTAGCTGCCTCCTTGTCTAATTATAGCTAGTATTTGTATATTTACAAAGCACTTTATATATATACATTAACTTATCAGAGTCTGACAACAATTCTGGAAGGAAGATTTTACAAATGAGGAAACTGAAGCAGATTACAGGCAAGTGACTTGCATTGAGTCATACAGCTTTTAAGTGTCTGAGACATGATTAGAATTCAGATCTTCCAGACTTCAAGTCTAATGCTCTTGTATAGTGTGCTACCTAGATAGCTAACTCTAAAGGTTTTAGTGAATTGCAAGCACAGTATGAGTCAACACTGAAAAAAATAATTCAGTTTTAGATTGAATCAAGAGAGGGATAATATTCTGTATTAGCTAGGATAGGAATAGCCTAATCTATTTTGATTATCTGCATTTACAGTACTTCATTCAGTTTTGAGTATAATGTTTTAGTATAGATATTGGTAAAGTTGGAGAACATATAGAGCCAAAGATTTCTATATGGATGATGAAGGGCTTCTGCGTTTTTTTCCTAACTCTAACCTCTTGCTTAAGAGATATCATAGGCTCTTTACTGCTTACTGGTTTGGGCCACAACACCCCAGTCAGAAAAAAAAAATTTGATCTCGAGGTTTCAGTACAATAGGTCCACAATGCTCTGTCCTACCTTTCTAGTCTTCCTGCAGCTTATTCAACTACAGCTTATTCACCCCTACATACTCTTCAGTAAAATGATACTATTCTCTTTGCGGTTCCTCACACAAGCCTCTATTTCCTAACTACATGCATTTTCACTGATTATCCCCCATCCCTAAAATTCTCTCTTATCATTTCCAGCCTGGATTCTCTCAAACCCCAGTTAAAATCCCACCTTCTACAAGAAGCCTTTTCCATATTCCTTTAATGCTAGTGCTACTCAGTTAGCTCTTAGCATAATGCCTGGCACATAATAGGTATTTAATAAATGTATATTAATTGATTAATTTATCTCCCATATAGCCTTGTTTGTACATAGTTCTGTGCATGTTCTCACCCCCAGTAGACTGTGAGCTCCTTGAGCACAGAAACTATCTTTTTCTTGGGATATAGGCACTTCATAAATGTTTGTTGTCTCACTGACTGAAGGGGTCGTTTTAGGCCAAAATAGTCATGATTGTTAATGAATGAGGTGTGGGACTTGTTATATCTTGAAAAATGAGTAGGATTTGGCAAGAGAGCAGTGAAGGATGTTCCAGAAAGGTAAGAGATTGTGAGGAAAGGCAGGGAGCAGAATGTCAAATATATGTCTTATGTATGGCGCACTGAGGTCATTCACTTACTTGGGATAGAGGGAAAAGAGATGTGTGTAGAGCTATTAGTTTTCACATGAGATGAATTATGTCTGATAGAACCATATTTGGTTAATGATACAAGTGACAAATATTGAAATGCAACAAGAACTACACCTAAATACAGATTTAACAATCGAAATATTACATATATTTATGTAATCTCATTTTTCTGATCCTCTTCTGGATATCTAATTTCTCCAGTTGCACTAGATGAGAGCTCCACAAGGAATCAGACTTTAATCTCTACCTGTAGATAAATATATATACTTTTACCTTTCTGAATCCATATCTTCCTAAAAAAGGGAAAGGTTCAAGGCTCATCTCAAACACTGTCTCTCTTGAGAACCTTTCATGGGTTCTTTCTATCCCCATAAATGTATTAAGTGAAAAGTAGAGATTCCTTTCTGAATTCTTGTAGTACTTTGTTTCTGTTTATGTAGTGATAGTCACATTCTGGCTTGCATTAGTTATTTGTGGATGAGCTTCTCTTTCCTCCTTCTCCACCACTGCCCCTAGTCTATAAACTGGCCTCGTTTCTATTCTTCACATACGGCATTCATATCTCCTATCTCTGTGCCTTTGTAATGACTGTTCCCCATGCCATGAAAGTACTTCCTTATCTCTGCTTCATAGAACTCATAGACCCAACTCAAGCACCATCTTCTGTATGAAACTTTTCTCTATCTGTCCAGCTGCTAGTGCCTACCTTGTATTTAACTACTTGGTAATAATAATGATGATGATAATAATAGCATGTATATAGAGCTTTGAGCATTGTACATACTATCTCATTTGATCCTCTAAACAACCATATGAGAAAGATACTATTATCCTCATTTTAGATGAAACAGAGGTTAAGTGACTTGCCCAGAGTAACACAGCTCTGAATGTCTGAAAATAGGATTTGAACTCTTACTGTATTTTGTCTTCGTACTACAAATTAAGCACTCTTATCACTGTGCCATCTAGCTGTCTCATATATATTTACATTTTTTGTGTTTATGGTGTCTATATTTTTAGAGAGATCTGTCTTACCCAGTATAATGTAGGCTCCTTGTGAGTAGGGATAGTTTCCTTTTTTTGTACTAACATCTCCAGTGCCTAGCACATAGTAGGTAATTAGTAAATTCTTATTGATTGGTATGTTTTATATCTCTTGATTTTAAACTCCTTGCACATACCAACATAACACAGTTAAATTACAACACAAAATTATTGTAATTGAAGTAAATGCAATGTGAAGTCTAAGAAAGGAAATTCAGTGCTAAGGTATTTAATTGAATACCCTGATGTGACTGTTCAATAACCGAGACTGCCCAAAAAGGTGTTGTAATTAAAGAAGTATGATTGAAAACAAGGAAGTAATATTCTCACTGATAAAAAAAGCAATTTTGTGTTCATTTTTGAAGAAAAAAATAAACAGGCATATCATATGATCATAGTTTTAGGATTTAGTGGGACTTTAGAGGAATCAAGTCCAATCCCTTACTTTACAGATAAGGATATTGAGACTCAGAGAGGTGAAGTGTTTTGCTCAATGCCATTTAAGTAGTAAGTGGCTAAGCTGAGTGTTGAGCATAGGTCATTTTATTCCAGATCCGGTCATTTCACTGCTTCACAAAACATGGAGACCATGGTCTGAAGAAATGGTGGGTATTTGGTTTGCTAAAGAGAAAACTTATAATGAACTATCATCAGTAGTTGTCTTTAAACACTACTGAGTTAGAGTTACAGGGAGGCAGAAGACTGGCTCAAAATAAGAAAGAACCACTAACCAATAAGTCTCAGGAGGCAGTGGACTATCTTTCAAAGCACTCGGACAAAATTGGTGTCTGACTTGAAATTCAAGATTCTTTTTCACTATCCATATTGGCTCTTACTGTTCTGAGATGCTATGGTAATATACTTACATCTTTCCATTCTTAACATAGATCAGGTTAAATATGAATGAAGATTCAGTATGTCGTATTGGTTCCCTTTTCAACATCTAAAGATACGGTTTAAGGCACTCTGATCTTACATGTTTAAATTTCAGGAAAAAAGATTGGCTAGTGAATCAAGAGCAGGAGACCAATGTTCCCATCAACTGTTGCATCTTTGCTTATGTTTAGGTTAATCACTTAGCTTTATTTTTATTTTTTTCCTTCTGTAAAATAGTAGAGATGACATAATTTATCTTCAAGTCTTAAAGTACCATCTTTAGTAAGAAGCCTTTCTTAGCCATCTCTTAGTGTTTAGACTGTGAGTTCTTTGAAAGCAGAGACTAGGGATTTTCTGGTTTGGGGGTGGGGGTTGTCCTTTTAAAAAAAATCCTCAGCATGTACAACAGTTCCTGAAACTTAATAATTACTAGCTGATTATTTACCAAGAGTATTAGTAGGGATCAGACAATGCATTGTGAGTAAATTTGGCATATAAATTCAAAATTGTAATGAGATCTGGGTGGTGCAATTGATAGACCTCCAGTCCTGGAACCAGGAAGACCTGAGTTCAAATGTGGCCTCAGTTACAAGCTGTGTGACCCTGGGCAAGTCACTTAACCCTGTTTGTTTCAGTTCCATATCTGTAAAATGAGCTGGAGAAGGAATTGGCAAACCACTGCAGATCTTTGCCAAAAAAGTCCCAAATGGGGTCACAGAGTCAGATATAACTGAAACAACTGAACAACAACAAAGTAGAGTTCTGGGGGGTTTCCCATAGTTAGTGGGCATGACTTGAAAATCCAGCTCAAGAAGCCTGAAATGAGATGCAAATGGTCTCTCCCCTGAAAAATCAACTATGAGGTTGGGAATAAGAGGTAGGAGATAGTGCAGAAAATTTTAGTCGAGAAGAGAAAGTTTGGAATACTTTCTGTGTGCAGCGGGATAGAGAATCTGGGAAGAGGGAGAGAAGGGCCCTTTTGAGATTAGTTAACATAAATTAGTAGTGGACCCAGTGTGCATGGCTACAGGACTTTTATCTAGTTTCATTCATCAGCATGAGAGAGAGCTCTGAGGTGGTAGATGGTAGGAATAACCTAGAGTTGGGCTTTGGCAAGGGATAATGAGATAATGGAGAAAGGCTTCCAAAGTGGAAGGGTACTATGGAGTTGAGCTAGTGAAATACAGATACTAGGAAAGGAAGGAAAGTGAAAACAAAAAGAGAAAGTTTGGGAAATTATGGAGGAATAGAAACTAATGGGGAAGTGAAGAATAGATGTAGGCGATGTCACTGAGAGAGATGGAATGACAAGATTATAATCAGATAAAAGAATTTCAAAGATTTGATCATGGAAATGATCACCCACTACTTGTGTTGAGATCAGCTAAACCATTGCTTTGTGTTACTGAAGGGGAGGAGGGGGATGTAGGTCCTCGGGTTTGGAAAACTTGAAAAACTGTGAGGTGAGAGTATTTAAGGAGACACACACACACACACAAACACACACACACACACACACACAAATACAAAACTCCTCACTCAAGTAAGGCAGGACTTAGGGGTGGCAAGAAAGACTGTGAGCTAGGTATTGAACTCCTTGAGAAAAGAGGGAGAATGGAGAATGACCTGAACCTAGAGGCCACAGGTAACAGCCATTCAGGATTAGGTGATTAATTTGGATAGAGTGAATAGCCAAGGAGAGGTTGCTGAGTGGTGACAGAGGAAGATCAGGAAATGACTGTATTGAACAAGGGAGTATTCTGACTCCCCTTCTAGGACCAATATGTTAAGTAGGAGAAAAGATACAGATACTTTTGGAAATAAGGGCTAGGGATTGAGTGTTTATTTGGAAAGGTACAGAGTCTCAATAAGGACCCGAAGTTGATGAGCCTAAGAGAAACAAATTGGTCTAAAATGAAAGGAATTTGGTATAGAGCAGGAATTCCAGAGGACAGAGTGAAAGAATCAGGCAGAACTGGAGTAACACTCTAGCTAATAGTAGAACTAATAGTAGAAGTTGCAGATTGAGGTAATTTTTTCTCAGGAATTCCATATTCCAGGGATTAGGAAAATAAGAAGGAATGGAGTTTGCTTCTTATAGGAAGAATCTGGGCAGAGAAAGCACAGCTGTATCTTGGGGGGTGGGAAAGGTTGAACTTCTGTTTGGTTGTCATGGTACCTGGCAGTATTAGACCTCTCAAATGAGAAAACATGTAAAGAGCTTAGCACAGTGCCTTATAATAGGCACTATATATATTTTCCACCTTTCCTTTTTGCCTGTTTGGTCATAAAGTCTGTCTGCAAGGCACTATGCCAGTCATATATATTTGTATGATCTTGGGGAAGCCAAGTTATGTTCTCGTTCTAGATTTTTGTTTCTTTATCTATAAAGTAAGGGTTTTAGACTAAAATATTTTGAAGTCCCTGCTCAAGGTGACTGGTGACTTTGAGTCATAGAAGGAATATACAGAAATGGGAAGGCGAAATGTTGATTAGCAGAAAACATATAATTGCTCAGTGTAACAGGAATTATAGAAAGTGATCAGGGGAGAGCAAGTAAGGCTAGAATAGAGAGTTGGGACTTGATAGTAAAAGGTCTTAAAAGCCAAGACCTTGAAAGAAGTTTGATTTTTGTCCCAGAGAAATTAGTTTGTGACTGGGCAGACTGAGGTTGAGAGCCTTCATGGTACCCTCAGTAGTAATAGAAAAGTTGGGAAGAGGGGAAAGTTGAGAGGAAGATATGAATTCCCTTTCAGATGTAGTGAGTCAGATTTTTATGGCATTTTGTTAGGTTGTACATGTCCTTTTGAATTGAAGTCATTGGAGAGCTCACTGTGCAGCCACTTTGGTTTCTTTTGATACTGTCCTTCTTTGATAGTATTCTTTATCATGATAATGAGAATTTCATTAAGAGTCTTCTAATCCTCCTAAGACAGTCTTCCTTATTAGAGTCCATAAGGTCATATTTGTTATTGGAACTTTTTGAAATCTGTTTGGCTGACTATACTTGATGATGCTTTTCTTACTTGACTTAGTTGATAATGATTACTTTTTCTCCAGCTGCCTTTGATTAGAAATCACCAAACAATCCCTCTTTGGTTAGAATTAGATCTTTTTTTTTTTTTTAATTTTCTTTATTTATTTTTAGTTTTCAACATTCATTTCCATAAGATTGAGTTATGTTTTTCTCCCCATCTTACCCCACCCCAAAACAGCAAGCCTACTGATACCCCTTCCTCTAATCTGTTCTCTCTTATATCCTCTCCCATCACCCCCCTAACTTTCTAATAGGGTAAGATGGATTTCTATACCCCAGTGCCTGTATATCTTATTTCCCAGTTGCATGTAAAAAAACAAAAAACAAAACTTTTTTTTTTAAACATTTGTTTTTAAAACTTTTGAGTTTCAGATTTTTCCCCTTCTTCCCTCCTCACCCACCCCCACTGGGAAGATAAGCAGTCCATTATAGGTTGTACATGTATAGTTACCCAAATAATTTCCGTAGTAGTTATATTGTGAAAGACTAACTATATTTCCCTCCATCCTGTCCCGCCCTCCCCCCCCCTTACTCTATTTTCTCCTTTGACCCTATCCCTTTTCAAAAATGTTTGCTTCTAACTACCCTCTCCCTTAATCTGCCCTCCCTTCTTATCCCCTACTCCCCTATTTTCCTGTAGGGTGAGCTACCCAATTGAGTATGTATGTTATTCCCTCCTTAAGCCAAATTCAATGAGAATAAGGTCCCATTTCTTTTCACCTTCCTGCTCTAACCCTTCCATTCTAACAGTTTTCTCTTGCTTCTTTTATATGAGATAATTTACCCTAATGTATCCCTACCTTTCTCCTTCTCCCAATTAATTCCTCTCTCACCTCTTAATTTTATTTTTTATATATCATCCCTTCATATTAAACTCATCCTGTACCCTCTGTCTATGTATATATGAACATACATATGCCCACACTCATGTGCATATTTATACACACATACACCCTCCTATACATACATATATATGTATGTATACATATATACATATATATTCCCTTCAACTATCCTCATATTGAGAAAAGTCTCATGAGTTACAATTATCATTTTTCCATGTAGGAATGTAAATAGTTCAATTTTAATAAGTTCCTTGTGATTTCTTTTTCCTGTTTACCTTCTCATGCTTCTCTTGCTTTTTATAATTGAAAGTTAAATTTTCTGTTCAACTCTGGTTTTTTCATCAAGAATGCCTGAAAGCCCTCTATTTCATTGAATGACCAGATTTCCCTTGTAGCATTATTCTCAGTTTTGCTGGGTAGGTGATTCTTGGTTTTAGTCCTAGCTCCTTTGACCTCCTGGATATCATATTCCAAGCCCTTTGATCTCTTAATGTAGAAGCTACTAGGTCTTGTGTTATCCTGATTGTGTTTCCACAATACTCAAATGGTTTCTTCCTGAATGCTTGTAGTATTTTCTCCTTGACCTGGGAACTCTGGGATTTGGCTATAATATTCCTAGGAATTTTCTTTTTGGGATCTTTTTTAAGAGGTGATCATGAATTCTTTCAATTTTTATTTTGCCCTCTGGTTCTAGAATATTAGAACAGTTTTGCTTGATAATTTCTTGAAAGATGGGTCTAGGCTCTTTTTTTGATCATGGCTTTCAGGTAGTCCAATAATTTTTAAATTATCTCTCCTGGATCTATTTTCCGGGTCTGTGGTTTTTCCTGAGATATTTCACATTGCCTTCTCTTTTTTCATTTGCTTGGATCTGTTTTATAGTATCTTGATTTCTTATAAAGTCATTAGCTTCCAATTGCTCCAATTTAATTTTGAAGGACTTATTCTCTTCAGTGAGTTTTTGAAATTACTTTTCCATCTGGCAAATTTGGCTTTTTAAGGCATTCTCCTCACTTGATTTTTGGGCCTCTTTTGCCATTTCAGTTAGTCTATTTTTTTAAAATTAAACAACTGCTTTATTAACTTCTGGTTTACATCATTCATTTCCACCAGATTATGAGTTACATTTTTCCCCCATTTTTTCCCTACCCACCACCCCAGAATAGCAGTCCCACTAGATATCCCCTCATCCCATCTGCTCTCTCCCATATCTTCTCCCATACCCCCTTTGACTTTGCTATTATGGCAAGGTGAATCTCTGGGCTCCAATGCCTGGACATCTTATGAAACATTTAATTTTAGAACTTCCATTTTCAGATCCATTCCCTTCCTCCCTTGTCACCCACTCCCTCTGAGAAGATAAGCAATTCAGTATGTGTTGTACATGTCTAGCTATGCAAAACATTACCATAGTAGATATATTGTAAAAGACTGCTTATATTTCCCTCCCACCTGGTCCATTCCCTACTTTGATCCTGTCCCTCTTTGATAATGGGTACTTCTAACCTCCCCTCTCCCCAGAATGCCCTCCCCTCCCCTCTCATCCCCCTTTCCCCTACTCAGGAGAGTGAGTGAGGGTATGTATGTGATTCTCTCCTTGGGCCAACTTCAATGAGAATATGCTTTTGCCTTTTTGCCTTCCTGTTCTTCCCCTCCCCTGTAACTACTTCCCCTTGCCTCTTCTACATGAGATAGTTTGCCCTACCCTGTCTCTCGCCATCTCCTCTTGCCACTTTCCTCTCTCACCTCTTGACTTCACCCCTTAAGAATCATCCCTTCCTTGGGGCGGCTAGGTGGCGCAGCGAGCAGAGAGCCAGCCCTGGAGCCAGAAGGACCCGAGCTTGGATCTGGCCCCAGACACCCAACACACAAACAAAAACCCAGCCACATGAACCTGGGCAAGTCACCCAACCCCAATTGCCCTCCAAAAAAAAAATAATAATCATCCCTTTCCATCAAATTCAACCTGTGCCCTCTATCCATGTATACCTGTGAACATATGCCATGTACCCTTCTTCAATTATTTTCATAATGAGAAAGGTTTCATCAAACACAGTTACTGTGTTTCCATGTAGGACTGTAAATAGTCCAACTTTGAAAAGTTCCTTTTGATTTCTTTTCCTTGATTACCTACTCAAGCATCTCTTGCTTCTTGTGTCTGAATGTCAAATTTTCTATTCAACTCTGTTTTTTTCCTCAAGAATGCTTGAAAGTCCTCTATTCCACTGAATGACCATGTTTTCCCCTGAAACAAGATACTCAGTTTTGCTGGGTAGGTGACCCTTGGGTTCATTCCCAGCTCTTTTGCCCTCTGGAATATCATATTCCATGTCCCTCAATGTAGAAGCTGCCGGGTCCTGTGCTATTCTGATTGTGTTTCCACAATATTGAAATTGTTTCTTCCTGGCTGCTTGTAGTATTTTCTCCTTGATCTGGGGATTCTGGAACCTGGCTATAATATTCCTGGGAGTTTTCTTTTTGAGATCTTTTTCAGGAGGTGATTGGTGGATTCTTTCAACCTCTATTTTGCCCTCTGGATCTAAAATATCAGGGCAATTTTCCTTGAGAATTTCTTTTTTTTTTTTAAGCAATTGGGGTTAAGTAACTTGCTCAAGGTTACACGGCTAGTCATTATTTATGCGTGGGTGCTCATTTTCTGAGGCTGGATCTGATCTTGGGTCATCCCAACTCCGCTCTTACTCACTGCGCCACCTAGCCGCCCCTTTAGGGCAACTGGGGTTAAGTAACTTGCCCAAGGTTACATGGCTAAGTTTTTGTTTGTGTGGATTAAGTATCGGAGGCTGGCTCGGAACTCAGGTCCTTCTGACTCCAGGGCTGACGCTCTATTCACTGCGCCACCTAGCTGCCCCTTGAGAATTTCTTTAAGGATGATTTCTAGGTTCTTTCTTTGATGATGGCTTTCAGGTAGTCCAATAATTTTTAAGTTATCTCTCCTGGATCTATTTTCCAGGTCAGTGGTTTTTCCCATGAGATATTTCACATTGCCTTCTATTCTTTCATTTGTTTGGATCTGTTTAATAGTATCTTGATTTCTCATAAAGTCACTAGCTTCCATTTGCTCCAGTCTAACTCTGAAGGAATGAATCTCCTCAGTGAGCTTTTGAGATTTTTTTTCCATCTGGCAAATTCGACTTTTTAAGGCATTCTTCTCCTCATTGCCTTTCTGAGTCTCTTTTGCCATTTGAGTTAGTCTATTTTTTAAGGTGTTATTTTCCTCAGTCAGGCTGTTGACTGTCATTTCATACTTTTCTTGCATCTTTTTCATTTCTTTTCCCAGATTTTCCCCCACTTCTCTTATCTGCTTCTTAAGGTCCTCTATGGCCTGTAGCCAGCTTGTATTTTCATTTGGGGCTTTTGGTGCAGGAGTTCTGACCTCACAGTCCTCCTCCATGCTTTGAGCCTCTTTGCCCCTAAAATAGGAGTCCAATGTTGAACTTTTCTGTTCATTTTGTTTTGTTTGCCTAGGCATGTTGCCACTTAATTACTTGATTTTGGGGCTTGTTGCCACAGTAGGACTCTGCCACCAGACAGGGGAGCTTCCGCCCAAACGTGGGGTCTTCACAACTTCCGCCAGTTGGGTGGCCTCTGTAAAGCCTCCACCCACTCTGGCAAGTTGGATACCCACCCCAAACTTCCCCCCAGACCACAATCCAGATCCAGGCAGTTTAAAGCAAAAGCGATTAACCCCCAGACTGATTGCTGGATCTTCCTACAGTTCGCAGACCAGGAGCTAGAGCCACTACTGACGCTGCAAAATGGCTTCTGTGCAGCTGTTTCTTCAGCAGCTTTTTGCCCCCAGGGGAGGAAGCCACGTGTTCCCCAAATACTGGTCCCAAAGTCCATAGGGCACTAACCTCTCACTTTGTCCTAGGCATTTCTGTGCTGATAATTCTGGAATCGCCTCAATTGCTGGTGTTCTGGGGTTCCACCAGCCGGCTGAAGGCCCGGCCGTCCTGGGGCTAAAACCGCTGACCTGGGCTCGGCTCTGCGGGCTGCGCTGTCGGTTCCCAGCTCACTGTGCTGCCTGCTCTCAGAGCACTGCTCTGGCCGCTCCCTGCAGGGCTGCTGGGCTGTCCTCAGCAGAAGGTTAGCTTCTCTGTGCCGTTCTGTGGGTGCTATGGCTCCAGAAGTTGTTCGGAGCTCTCTTTCACATTGTTTGAAATTTGTGTGGGGCAGAGCACATTGGAAATGCTGTTTCTACTCTGCCATCTTGGCTCCGCCCCTCTAGTCTATTTTTTAAGGTGTTAATTTTCTTCAGTGTACTTTTGGGTCCCCTTTAGCAGGCTGTTGACTTGCTTTTCATGATTTTCTTGCATCATTCTCATTTCTCTTCCCAATTTTTCCTCCACTTCTCTTACTTGATTTTCAAACTCCTTGAGCTCCTCCGTGGCCTATAACCAGTTCATATTTTTCTTGGAGGCTCTTTGTTTGTTTGGTTTTGTGGTTGGTTTTGTTTTTTGTTTTGTTTTTGTTTTTGCTTTTTGGAGGGCAGTTGGAGTTAAGTGACTTGCCCAAGGTCACAGGGCTAGTAAGTGTCAAGTGTCTGAGGTCGGATTTGAACTCAGGTCCTTCTGACTTCAGGGCCAGTGTTCTGTTCACTTTGCCACCTAGCCGCCCCTTTCTTGGAGGCTTTTGATGCAGGAGTTCTGACTTTGCTATCTTCCTCCCACTCCATGCCTTGATCCTTTTTGTCCCCCAAAAAGGATTCTATGGTCTGTTTGTGCTTCCTCTGCTTGCTCATATTGCCAGCCAATTACTTGATTTTTTGAGTTCTTTGCCGTGGTAGAACTCTGCTTCCAGAATGGAGAGAGCTTTGTCCCAAATCACTGGGGTCTTCGCAGCTGCCGGAGCTATTAGAAGGGCACCCTCTCTACAAGCTCTGGCTCACTGGCCACACACACCAGGACCACCACCCAGGACCCTGATCCAGATCCAAGCAGGTTAAAGCAAGAGCCATTACCCTCTGATTGGTCACTTGGTCCTACCCAGCACGTCTGTACAGCTGCAGCCTCCATAGCCATTCACCCTGGGGGAATGGGCCAGATTGTGCTCTTCCATCCCTCCCCCCCATTCCAACGGAGCTCCAAACCGACCTTTTTCTTTCTCTTTGGCATTTATGGCTTGAGAAGTCTGGAAAAAGCCCATGATTCACTCGCCTGAAGTGAGCTCTGGCTACTGCTGGTCAGGCTGCCCTGGGACCAGGACTGTGCTCAGTTCCCAGCTCAGTGTGATAGGCCCTTCTTGTCCACCTGCTAGGCTGCCTTCAGCAGGAGATTTGTTTCTCTCTGTCTCTGTGGGTTCTGTAGCTCTAAAGTTTGTTTAGAGTCATTTTTTTCATATTGGAAGTGATTGGAGTGGGAGCTCATGCCAAGTTTGTTTACTCCGCCATCTTCTCAAGTCTTTCAGCCAAAGTAAAATAAAGTATTTAAGATTCACCATAATGAGTAGACTCTTAAGGAGCCCAATTATTTGTTATGCTTATATTGGCAAGCAGGCTAGAATAATCTGACATAAACTGAGTCTGAACTTGATTGAATCTCTAGAATTAGATCTTAAACAGAAGATCTTTTGGTTGCTGCTTCTACCTATTAAGTAGTGAACTTGGTGTAAGGCAACCGAAGAAATTATCAGAAGGCTCTGTCATTTGTAGAGTTTGAAGAGTAGGTTTCTAAAGAGCTCTCTTAATTTTATGATCTGTGGCAAGAGTTTATGTGAGATGTAGTACCTAGAAAGTTTGACTTGGAATCAGAAAGACCTGAATACAGATTCTGTCTGATGTATACTAACCGTGTGACCATGGCAAATTACTTAAACTCTTAATGTTCTAGGCAATTTTCCAAGGCTTTTTCCTGACTTTTCCTCCCATCTTTAATCAAGAAAACAGAAAAACACAGAAAGAAATTCATCATACAGTAAAATTTTATGAAACTTTTGCTGCAGAGTTCTCTCGAACTGAACAGCTAGTCTTATGGCACTCCTGTTTATTAAAAAAAGAAAATAAAAAACCTGGATTGATTGAAAGTCTTGTTGTTGTTGAGCTATTTCAGTCATGTCTGACTCTTTATAACCCCATATGGAATTTTCTTGGCAAAGATGATGAAGTGGTTTGCCATTTCTCCTCCAGCTCGTTTTACTGATGAGGGACTGAGACAAACAAGGTTAAGTGACTTGCCCAGGGGTCACACAACTAATAAATATCTAAGGCCAGATTTGAACTCATGAAGATGAGTCTTCATTCTACTGCATCACATCTAGCTGGTCGCTTAACTGATTTAGAGTCTAAGGAATCCAATAACTGTTTTATAATTTGCTTCTAAGTCAGATGTTCAGATATTCTCACACATATGTATACATGTTTATATACATATGCATACGTGCACATACATACAGTCTGTTGTCAAGTCTTTTCTTCATAACATCATTCAGGTAAGTTCCCTTTTTTCTAATCACGCAGCCAACACTGGTTGCAAGCCCTTATCACCTCAGGCCTGAACTATTGCAGTGGTCTGTTGAAAGAAAGATAGTGAGTGAATATTTAATGAAATCCAGAAAGAAGAGGTTGAGTTCCTAAATGGAAGTACACCAAAGGCTAGTTTTAAAATGATGACTGATTTGGGGTTCTAGATAAATGACTCAGGACAACAGCCAAATTTTGATGGTTTTGAGGAGGAAGAATCATCTCCTCATCTATCTAGTCTTTCTAGAAACAATACCTCTTCATGCAGAATTTTACCCATGTGTTAGTATGATATGGAAGATTTGAGGTTTCAAACTTTTTTTGGTTGTATTTTTAGTGACGTGATTAAATCAGTGCTTTTTGGAAAGTTAGGCTGGTGCTTATGTGAATGAAGAGAGTGATAGGACATATAGGAAAAGCTTGATATACTATCTTTCTGTTTGAAACTGATACAAATATGTAACTAAATGCAATTCCCCAGTACACAAGTGGTCTGAGATTTTGAACTGTCTTCAGAAGAAATACAAATAAAGGATCAATAAACGTGTGAAAAAAATGTTCTGAATAAATGCAAATCAAAACAACTCTGAGGTTTTACCTCATTTTGCAGTAACAAAGATGATAAAGGACAGAAATAGTCAATATTGATACAAGTGGTGGTGGTAGTATTCACTACACTTCATCTTGGTTCTTGTATTCAACATTTATTTAATACCTACCCCCTGATAAAGGTGGGGGTTGAAGGAGGTACAAATTCAAAATGGTCTCTGCCCAGAAAGAGTTTACATTCTATACTGATTGAATGCAGTGTACAAACGGGTAGATAAATTTTAAAAGGGGATCGTAACAGATCTCTACTTTGTTCATAAAAGAAAACTGAGCAGCTTTGGATATCAGTCAGGCTCAGTGTATTCTTTGTTCAGATGCTTGCTAATCTAGTTTTCTGTAGCATATACCACATTTCCTTCCCTGTGGTGCTAGATTCTTAAAAGATGAGAACACCGTGACCCACAAAGATTCACTGCCATTGACAAACTCCCTTTGAATTTTTTAGCTCTGCCTTGCTAGCCTCTCTCTTGGTGACCCCTCATTAACCCAACTGAAAAGCCTCGGAAAGCTTTTCTCTTATCTACTATGTACAAGCACACAGAGCAGTACTTGTCTCTGTCAGTAGTATAAAATTTCTTCCTTCAAATAACGGACAAGAGATCTCTTCCCTCAGTTCCTACCAGTCTTTTGCTAGTCTTAGACTCCTTAATTTTTTGCTTTATTTAGTAAGCCCCATTATAATTTATCATGTCTTGTTTAGATGAGTGTCCCCAGTCAGTTGCCTTAAAAGTTATATAGTTGTTCTTTATTAATTACCAAAGGACATAATTGTGGGGCTTTATTTTATTAGATGTTAGTATGTTATTTCCCCGTTTAATCATGGTTGTTGATTTCTTTCCTCTTTGTTAAAAACTTAGAAGTTTTTAGCATTATTAATCCTCAGTTTTCTATTTGAGACTCACTGGGACCTATAATTTGAAGAAAAAAAATATAAGTTCTTCTAAATTTGAGGAATAAGACGTGATTAGAGAATGGGGAATTTTAAGTTGACATCTAGTGTGTAGTTTCTAATAGTTATGGATCTCATGTCTCACCTTCAGAAGCCTTTCACTTGATCCCTCCATCTCTACTACTCATCCTATATCTTATTTGCTTTTGTGGCTAAATTCCTGGAGAAGGTGATCTACAACTTTCTGTCTTATTTTCTGCTTAGCCCTCCAATTTCTGACCTTAACATTCTGCTGAAACTGGTCTCTTCAACATTCAAGATACCCTGTAACCCCACCACCCCATACCCTTTCCACCTTTCCAGTCTTCTTACACCTTACTCCCCACAGTATACTCTTTCATTCAGTTAATCCTTACTGTTTCACAAACAAGACATTCCATATCTCACCTACAGGCATTTTCTCTGGCTGTCTCCCATGCCTGGAATACTCTTCATTCTCATCTCTACCTCCTAGCTTCCCTGACTCCCTTTAAGTCCTAGCTAAAATCCCACCTTCTACAGGCAGCCTTCTCAACTCCTGTTAATTCTCAAGCTTTCCCTTTGTTAATTATATCCTGTATTATATCATATTTGTTTGCTTATTGTGGTGCTTAAGAAATGCTTATTGACTGACTAGATCATTCTCTAGATTTTCAATTTGCTCTCTTATTATAAGATATCTGATCAATTTTTTCTTTATATATTTTTTTAAATATGATGTCTAGGCTTTTGTTATTGTTCAGGGCTTTTGTTTGAATGTTCATTGATTCTTAAGTTATCTCTGGTATATTTTTAAAGAGTTATTTTCTTATTTTTTCCTTTATTGTTTTTGTTTTTTAAAATCCTTTTTTGTTTTAAAAAAAAAATAAGAATTTTCGTTGGGCTTCGCTTATAATTTTCAAGTCATTGTCTTTTCTTTGATTGTCTTGAGTTTCCTTGTCACCATAGTTGCTCTATGGTCAAGTTCTTTTTTTTTTTTTGTTCAATCTTCCCAGCCTTTTTCTTGACTATGAACTCTATGTTAGCCTTCGGCTTTGCTCATTTCTGGGAGGGAATTTTTACTTTTCACTGCTGTCTGGGGTCCAGAATGGAGTTTCTAAGATGATCTGATCTGGGGAGAGGTTTGTTTGTTTAATTGGTATTGAGCTCTGCAAGTCTCTGACCCAGGTTTGGGTCTATTGAATTGTGTGTAATTGAATTTCATCAGGCTATTGCTGAACTCAGTAGGCCTTTGGAAATGTTCTTCATGTTTAGAGTGACTAAACTGCTGGTTTTGGTCTTGGTCTGCCCTAATTATTCCACTGCAGGCTCATGTGCAGGGCTAAAGGTTAGACCTTAGTCCCACCCCTGCTTTTGGGCTCAGAGCCACACAGCTAAATTTTGTAATCTTTTTCCTTGCTCAGTACTCAACTAGGGCCTCTCTTGCTCACAACTGCAGCTGCTCCTCTCTGCCCTGGAACTGTGACCCAGTATTATTTCAGGGGTCCCTTGGTCTCTTTCTGCCTGGGTGCTTCTAGCCCTGTTGTTCATTCTTAGCTCCATCACTGCCCCTGGGCTCTAGAATGCTTCCCACCAATGCTGCTGCTGCCCAGCTGCCACTGCACTTTGCTGCTGGCCAGTTTTCCCCCAAATGTCCACAAGACTTCTCTATTTTTCTAAACTTCTCTGGGCTAGAAAAACGACTCAACATTTTCTAGGCCTTCTTGGGCAGAATTGGCTGTTGCTTTTTTCTAGGTTGTTATGGAGGAGGTATATTGGGTGAGGTGGGCAAAAAATGCTAAACCTCACCCCACTGTCTTGATTCTGCCTCTGACTAGATTATTCTCATAGAAAAGTAGAAGATAAAGGAACTGAGTTTATAGAAATTGAATGCACTAAGTTGAAAAGAAGTGAGTGGAGTGGTGAGGATAGGTAGTAGTGATCATAAAGTTCTTTCATAATCTCTTGTTCCCTTTTTTATTGTTGAAAATATTTCAGGGAAACCCCTTTAATCAGAGACCTGATATGAGAGGAATACCTTTAACAGTATATTAAATGTTACCTAAATGCTGGAAGAATCCAACTACATAGTTTTCTACACATAGACTTTTCTCCACTCAAACATTTTGTTAATTGGTACATTACAAATATAGGAACTTTTAGCTGAAGCTGGATCACCTTTTGACTTTGCTATTTGAAGACCAGTTTGTTTTCTTTTGAGGTACTTTTTAATATTTTTAAAACTTTCCCATGTGAACCAACATTTTTCTTCATTTTTAGTATAAGAAATAATTATAGGATCATAGATTTAGAGCTGGAAGTGGTCTTAGAGGCCAATGAGTCCAGTTCTTCCATCCTCCATTTTGCAAATGAGAAAACTGCAGCGTAAAGAGATTAAGTGACTTTGCTAGCATCACACAACTGATAAATGTCTGTGGCAGGATTCAAATTCAGATCCTCTAGATTCCAAATCCTGGGCTTTCTCCACTACCCCACTTGTTATTTCCTGCCTTTTATCAAGGGCTATTGCGGTAAAACCAGAGTTCTCTCACCCTTCAGTAGAGATTAGTTTTTTCTAAAAGGCACTGGCTGACCTTGGAACTTGATTGTCATTCTCCTGACCTTGGTGCAGCTTCCTAGTCACCCAGGGGCATAAAAAATCCTACTTATGTGGCATAGGGGGGAACCCCTCCAACTTGATGGATTTCTGAAGACTGTACAATTCTCTATATACTTATTAGTTTCTATTTGGAGATAAGAGGAGGAAGGTGGTGAATACAGAGATGCTAAAGGCCACTATATCCTTGTCACATATAACATGTCCCTGCTATATTAGGACAATTAAGATCTTTTTGTTAACTCTTCAGTGCCTCGTTTCATCCCAATATTAAACCTGAGAGATGTCACATACCCTTGTTGTATTTAACCATTTTTTTATTCAGCAGTTAGGAATCATGACAGTATAGATATTGTTAGATGTAAACTATGCCAGAGGATCTGCCTTGAGTTCTTCTTCCAGTAATACAGATTGAAGCTTTTCCATGCCTTACATTATATAACCCATGTCCATGTCCTCTCATCTTTCAAAAATGAAAATAACATGCAACACACAATATGTTACAGAAAATGATAAAGTGGAAATAGATCCCTGTTGACTTAAAATACTTCCAATCAAGAAATTCCAGGTACTCCTTTCCCCATATGCTTACATGTGAAAATACCACTTAGGGCTTTAGTTTTAGCAGCAGAATTTTAATATTGACTTCAGTATTGACTTCAATAAATGAATGACTTCACAAGGAAAACAACTGACAATACTTAAATTCCTTAAGCTAAAAGACTTGATCTACACATCTGTGAACACATGTCTACCCAAAGATTAGGTTTTCTTGAAACAGAAGGTGTGGGGTGGCTAGGTGGTACAGTGACTAGAGTACCTGCTCTGGAGTTAGGAGGAACTGAGTTCAAATGTGGCTTCAGACACTTAACACTTGATAGCCATGTGACCTTGGGCAAGCCACTAAACCCCAAGTGCCCTGCCTTCCCCCTGCAAAAAAGTAAAAAAAAAAAAAGAAAAGAAACAGAAGGTGAAGGAAGAAGTGATATCAGTGGAGGAAAAAAGAGTGTAATGGATCGGTAAAATAAACCATGTTTGTATGATAGGAAATGATAAAGCTATGTTTCAGATCATTAAAGTGTTCTTGTTAAAACAGAAAAAAAAAATATCACACCAGAATAATAATTCAGTTATTTGGGTAATATTCAGATGAACAGTTGCTTCAGTTGTCATTTACTCATATTCCTGCAGTCTTCTAGTATATATGTAATAGAAGCCATGTGTGGTAAGCCTAGTAGCTTGTTGCTCCGACTTGTCAAAACAATGTAGGTAGAAAAAAAACAATGAATGAACAAAGTTTATTTGCTACATCTGCTCTAGTTTATTCTGAAGGTAACTCTCAAATTGGGATGACTTCAAGCCCCTTAGATTAGCCATCAGTTCAAAAGAAACTGATTTCTATTTTTATGTATGTACTAAATATATGCAATGCTAAAAAATGCATGGACCATGTAAAATGCATGTAAACTTACTTTCTAAAGTGGAGTTGTTCTTGGCATTTCTTTTATATTGGAGTTTAATATAATTTATTTTTTTTTTAAAGCAATTGGGGTTAAGTAACTTGCTCAAGGTTACACGGCTAGTCATTTGATTTATGCGTGGGTGCTCATTTTCTGAGGCCGGATCTGATCTCGGGTCATCCAAACTCCGAGGCCGGCGCTCTTACTCACTGCGCCACCTAGCGGCCCCTTTAGGGCAATTGGGGTTAAGTAACTTGCTCAAGGTTACACGGCTAGGTTTTTGTTTGTGCGGATTAGGTGTCTGAGGCCGGCTCGAACTCAGGTCCTTCTGATTCCAGGGCCGGCGCTCTATTCACTGCGCCACCTAGCCGCCCCAGTTTAATATAATTTAAGAAATTCTTTAGATTTCATATTAATACTACCAATAAATCTGACACTTTACCTTGGAAAATGACTTGAGGTTTCCATGTGGAAGAGGGTGTCAGAATGGTTGCAACTTACAAGTTATTGTGAAGTGGTACAGTTTTCTGTGTTCTTACTGTTATCTTGTAGAAACATTTCAGATCAACATGGTCCCTAATATATTAGTTATGTTGAAACAGACTTTTGTTTTCACAACAGTTGTTATTGCAGAACTGATGGTAGCATAACAGATATTTAACAGTTTTTTGGGAGAAAGTAATTTGTAAAATTCACACATTTTCTTTACATTATTAACCTTTGTTATAACTTTTTTTATTGACCTGTGTACTTATGGTAAGAAAAGATTCTTCTTTGCTTTAAACTTCTGTGTTCTGAAAAAATATTCCAGGGACAACTAGGTGGTACAGTGAGTAAGAGCGCTGGCCCTGGAGTTGAGAGCACCCGGGATCAGTTCCGGCCTGAGAAAATTAGCACCCACACATAAAATAACTAGCCATGTAACCTTGAACAAGTTACTTAACCCCAATTGCTTTAAAAAATATATATATATATATATATACATATATATATACACCAGTTTTCAAGTTTTTTTTTCCTTCAGATCTTTCATCCCAAGTTCTTCTCTCAGTTAATTCTAATTAGTAATGCACTTAAATTCTGTCTATATTTAATATAAGCCTACTGTTACCTAGAAACAAAAATCAGCATTAAATGTGCAAGAATTTATAAGTGTCCAATATTATTGAAATACTGAGTTTATCCCAGTGCCAGGAGTCAACTCCAAGTCTACTCAAATTCAGGAATCTTTGTATTACAACAGTTACTGCTTCCTTATTATTTATGACTGCTCTTCTCTGTGTACAGATATATTTAAGTGCCTAAAGGTACACTAACTCCTCCTTTGCAATTTCCTTCTCTCCAATCTGTGTACTGATTAATAATGGAACTAAACTTGTGTCCTATATTTTGCCAACAGTATCACCATCTTACAGTATACTCTAACCAAAATATATAAATCTGATTAACGTCCTATTTTATTAGATGTCTATGCCAAATTTAAATATCATGAGATATACCTATAGTTATAGTCTTTAACCCAATTATTTTTAAGTATTTCAGATTTGACTGTGAAGGAAAACTGAATTAATGATTGAGCAGATTGTTTAGTATCTTAAATGCTAAGAAAGTAACTTTCTGCTTAGAATTTTTCAAGAAATATTGATCATATGTTTGGGGAGTCAAGTGAAAATGCCTGGAATTAGAAGATGGATTATCTAGTTATAATAATAACAAGGAAGCCAGTGTCATGGTTGTAGAGTGCATGGGAAGCAATAGTGAGCCACTGAAGTTGATTGCAGGCAGTGACACGGTCAAACTTGTGTTTTATAAAGATCATTTTGACAACTCAATGGAGAATGGATTGTAGTGAAGAGAGACTTAAGGTAGGGACACCGATAAGCTCAGAAAGCAGAAGAGCTCTTGGATGATAGCAGGGATGGATGGATCAAATGAGGATTTTTTCTGAGGAGGGGGAGACAGACTGTCACTCAATAAACATTTTGCAGTGCCTACTCAGGCACTGTGCTAAGTGCAGGGGATTAAAAAAGAGGCAAAAAAATAGTCCCTGCCCTCAAGGAGCTCACAATCTAATGGAAGAGGGAGACAATGAGCAAACTGATGCACGAATAAGCTATGTATGGAATTAATAGGAAATAACTGAAAGAGGCATCAGAATTGAGGGGTTGGCAAAGGCTCCTATAGAACATGGGATTTTACTTAGGGCTTAAACAAATTCAGGGGGACCATGAGGGAGAGCATTCCAGGAAGGAGGGACAGCTAAAGAAAATGTCTGTAGCCAAGAGATGAAGTATATTGTTTTAATGGAACAGCAAAGAGGCCAGTATCACTGGATCAAAAGAGTATATGGGGTGGAATAAGTAGTAAGAAGACTGAAAGTGGTGAAAAGAGTGGGGGTAGGTTTTGAATGCCAAACAGAATTTTTTATTTGATCCTGTAGGTGCAGGGAGCCACTGAAGTTTACTGAGTTGGGAGGGTAACGTTGTCATACCTGCACTTTAGGAAAATTACTTTGGTGACTGAATGAAAAACGGATTTGGGTGGAGAGAGATTTATGGCAGACAGACTCAACAGCAGGCTTCTGAAATAGGCAATTAAGGCTTGTTGGTCGCCACCAGGATGATGATGGCAGTACTAGAGTTAGGGAGATGTAGTTGAGAGATGTTGCAAAGGTGAAATCAATAGGCTTTGGCAACAAATTGGATGTGGGGGTGGGGAAGGTGAGAGGTAATGAAAAATTGAAGCTGTAGGTATCTAGGTTGTGGGTCCAATGGACTGGAAGAATGATGTTTATAGGTAGTAGGGAAGCAGCCAATGGACCGGGAGAGATTGATGATAAGTGAGAGAGTAGGGACAATAGAGAGGAGAAGAAAGGATGAAATGAATTTACTGGTGCATGAGGAGGTGTTTGTACATGCAAGAATAAGAGCCCTGTCATTATGTGAAATGACCATGAAGGAGAAGAATATGGTGGATGGCATTTGGGAGATGTGAGTTGAGGAAGATGGGAGAAGAAGCTCTTGGCTTAATGGCTTTAATTTTTTTCAGTAAAGTATGAGGCAAAGTTCTCATCTGAGACGGTGAGTGACTTGGAAGCCAGAGGAAGTTTAATGAGGAATGAATTTAAGGAATGGGATAAGTGAGTTAATTAGGGAATTATTAAAGGATATTGCCTTTCAGCAGTGAGGGCCCAGTTGCAATTATGTAACATAAATTTTGTAGTGAACCCAGCCAGCAGAGTTTTGGGGGAGTTTTGTTTGTTTTTCTTTTAATTTCTAGCTTTGCTTAGCAGTATTTGTATGTAGAAGTAAATGCAACAGAAGTGGGAGTGATCCAGGGCTGAGGCTCGGCAGGACAAGATCTTCATCTGGATAAGGGTCACAGGACTCCAGAGAAAATGATAGTGTAAAGTTGAACTGGTTCACCAAGCTGTCCAGATGGGGAGGGAATGAAAGGGCAGCCAGTGCAGGGATGGTGGCCTGGGAACACGTTGTTGTTATCATTTACTATGTAATTACATATTGTATAATTATATTATACATAATATAATAGCTAGCATTTGTATAGCACTGTGAGGTTTGTAAAATACTGTACAAATACCTCATTTGATCAAAACAATCTTAGGAAGTAGTTGCTATTACTATCCTCATTTTACAGATGAGGAAACTGAGGAAGACTTATGTTAAGTGATTTGCCCAGAGTCACAGAAGTGTCTGAGGCTGATGTTGAACTCTGGTCTTTCTGACTTTAGGCACAGCAGTCTATCCACTGTTACCACCTACCCTGTCTCAATTGAGGGATGAAAGGCTTGGAGCTCACAGTGAATATGAAGGGGCTTTGGCCCCCTGTTAATAAATGGTCAAAGTATATGAACAGGCAGTTTTTGGAAGAAGAAATCAAAGCTACATATAGTAATATGAAAAAATGCTCTAAATTGTTATTGATTAGAGAAATGCAAATTAAAATATTTGAGAGATCATCTCACACCTATCAGATTAGCTAAAATGATAGAAGGGGAAATGACATACTGGAGGGAATGTGGAAAAAACTGGGATACTAAACAGAACTGTGAATTGATCCAACCATTTTGGAGAGCAATCTGCAGTTATGTCCAAAGAATTATAAAACTTTTATACCCTTTGACTCAGAAATTCTACTATGGTCTGTTTCCCAAGGTGATCAAGAGTAAAGGGAAAGAACCTATGTGTTCTAAAATATTTATAGCAACTTTCTTTGTGGAGGCAAAGAATTGGAAATTGGGGGATGACCATCAGTAGGGGAAGGGCTCAACAAGTTGTAGTACATGATTGCGATGGAATACTACTGTGCTGTAAGAAATGATTAGTAAACTTCATTTTTAGAAAAACGTGCATGTAATAATAAAAGTTACATGAGCAGAAAGGAGAGAACATTGTATAGAGTAACAGCAATATTGTTTGAAAAACAACTGTGAACAGCTACGTTATTCTGAGAATTACAGATTCTCGGATCAACTACAAAAGATACCTCCAAACAAAGAATTGACAAATACAAGTATGCATAGTATGATTTTACATGTATTTATAAATTAGTGTCAAATAGTGAGTGATCTTCTCTAGTTCAGGTGGGAAAGAAAGGAAGGAGGAAGACAGTTTGGAACTTAGAAGGAAAAATAAAAAAAATAGTTTTGGGTTTGGGATTACAACGCAGACAGGAGGTAGAATGACATTATTATCAGATAAAGGAATTTCAAATTTCATGAACATGGAAGTGATACATTTTCTGTTCATAAGATCAAGGGTATAACCTATGTATAGGTGAGGTGGAATGAAGGAATAAGTTACGAGAATTGAATAAGTAGGAGTAAGTTGAACTGGAAAGCTGATAGAGGATCAGTGTATATGGGGAAATCCCCTGGTACGAGGGCAGGAGTTGGTGAAGAGAGAAACTATGAGCCAGACGTTGAATTTTTTGATGAAGGAAAGAAAGTGTCCTGGAGGTCAAAAGACAATATAACCACCAGTGTTTTCATTTTTGTATGCTTTTTTCTGATGTTGAACTAGCCTTGTTTAACCTAGTACAAATCTTTCTTGTCATAGTTAATAATTTTTTAAAATGTATTTGCTTTATTTTAGCTACCATTCATTTGGCATTTTTTGCACTTATATTCCATAAGGAAATTGGTTGTGTATTTTTTCATGTTCTTCTCTTTTTCATGTTATCTTTGCTATTTTTTAAATTAATATTTTATTACCCCCCCAAAATTACATGTAAAAACAGTTTTTAACATTCAGTTTTTTAAAAAGTTTTTTGAGTTGCAAATGTCATCCTTCCCTGCCACCTTTATCCTTCCCTGAGAAGGTCAGCAATTTGATATGGGTTATGCATGTGCAATCATGTAAAACACTTCCATATTAATCATTTTGTGAAAGAAAACTCTAACCCTCCCCCAAAAAATTAAAGAAGGAAAAAAGTGAAAAATAGTATTCTTTGTTCTGTATTCAGATGCCATTAGTTCTTTTCTCTGGCAGTGGATAACATTTTTCATCATGAACCCTTTGGAATTGTCTTAGATCTGGGCTGGGGAACCTGTGATCTTGAGGCCACATGTGGCCTTCCGAGTCCTGGGGTGCAGCCTTCTGACTGAATCCAACTTCTACAGAACAAATCCTTTTATTAAGGGGATTTGTTCTGTGAAGTTTGGATTCAAGCAAAGGACCATAATTAAGGAAGTAGAGGGTGGTGGCCTCAAGGCCACAGGTTCCCCACACCTAGATCATTATATTGCTGAGAATAGCTAGTTGTTCATCATTATAATGGTGATGTTACTGTGTATGATCTGGTTTTGCTCACTTTACTCAGCATCAGTCCTGCTCGTCTTTTCTTATATCACAGTAACGTACCATTATAATCACATACCCATAACTTCTTCAGCCTTTACCCAATTGATGAGCATCCCCTCAATTTTCAATTCTTCACCACAAAAAGAACTGCTTTAAATATTTACAAACATACCCCCCACCTCCCTTTCTAAAATTTCTTGGGGATACAGATCTAGTAGTGGTATTTGCCAGGTTTTAAAAAATCAGTATCCTGTTTGCTTCAGAAAGGATATTGGGTGACATTCTAACCTTATATTTACCTGTAGCCTACATAATACGAGAATTATTTGTTCTTTGGTGTGAAAAAGTGTGCCCATGACCCTGTCCAGATGGCCATTTTCGTTGATGACTGGTGTTTGTTTCTTCAGAAGTTGTAATACTTAAAAAAAAATTGTTCTGCATGTAACCAAAAAAAATGAGCAAGATGAGCATTACCATATACCAAATAGAACAGAAAAAGGATTGTACTTGATACTGCTAAATTCAATATTTAACTTTCAAGGCCATCCAGTTTGAGTTTCCTTTTGACCTTTTCTCTTCTGTTTGAAAAAAATGCTTCAGTTACCTTCTTGCCTTTTTCTCTTCTTCTTCCTCACCTATTGTTAACCCCCTCCTTTTAACCCCTCTCATTAGGGGAAGAAAAACAACCCTTTACCAAATATGGATAGAAGCAAAATACATTGCCACATTACACATCTGAAAAATGTGTGTGTAATTTTCACCTTAAATTCTATCACCTGGGGGCAAAACCTGACCTCTCTCTACCTGTCTAAACACCCGAAAAAAGTGTGTCAAACTCAATTCTGAATGGAATAACAAACCAGAAGTCAAGTGAGTCATTTTTCCACCCCAGTTCAGCTTAGGAGGAGAAAGAGGTCTGAAGACCGTTGGGTGGGAGGTGGAACAGAGCACAGAGTGAGAGAAATGGCACAGGCTATGGACTATGGAGGCAGCCATGGGGGCAGCATCAGTAGAGACCAACATGCAGGGTTGGTAAGGAGAGTGAATACCTGATCAGAAGGAGATCCTAGGCAAACCTCTGCTGGCACTGTATTCAGGTTGAGAATCCATTTGGCAGGTCTGTCTGGATTGAAGTTCCAGGGTGGAAAGGAGTAGTTGCTGAGGTCCTACATAAGTAAGGACCAGAACTCAGACCAGGAAGGCAGTGACCAGATCACACCCAGATCATACCAGTTTGGAAGCATCAAAAACTTAAAGCCACTCAGAAACCTAGCAGTGAAAACAGGACACAAAAACATAAACTTCAGGCTATTCACCCTTCCGCTTAGAGGTCAGCAGAGCCTAACTCTAACATAAAGTCCAGAATCAGGATGAAAAGAAAAAAACAAAAACAAACAAACACCAACAAAAAAGAACCTGGCCATAAAATGCTACTATAATACAGGAAAACTCAAGACACAGATGCAGATGACAATGACTTGAAAATCTCTACAAGCAAAGGGTGAAAGAAAAATGAAAATTGGACATAAACCCAACAAGAATTCCTAGAAGGGCTAAAGATTTTTTTAAAGCATATTAAATATACTTGAAAAATCAAGTAAGTGGTAGAAGGAAAAATTGGGAAAAGATATGAGCAATGCAAAAAAATATGAAAGAGAATTAACAACTTGGCAAAAGAGATATAAACATATTGAGGAAAATAGAATTTGTCAAATGGAAGCTAATGACTCCATGAGATAGAAAGAAACAATAAAAACAAAGTCAAAAGAATGAAAAAAGAAAAAAAGAAAATGTGAAACATCCCATAGGAAAAACAACTGACCTGGAAAATAGGTCATGGAGAGAATATAAGAATTCTCGAACTGCTTGGAAACCATGATCAAAGAAAGAGCCTAGATATCATATTTTAAGAACTTATCCAGGAAACTACACAGATGTCTTAGAACCAAAAGACAAATTAGAAATTGAAAGAATCTACAGATCATTTCCTGTCAAGGAGAAAATAATGCAAGAATCTAGAAAGAAGGAATTCATATTCCTTCTTCAGAGCCACAAGATTTAGTATCTTTAATAGCTACTACTATAAAGGAGTGAAGAATTTGGAGTATGATATTCCAGAAGGCAAAGGAGCTAAGATAGCAACCAAGAATAACCTAGCCAGAAAAACTGAATATAATCCCACAGGAGTTTTATTATCTGTCAAGAGGTGGGTAGCATGCTTTTCCAAGGGTACTCTGGAGTTGTTGGTTATTGTATTGATCAGAGTTCTTAAGTCTTTCAAATTTGTTTTTCTTTACAGTATTGTTAGTATTGTTTTCCTGGTACTTCTCATTTCAGTCTGCATCCGTTAATAAATGTCTGTCCCTTTAGTCATTTCTCATAGTATGTTCATATACGATTATTTGTTCAGCCATTTCTCAATTGATATGCACCCTCTTAGTTTCCAGTTCTTTGATATTACAGAAAGAGCTTCTATAAATATAAACATAAGGGGTCTTCTCTTTCTTTGTTCTCATGTGGGCCTAATCCAGCAGCTGTTGGGTTCCTAGTTTCAAATTGCTTTCAAGAATCAATGACCCAATTCATTGCACTACCCATAATGTATTAGTGTTCCTTCCCTTACTTTAATTAATGTATAAATTAATCCTTCAGTGTCCTTCATTCAGTTTAGTTGCCTCCATCACAGATTCCCTTTTTATATACTTCAACTGATCTATTTTTCCTATCTTTTTTCTCTGCAGTGCCATTTCTTCTTCTGTAAGCAGATACTGTGAAGGAGGGTCCAAGTGTGATGGTTCTTCTAACCTTAATAGTGAAGAAAGTGTGTTGAAACAATATTTCTAATAATTTTCTGTTTTTCATCTGTTGGCGGTCCTCTCCCTTTTCATCCTTGGATGAGTTTGCTTACTTAGATATTTTGTTAGGCTTTCTTTAGACAAATTTAAAATGATACTTTCCCATCATCATTCGTTGTAAGACTTTATAGATAAGTTTTCCTTCTAACTTGACTTTGCCTATGCTAGCTATTTTTTTTTTTTTTTTAAGGAATTGGGGTTAAGTAACTTGCTCAAGGTTACACGGCTAGTCATTATTTATGCGTGGGTGCTCATTTTCTGAGGCCGGATCTGATCTCAGGTCATCCAAACTCCGAGGCCGGCGCTCTTACTCACTGCGCCACCTAGCCGCCCCTTTAGGGCAATCGGGGTTAAGTAACTTGCCCAAGGTTACACGGCTAGGTTTTTGTTTGTGCGGATTAAGTGTCGGAGGCCGGCTCCGAACTCCTGTCCTTCTGATTCCAGGGCCGGCGCTCTATTCACTGCGCCACCTAGCCGCCCCTCTATGCTAGCTATTTTGCTCTGTTTGTCAACTAAGTCAGGCATTTGCTGATTAAGATACTTTCTTGGATTATTTGGTCTCCTTGTATTAGGAATTAATTTACATTGGTTTAATTTTTGAGGGAAATTATTATAGTGTTAGTATATTTTCTGTGATTCATTTCCCATTTTAAAATTTTCAATAGCTTATTATAACTGTAGGATTAAATATTAATCAGATGGTATAACTTTCTCATTGCTATTATTTATTACAAATTTTTCTGTTAGTTCTGTCAGTTATGAGAACACATGGACACCTCATTCAGGGATAACACCCACATCCAATAATGAGCCTTTTCTTATCTGCTGAAATGAGTTTCGGGGTGGCTAGGTGGCACAGTGAATAGAGCACCGGCCCTGGAGTCAGGAGTACCTGAGTTCAAATCCAGCCTTAGGCACTAGAAACATTTACTAGCCGTGTGACTTTGGGCAAGTCACTTAACCCCAATTGCCCTCCAAAAAGCAAAAAAAAATAAAATAAAACGACAGTTTCATTCTTTGATACTCACCATATCCAATGTCTACCATTCATTTTTGAGGGAAATGTTCATGTTAAAGAGAAAGTTGTAAAATTTCTGCAAGTCTTTGGCCCCTCTCATTTCTTTTTCCCATATGTTTCACCCCATCCTTGCCTTTTTCTACCTTTACACTGAAGCTACCAAGTAATAGAAAATATGTTGACTGATTTTGTTGGGTCTTATCAGGTTCTTTATAGGATTTCTTGATGACTTGGTTCTCAGAAGCTGATTTTGCTACACAAACCATACTTATTTTCGTGGTGGTCCTTTTGCAAATTCTTATCTTTAGTACTGTAATACATTATGATCAAATCCGTGAAATGATCTTTTTGTAAGCCCCTTCAATAAATTATTTCTTTTATTTTAGTTTATTTATTTTTAGTTTTCAACATTCACTTTCATAAGTTTTAAATTTTGTCCTCTTCCTCCCCAAGAGAGCATACAAGTTGATATAGGTGCTATATATACATTCTTTTTTTAAATTAAATTTTGTGTTTATTTTTAGTTTACGTCATTCATTTCCACAAGATTTTGAGTTAAAAATTTACTCCCCATCTTTCCCTTACCCACTACCTTGAAACAGCAACTCCACTGTATACCTCCTCCCCCAATCTGCTTTCTCCTATATCCTCCTCTATCCCCACTCCAACTTTCCAGTAGGGCAAGATGGATCTCTATACCCCAGTGCCTGTGTATCTTATTTCCCAGTTGCATGTAAAATAATAATAATAATTATATATATTAAACATTTTATTTTAAAACTTTGAATTCCAGATTCTTTCCCTTCTTCCCTCATCACCCACCCTTACTGGGAAGATAGGCAATTCAATATAGGTTGTACAGGTGTAGCTACGCAAAACATTTCCATAGTGGATACATGTGAAAGACTGACTATATTTCCCTCCATCCTATCCCAACACCCACTTGTTCTAATCTCTGCTTTGACCTTTTCAAAAGTGTGTGCTTCTAACTTCCCTCCCCCCCAACTTACGCTCCCTGCCATCATCCCCACTTTTATTCCCTTCCCCCTATTTTCCTGTAGGGTAAGATACCCTATTTAGGGTGTATGTCATTCCCTCCCTGAGCCAGTTTCAATGAGAGTAAGGTTGACTCATTCCCTTTTGCCTTCCTGTTCTTCCCTTCCATTTTAGCAGTTTTCCCTTACCTCTTCTATATGAGATAATTTACCCCATTCCATCTCTCCCCATTACCTCTCATATTCCTCTCTCACCTCTCAATTTCACCTTTAAAGTATCATCCCTTCCTATTCAGTTGATCCTGTTCCTTCTGTCTATGTATACATGTACACATATATACATGCACTCACATGTATTCATATGCCCATATACCCTCCTATATGTGTATATATATATGTGTGTGTATATACTTTTATTTTCCCTTCAACTATTTTCGTACTGAGAAAAGTTTCATCAGTTACAGTTATTGTTCAACTTTGATAATTTCCTTATGATTTCTTTTCCCTGTTTACCTTCTCATGCTTCTCTTGCTTCTTGTATCTGAATGTCAGATTTTCTATTCAACTCTGGTTTTTTCATCAAGAATACTTGAAAGTCCTCTATTTCATTGAATATCCATATTTTCCCCCTCAGTTTGGCTGGGTAGGTGATTCTTGGTTTTAATCCCAGCTCCTTTGACCTCTGGAATATCATATTCCAAGCCCTTTCAATCCCTTAATGTAGAAGCTTCCAGGTCCTGTGTTATCCAGATTGTGTTTCCACAATATTGAAATTGTTTCTTCTTAGCTGCCTGTAATATTTTCTCCTTAGTCTGGGAACTCTGGAACCTGGCTATAATATTCCTAGGGGTTTTATTTTTGGGATCTTTTTCAGGAGGTGATTGGTGGATTCTTTCAACCTCTATTTTGCCTTCTGGTTCTAAAACATCAGGGCGATTTTCTTTGAGAATTTCTTGAAGATGATTTCTAGGTCCTTTTTTTGACCATGGCTTTCAGGTAGTCCAGTAATTTTAAAATTATCTCTCCTGGGTCTATTTTTCAGGTCAGTGGTTTTTCAATGAGATATTTCACATTGCCTTCTATTTTTTCATTTGTTTGGATCTGTTTGATAGTATCTTGATTTCTCATAAAGTCACTATCTTCCATTTGTTCCAGTCTAACTCTGAAGGAATGATTCTCTTCAGTGAGCTTTTGAGATTCTTTTTCCATCTGGCAAATTTAGCTGTTTTAAGGCATTCTTCTCCTTGTTGGCCTTTTGAGCCTCTTTTGCCATTTGAGTTTTTTAAGGCTCTGAATAAGTAAATTAATTTAGGTAGAATTGTCATTTTTATTATACTAGTTCTGTCTATCCACAAGCAACTGATGTTTTTCCATTTATTTATATCTGACTTTATTTGTGTGAAGTGTTTTGTAATTATTTTCATTTAGATCCTGGGTTGTTTTGGCAGTTATACTCCCAAGTATTTTATAATGTCTATAGTAACTTTAAATGGAATCACATTCTTTCTTTAGTTTATCTCTCTAAGGAGAAACTTTGAATCATCCTTTCATTTAGCTGCAGCTTGCTTATTTCTTCAAATTTCATTTATACTAAGAACATTAACGTTGATATGATTTAGTTCTTTAAGAAATTATGGGGGCGGCTAGGTGGTGCAGTGATTAGAGCGCCGGCCCTGGAATCAGAAGGACCTGAGTTCGGATCTGGCCTCAGACACTTAACGCACACACAAACAAAAACCTAGCTGTGTGACCTTGGGCAAGTTACTTAACCCCAATTGCCCTCCAAAAAGCAAAAAAAAAAAAAAATGATGACTATTAGTTGATTGTTGGACAAAGATGTCTTATTTTCATGTACCAGCAGTCAAATTAGTTTGCTAACAATATAAACGCTCTCCTTGGAACCAGCCTTCTACCCCCTCTGCTGAAGTGGAAGGGGACTACACAAGTCTAAGGAAAATAATTCATTTCTGTCTGTTTTGTGAGTTGCAATAGCCAAGAAAATTTCATCACTAAATTCCAAACCCATTGGTGATATGCCCTCTCCATATTTCATTAGACTTTTCCTTGGAAAAGATTGGTCTATTCCTGGGCCCATATCTTAAGTCTTCTTAGCATGACAGAACCTTGATATAAAATCCTATTCTGATGCCTTCTGCTGCCACTTCATAGCCAGCCTCCTCAGGTAAGAAAATACCTTAGACCATGGGTGTGCAAATGCCCTGAGTCTTCTTTCTCCTGAGTACAGGGCTGCTAGGAGTCTTCCCTTTGCCCCACAACCACCACTTCCATCTGTACCAGCACGAGGTATCTTTCACTCCTCCCAGGTCAGCATCTAAAATGGGATGTAGAGAATCCCCATGCAAAGAACAACCCTCACTTTGACTTCGGGCCTCTCATCTCTTGCAGTGCCTGAACTTTGAGGGTAGATAAGTGGCACCTCCCCTCAGTGATGAACACTTTCATTCATACCTGCTCATATCCTTCATATAACAGTGACTCAGAATTCCTATGTATCATCATTCAAACCACTGAGGTGGGAGACCTGAAGTCAAGGTGAAGGTTGTTCTTTGCACTGACTTCTTCTAGACAAGCTTTCTTTTGTGAATTTAACTGTTGAATTGTTTGGTGCATGTTCATTACTCCTTTGACTGTTATATTTTTAATATATATTGTATAATATTATATAATGAACTTACCTGTCTCCTTCAGTATGTCCTGATTTAAATTATACTGAAAATTAAAATATACTGAAAGGCTTCTGAATAAATAAAATTAATGCATCTAGGACAAGATGGGGGGAAAAATCTGTGTATCAAATTTCTTCTATTAGAGTTTGGTTTCCAAGGTATAGATAACTGACAGGTATCTTTTATTCAATAGAATAGATGGTGGGTCATGAACAAAAGCTTTCAAAATAATAATTGCAAACTATTAATAACCATCTGAAAGAATGTTCCAGATCACTAATACTAAAAGAAATACAAATCAGCACAATCCTTAATTTTCACCTCAAACCCTGCAAGTTGGCAAAGATGCCTACAGATGGATGTATTAGGTGTTGAAGGGGTTCAGTATAACTATTCTGAAAAGTGGTCTAGAGTTATGCAAGTTAAATGACTAAAATATTCATACCTTTTGATCTAGAGATGTCTTTACCAGTTTACTATAAACCCCAAGGACTAAGGTAGGTAAGAAAGTTCCTATATATACCAAAATATTTATAGCGGAACTTTTTGTGATATCAGGGAATTTGAAACAGTTGAGAAATGGCTAAATAAATTGAGGTATGTGTTATTGTGCTATAAGAAATGATGCATATGATGAATATAGAAAAGCACAGAAAGATTTAAATAATGCAGAATGAAGTAAGCAGAATCAAGAAAACAGTGATTGCAGCAATGTAAATGGAAAAAACAGCCATTCTTTCAACCCTTCAAAAAAAGTGACGGCAACAAAATTATGAAGAACAAGCATGACTTTAAAGAAGAGACATGAAAACCCCACCCCCACCCTATTCCCCACTTTTTTGTAGAAGTTAGTAGTTCCACAGATGTGGAAAATTGCATGTATCTTGATAAATTTTGTTAATTTTTTTTCTTTCATTTTAAAAAGATATCATTTATTATTACATGGGAGGAGAAAGTCTTATTTGGGAGAGGGATATTGGAAGAAATTCTGGTATTGTAAAAAACAAAATTATTTTTAAAATAATACAAAATCAGTTATGATCTAAACCAATTTCTTAACAATTTTCTACACATGTTATTTCCATTAAAATGAATTAAATTTAAAAATTTTAATCGATTCTTATTCTCTAAAGTTTTGACCCTACTCCTATCCTATTTTTAAAAAATAGCTTTGTTCTTGGACTAGCCTGATCCTTTACCTTCACATTAGGTTGTGAGCTTTTACCCTTTCTTTGTATCTCTTGAATTTAGCACAGTGCCTGGGACATGGTAGATGCCTGAGAAATGTTTATTGCCTGACTGACCTTCCTCTTCCCCTTCCTTTGACTATAGTTTCTCATGTGTTTAAACATTTTTTTTATTAATGTGTGTGTGTGCGTGCACACGCACACACACACATACATACTCTGTTATTATAAAACCACAGTCTAATGGGATTTATTCCTAATTTTATACCTTTTTTTTTTTTTTTTTTAGGGCAGTTGGGGTTAAGTAACTTGCCTAAGGTCACACGGCTAGGTTTTTTGTTTGTGTGTGTTAAGTGTCTGAGGCCGGATCCGAACTCAGGTCCTTCTGACTCCAGGGCCAGTGCTCTACTCACTGCGCCACCTAGCCGCCCCTAATTTTATACCTTTTTTACCTTCAAAATAACACTTAACTATCAGTAGTAACAGACATTATAGCTTTTGTTAAAAGCCTATCCTTTATTTTCATACATAATTTTTTTATTCTTTCACAATGGAGGGTTTTTTCTTTGTGATTCTCAAATTTAATGATTTTTTGCCTTAGAGTTTTTTAGATAATTTTTTTTTTCTTAGAATATTTGGAATTTCTCCATGCTACAGTCCTCTGACCCCCTCTTCACTTGAGGAATATTGACTCTTACTCTATAGCATTTTCTCTAAGTAGGTTTCAAGCATAATCTCTCTTTATTTTTAAATTACTTAGTGTTTCCTAAAGTAAAAGATTTCTGTTTCTCACTGTAATCTTTCAAATTGTTCTGTCCTGCATATGTATGATTTTTAAAAGTTTTTTACATTCTTGGCTGTTTTTTTCGCCTTATTTTTGGCAGCTATTAAGATTTTAACTGTGGTTATTTTGTCATCATTTTCATTATTGTTTCCGTTGTTAGGCATTGTTTTCCATTTTTCCTAATTATGTTCTTCTACCCCATTTTCCATGTTTGTGTACCCCAAGGCTCTGTCCAAGTTCTCCTCCTTATCACCCTCTGCATTCTTTTCTTGGTCATCTTATAAGTTCTCGTAGGCTTAATTTTCATCTTTATACAAATGGCTGCCAAATCATATCCAGCCCCAGTCACTCTCCTGAACATCAGCCATATATCATGCATTAGACATTTCATATGGATATTGAAGAGATATCTCAAATTTAGCTTTTCCAAAACAGAATTCATTATCTTTCCCCTTAAATCTACTCTTCTGAATTTTCTTATTTCTCCCATGGACATTACCGTTTTTTTAGTTACTTAGATTGATAACATCAATGTTATTATACTCAGCTCCTTTAAACCTTCCTCATTAGTATGTCCAATTACTTGCCAAGTCTCATCAATTCTACCTTCACACAATCTTTCATATCCATCTATTTCTCTTCATTCATGCCGCCATTATCCTAACTCATCTTTAAAACTTCTAACTAATACAGTAGCCTCAAAATAAACTGTTGAAGTAACATTCCTAAAGAACATTTCTAACTATTGTACTCAATGCTCAGAAAGCTCCAGTGTCTCTCTTGTTTCTAGGATCAAATTCAGACTCTTTTCTTGGTCATTTAAGACCTGTCACAATCTGACTCTAACCTACCTTTCCTGCTTGAATACACTCTATAACACTTCACACCCCTTATAGGCTGACCAAAGTGTGATGAGCCTACTTGTTATATCTTACACATATTTCCCCATCTTCATGCCTTTGTACAGGCTGCCTTCCACCTCACCTCCCCATCACTGTAATATACTTTGGTGTCCCTTAGACTCTTCAGTTTTCTTTTAAAAACTCAAATATCATCTTCTACATGAGACCTTTCCTGATTTCCTTTTACTGCACTATCCCTGAAGCTTAAAGTTCTTTCATATTTTATTATGTCCTTGCATAGTGCATATTTTCCCCATAACAGTGTGTAAATTCTTTGTTCATAAGGACTGTTTTATTTTTGTCTTTGTGTATTCTGCTATCGGGTTAAGTGCCTGGGATGTAATAGGGTACTTAATAAATGCTTTATTGATTGTTAGTTAATGTAGGAAATGCCTACTGGGATTGAATTATCTGGACACACAGATCTTAAGAAAAATCTAACTTACCATTTAGCTGATTCTTCCTTTCCCCTCCTTTATTAAAATAATTCTTAAATATTTCTTGTATGTAAGCACAAATGTACATACTAGACAGTAAATATTTGAATTAGAAAAAAATAAAAGTAGTCCTGAGTTTAATTGACTTGGATGCTTTTGACTTGTGGAGGGAAGAAGAGAATTGATTAATTGTAAGCATTTTGGGTGCTTGGGAAAAAAGCATCTGTGCTCTTTTCTTTGGGGGGCGCGGTTATTGATCATGGTCACTTAATTTGGAATGAAAATAAACTATAATAAGACTTTGGTTTCAGACATCTTTAAAAGACCATAAAAGAAAATATTGATAAGAATTGAAACTCTTATTCAATTTATTTACTGACAGAATACCCTCTAACAGAAATAGACTCATGCATTTTAGTAAAAATATTCTGGATGAGTTACATCGTCTTTTTCTGTCTGAAGTGGTTATTCATTACTAAGATTCAGCACCATGGTTAACATCTTAGATACTGAAATTACAATTTATTTCAACCACATTTTATTTATTTACTTTTCAGGATAGAAAGTTGACAAAGTCAGAACGGCAAAGATTTAAAGAGGAGGCTGAAATGTTGAAGGGCCTTCAACACCCAAATATTGTTCGTTTCTATGATTCTTGGGAGTCTACAGTAAAGGGAAAGAAATGTATTGTTCTGGTGACTGAACTTATGACATCTGGAACCCTTAAAACGTAAGTAAGAGAACATCATAAAGGAATATGTAAATCACGATATTTTAATCATGAGAGTTCAAAAATATTTGACTTTCATTGCCCATATACATCCATACTCACATGGAATCTCCACTATAACATACTTGATACATACTCATTCAGTATCTGCTTATAGGCATGAGATGAGAGGGAATCCACCCATCAATTAGTCAACAAATAACCATGTATTAAACACCACTTACCATGTGCCACTTGGCAGATACAAAGACAAAAATGAAACAATCCCTGCCCTCAAGTTTTTTTTATAATCTTATATTGGGGAACCTATCCTACTTTTTATATAGCTTTAATGGCTAACTAGTTGGGCTGGGAGTGAGGAAGAACTCATCTTCCTGAGTTAAAATCTGGCCTTAGACACTTGCTGTATGGGCAAGTGGAGAAGTCACCTAACCCTGTTCACCTCATTTCCTCATCTGTAAAATGAACTGGGAAAGAAAAGGAGGACTCCCACCACCTTATTCTTAGACATGGTGTTTGTAATGAAGTCAAGATCATAATTACATTTTTCAGCTGCTACTTCATAGTGAGTTTGTAATCCACTAAAACCCCCAGATCTTTTTTTTTTTTGAAACAGTTTAACTATACTTCCTTATCTTGTACTTATGAAATAGGTTTTTTTGAACCCAAGGGTAAAACTATGTTTATCTCAGTTAAATTTGATTTAAGTTGGATTTAATTCAGTACTCTAGCTTGTCTTGGATCCTGACCTTTATCATTTAGTGTGCTAGCTATCCATCCTAGCTTCATATCATCTTCAGATTTGATGAGCATGCTGACTCTGATTTAGATCATTCGTAAAAATGTTAATCAGCTCAAGTTCCAACAGATATCTCTGAAGACTTTATTTCACCCTCAAACTTGTGCCAATTTGATGTTGTCTAGTTTTTAAGTACCCAACCAGTTTTGAATCCATCTCTCTTACCTTTTGCACTAGAATTGTATTAGATGCTTTGCTAAAAATTAGGTAAACTATATCTGTAACATTCTCCTTAACTATCATTTTAGTTTCTCTGTCAAAAAGTAAAATAAAGCTAGTCTGATAAGACCTGTCCTTGGTGAAATCATGCTGTCTCTTCTGTTAGATAGTCACTAGGGATAAGGATAGGGACTGGGTCTGTGATTTCATGATTTCCTTGGTATAAGGTGCTTCTGGGAAAGAAAACTTTCTGCCAATTCAGGTTATTACCTTTGCAGCTTAGAGTCTCAAAGACCTTACAAGAGTACTGAGAGATTGATTAGGTGACTTACCCAGGGTACCACATCTAGTTTGTGTTAGAAACAGGATTTGAACCTAGGTTTTATGGCTTGCAGGCCTACTCTCTAGCCATAATGCCATACTGCTTCTGATTAAATGAATGAAAGAAAGAAAAAGCATTTAAGTACTTACGATGTACAAAGCACTGTGCTAAGCAGTGGCAGTATAAGTAGAAAAGCAAGACATTGATATGAAATGCTCAGTAACCATCCCCTCTAGTTTGCACACTATCAGCTTCCCTTCCCCCCCCCCCCCCCCCCGGAAATTTATGGTCTTTTTGTCTACCATTCCCGTGTGGTTCCTTTGCCATTTTCCATGATTTTCCTTTAGAAAATTTTAATTTTTATTTTTAAAAATTTCATTTTTATTTCCAATCACAAATTCTTTCCCTTCTTCACTATTGAGATGGTAAGAAATGTACCTTAAACTTATATATATGAAGTCATTCCATGATTCTTTAAATGTTGATGGCAACACTTAACCATTTCTTTTTATCAATGATCATGTCTGACAAGTCTTTTAGTACTTGAAAATCTGAGCCAAGTGGCTTGGATTAGGGGTGGTGATGTTGGACTCAGTGACCTCTAAGATCCTTTCCAGCTCTAAATCTATGATGTCATGAACCTATCATAAGGTAGTAAGAGAGCATCTAGCAGCCCTCAGTGAATTAATTTGATTGGTGAGCTACACATCAAATACCACAGTTTTTTCCCTTTTCAATTGTTTTCTTTGTATTTCAGAATTCAGTTGCTTCTCTTGTTGTTGGTCTTGGTCTTTACCTAAATGTTTTCCATCGTGCTCCCCTCCCCATGTTCATAAATTTCCTAACATGAGTTTACTATCCTCCACCACTCTGTTACCTTTTATCTGTCCTATTTCTTTTGTATAAGGTATACCCATGTGCAGAACACAATTCCAATCATAAGATTTATTTTACCAAGCATTAATAATAGTTAGGAGGTCAAATTTGCCTATCTGCTTTTGGATATCTAGTCCTTCCTGCTTATTTTCCAAACCTTGGCCTTATAAACATTTAAAGCCATGAGTTTTACTACTGGCTTTTTATCCTTTTTTTGGATTCTGTTCCCTAGGAGGCTTTTGAGTATCTCAAATACTGTCCTTCCATTAATTGTATATACTACATGGTACCTAGCTTGGTAGATATACATAGGCAGTTTTTCCTCGCCTACTCTTTTTAGTTTGAGGCCCTTGTAATTAGTTTTGAAAGATGCCAGGAAAATGCATCATCACCAGACTGTGTTAGTTTTGCTCCAAACTGGCCAGTATTCTGTCATCTCTGTATTCTAAACTGTGGTACAGAACTCCAAATTTCATTTTCAGATACCCTTATTAGTCAGCTGTTAATTTACTAAGTCAATTTTTATTTCTACATCTATCTCTTGCCTTCAGTGGACATTAGTAAGAATAAAACAACCTTTGTCCTTATATATATTCAGTTTATTTCATAAGGCTTTGTAATCTTTTAGACTCCTTTTAGAAGCATTATTTTTGTCCTCATGAATCACTAAAAGCAGGTAGTAGCTTTGAGTTTTGAAGGGTTCTCACTTATGTCTCAATATTTGCCCAGAGAATCACACAGAATTTAAGAGTGAGAGAGAACCTTGGCAGCCATCTACTCCACTCCATGCACAAAAGGAATGCTCACTTGATAGGTAGACATTATACTTCTTCTTGAAGACCTCCAAGAAGAGAAAACCCATGAATCCCCAGGCAGCCCATTCTGTTTTTTGTATAGCTTGAATTGTTTGGAGGTTTTCACTGATATCAAGCTTACATTTGCTTCTTTGAAATTTCCATCCATTGCTCCCGATTCTGTCCTCTGTCTGGTACCAATAGGAACATATGTAATCCCTCCTCCATATGATAGCCCTTTAGATATTTGAAGATAACTATAATATTCTCTCTGAGCCTTCTCTCCCCCAGACTAAGTATATTCAGTTCCTTCAATCAGTCTTGATATTGTCATGAACTCAAGACCTATCACCATCCTAGTTCTTTTCTGAACACTCAAGATTATCGGTGATTTTCTTAAATTTGTTGCCCCAAACTGAATATAATGCTCCTCATGAGGTCTGACAGGGGCAGAGTACAGTAGTACTATCGCCTCCCTTCTTGAAAGTCAGGCCTATCAATATAGCCCAAGACTGCATTAGCTTTTTGGCTGCTGTGTCCCATTATTAATTCATGTGGAACTTGTAGTTCACTAAAACTTGCACATCTTTTTTCAGAACAACTTCTATGTGTGCCTCTCACATCTTATACTTGAGTTGATTTTTCTTCTTTTTTTGGTAGCCAGATTCAAGACAATCTACTTTTCCACCCTATCTCAAACACACACAAAGACGGTCATACCTTTGATCTTGCCATTACACATAAAATACATTGCTTCCATGTTAATAAACTCTGAGATTCCCTTATCTCATCACATTCTATTAACCTATTTTCTGATCACACATCTCCACCGCACCTTTCTATTTTCTGATCACCCCTCTCCATCTCAGCCTTCCAACTCCAGAGTCTATTCTTCATCCACATTGTAACCTCTGATCCTTCAGTTCTTTCTGAGACCATTCCCCTTGCACTGACTATACCCTCTTCCTTTCCCTATCTTGACCCCTTAATGAATCAGTTCAGGTAATATGCTTCTCTGTTTTTGAGTCTCTTGCCCCATTATCATACACTGATCTTGCTCTGTCAAGCCTCTTTCAAGCTCCACAGCATTGAATCTCTCCTACCATCAACTGTCTTTTGCTCCTGTACACATACTGTTAAAGAAACCTGGAGCTAAATCACAAAACAATGCTGATTGGTTCCATTACCTGTTCAACTGGACCCCCTCTGCTACCAGGCAGTCCTTTTATACCTCCCTAATTAACTCATTACCCCACTCATCACAGTGACTCTTTTAAAATTTTTAATTCACTTGAAACAACCATATACCACCCATCCTCTGAGCCTGAGAACTTTACCGCATGTTTTATTTAAAAAACTGAGACCATCTACTGAGAGTACCCTTTCTCCTCTTCTCTTCATCTTACATCACTAAAATGCCTTTCACCACTTTTCTTCTTTTTTACTTCTATCTCACATAAAGAGGGAGTTGTCTTCCTTCTTGCCAAGGCAAACTCTTCTACATGCACAAATGAATCTATTCCACCCTATCTTCTCCAGAAGATTGCTCCCTCTCTCACTTTACCTTCATTTTCTCCATCTCTACTGGCTGCTTCCCTGATGTCTATAAATATTTTCATGTCTCTTATTCTCAAAAAACCTTTCTTGTTCTGTCCTTGCCTGCTAGCTCTCATCCTGTATCTTTTCTTTCTTTTCTGACTAAACTCCTTGAGAAGGCCTTCTGTGATAGGTGCCCATAATTCCTTTCATCTCATTCTCTTTTAACTTTCTGCTTTCAACAGATCTAATGGCCTCCCCTCCACCCCCCCCCCCCCCAGTCCTCATCCTTTTTGACCTCTGGGCAAATTTTGACACTGTTGATCATCTTCTCCTTGATATTCTCTTCTCTCTTTGTTTTTGTGATCCCATTGTATCCTGGTTCTTCTCTTACCTCTCTGATACCTCCTCCTCAGTCTGCTTTGCTGGATCTTCACCCAGGACATGCCCACTAACTGTTGGCATCTTTTCTTCTCCCTCTACTATTTCACTTGATGATCTCATCAGTTCCCATGGTTTCTTTATGCAGACATTCTCATATTTATTTGTCCAGCCCTAACCTCTACTGACCTCTAATTTTAGATCTACAAATGTCTTTCAGACATTTTAGACTGGATGTCCTGTAGATTTCTTAAACTCAGCATATCCAAAACCCAACTCATTTTTCTACTAAACCTTTTCCTCCTTCTACTCCATATTTCCGTATTACTGTTAAGGGCACCACCATCCTATTACTCTCAGTTCTCCCAGATTCATAACCTAGGTGTCATCCTGAACTTATTTTCTTTCATCCTTTATTCAATTCATTGAAAAGGCCTGTCAGCTTAATATTTGTAACATCTCTTGTACACACTCACTTCTCTCCTCTGATAGTTTCAATACTCTGGTGTAGGTCTTCATCACCTCATGCCTAGACTATTGTAATAGCCTGATAATTGGTCATCCTGCCTCAAATTTATTGCCATTCCAGTCTATCCTCCACTCAGTTATCGGTGTTCTTCCTAAATCTCAGATCTATTCTTATACCCTGCTACTCAGTAAACTCCATTGACCTCCCTGTCATCTCTAGGATCAACTCTAAAACTCTATTTGGCATTGAAAACCATTTATAACGAATCCCTTTCCCCCCTTCCATTCTTTTTTTTCACTTTATACCCCCAACCTCCATATCCTGCAACCTGATGACCCTGGTTTTCTTGTGCTGTTCCTCAAACCACACACTCCATTTGCCAACCCTGCACATTTTCAGTCTATCTCCCACACTTAGAATGTTCTCTCTCCTCACCTTTGCCATCTGATTTCTCTGGCTTCCTTCAGATCCCAGCTAAAATCCTACCTTCTACAGGAAGACTTTCTTACTCCCCACTTTTGATTATTTAAAATTTATCCTGTATATAGCTAATTTGTACGTAGTCATTTTTGCTAGACTGTGAGCTTCTTGGGACCAGGATCTTTTCTCTTTTTTGATCTCCAGTTCTTCACACTGTGCCTGACACATAGTTGGCACTTAACAAATGTTTTTTGACTGATTGATTTATCCCAATTGAATTTCACCTTATTAGATTCACCCAATAATTTGTCAAGATCCTTTTTCAGTTCTGGCTAACATCCATCCATTCTGTTAGTACAGCTGCCAAGCGCTGCATTAAGTAATCTTCAGATATCATCTCATTTTATCCTCACAACAAAGATTAAGATATTTACTCAGACACAGAGCTAAGTCTGAGGCTTGCTTTTTAGCTCTGTTCTTCCTGACACCAGCCCCAGGCCCCTAGCCATTTCATTGCCATTTTACCGCTCATAGTCATCACTTACAAATTATATAGTACTTTATAAAAACTTATTTTGATTTACAAAGTTGTTTTGTACTTAATTTATTGATAACTTATTGGAACGATAAGAATAGAGAGTTAGTATAGCAATTACCTCGGCCATATTTGATTGTGAATCGACATTCCAAGGTGTAATTGAAAGTGTTTTCTCTTCATAGAACCAAACAAAGCACAAGGCAACTAAAGCTATGTGGAAAGATAGCCCTCTAGTGGTTAGAATAAATTCAAAGCATATTGAAACATAACTAAGGTTAAATCCTATTTTGTCTTTGTGCTCTTACATGTTTTCTATATATATTTCTACAAATATGTCATGTGTGTATGCTTTTTCCTCAGGATTAGAGGTTGGGATTGAAACACAATTTGGACAGAGCCTTCATTTAAGAGAATATAGAAAACCAGAGTTAAAAATATTTCCTTGAAAGATCTAGCTCCTGTACCCCACCTAACTCACCCCCTCTAGGAAGGAATTGTGGGTCCTGTGCAGGGAATAGCAATTAGGAAAATCAAATATGCAAAGAATAGTTTGAGCTAAGACTGAAAAAATTGGTTGAAGCCAGCTTATGGAAGGGATCTTGAAAATTAGGCCCAGTTTATCAAACACTATGCCCAAAGAGGTTCTCTTCATTGATTTAGAATTGAAAGGGTCATTATACATTATCTCTGCTCTCCCATTTGCCTTTTTTTTTTTTTATTTGTTGGCAGTAGGTTTAAACCCTGGGTTTAAGCCCAGGGTCACACAGCTAGTAAGTATCCAAAGCTGGATTTGAACAAAGGTCTTGTTTTTTTGTTTTTGTCTCCAGAGTCAATGCTCTATCCCCTGCCCCACCTAGGTGGCTCTCTTCTCTCTCCTCCCACCCCTATTATTTTACTTTTAAGGAAACTGAGGCCCAGAGAGTTGAAATGATGTGGCTTAAATCACCTGGGCAGAAAATGGCAAAAATAGGATTTGAACAAGGTCCTTTCCCCACCACCCACCTTGCCCCCCATCCAGGGTCCTGAACTATGCTGTCTGTTAGGCTTGATTACTCATGAGTATCTGCTTACTTTGTTCCATTGATACATATTTCTTTTCTTACCCTCCCAGTTCAAGCATTTATCAGTCAATAAACATGTATTAAGTGCCTACTATGTGTCGGGCACTGTGCTAAGTGGTTGATGATTACCACCTTTACAACATGATGTGTATCTTTGTACTGCTTACCTTACTTCATTCCTTTTTTTTTATTGAAATTCTAGACTTTTTGTACATATGATTTTTGTTATTATTTTATCTATCTCTATAAAGTGACCCCTTGGTAGTCTGGCATAGCACTAAATATGTACATTCATGGCGGAGCCAAGATGGCGGACTAGAAACAGCTCTTCCAAGCCTCTCTGCCCCCAGATTCCCCACAAACTATGTAAAAAAGGAATCTGAACAACTTCTGGAGCCCCAGCACCCACAGAATGACACAGAGAAGCTAACCTCCCGCTGAGGACAGCCCAGCAGCCCTGCAGGAAGGACCAGCGCAGTGGTCTGGGACCTGGCAGCGTGCAGCGAGCAGAGCGCAGGAGCAGAGCCGAGCCCAGGTCCGCATGAGCCGAGGTTTTAGCCCCAGGGCGGCAGGGCCAGCAGCCAGCTGGAGGAACCCCAGAACACCAGGAGCTGTGGCGACTCCAGAATTATCAACATAGACTTGCCTAGGACAAAGTAAGAGGTTAGTGTCCTATGGACTTTGGGGCCTGTATTTGGGGAATGCGTCAGCTCCCTCCCCTGGGGGCTAGAAGCCGCTGAGGAGACAAGCCATTTTGTAGTTTTCAGAGGCAGGTCTGGCTCCCAGCCTACAAATCGTGGGGAGATCCAGCGATCAGTCTTGGGGGGTAATCGCTCTTGCTTTAACCTCCCTGGATCTGGATTGTGATCTAGGGTGGAAGTTGTGGGTGGGTTTACAGCTTGCCAGAAACGGAAGTTGCCCCCCACACGTTCGGACGAAAATTCCTCTAGCTGGCCTTAAAGCCATAGTGTGGCAACAAGCCCAAAAGTCAAGCAATTAAGTGGCAACATGCCAAGGCAAAGGAAACAGAAAAATGCAACCCTAGACTCCTATTTTGGGGGCATAGAGCGGGAAAAGGACTGTGAGGTCAGAAGTCCTGCTCCAAAAGCCCCAGGGGAAAACATGAGTGGGTTGCAGGCCATAGAGGACCTTAAGAAGGACTTTAAAAATCAAATAAGAGAAGTGGAGGAAAAATTAGAAAGAGAAATGAGAAGGATGCAGGAAAAGTATGAAATGAGGGTCAACAGCCTGACTGAGGAAAACAACACCTTAAAAAATAGACTAACTCAAATGGCAAAGGAGGCCCAAAAGGGCAATGAGGAGAAGAATGCCTTAAAAAGTCGAATTTGCCAGATGGAAAAAGAATCTCAAAAGTTCACTGAGGAGATTCATTCCTTCAGAGTTAGACTGGAGCAAATGGAAGCTAGTGACTTTATGAGAAATCAAGATGCTGTTAAGCAGATCCAAACAAATGAAAGATTAGAAGGCAATGTGAAATATCTCATGGGAAAACCACTGACCTGGAGAATAGATCCAGGAGAGACAATTTAAAAATTATTGGACTACCTGAAAGCCACGATCAAGGAAAGAACCTAGAAATCACCCTTCAAGAAATTCTCAAGGAAAACTGCCCTGATGTTTTAGATCCAGAGGGCAAAATAGAGGTTGAAAGAATCCACAGATCACCTCCTGAAAAAGATCCCAAAAAGAAAACTCCCAGGAATATTATAGCCAGGTTCCAGAATCCCCAGATCAAGGAGAAAATACTACAAGCAGCCAGGAAGAAACAATTTCAATATTGTGGAAACACAATCAGAATAGCCCAGGACCTGGCAGCTTCTACACTGAGGGATCGAAGGGCATGGAATATGATATTCCAGAGGGCAAAGAACTGGGAATGAACCCAAGGGTCACCTACCCAGCAAAACTGAGTATTTTGTTTCAGGGGAAAATATGGTCATTCAGTGGAATAGAGGACTTTCAAGCATTCTTGAGGAAAAAAACCAGAGTTGAATAGAAAATTTGACATCCAGACACAAGAAGGAAGAGATGCCTGAGAAGGTAATCAGGGAAAAGAAATCAAAAGGAACTTATCAAAGTTGAACTATTTACATTCCTATATGGAAAAGCAATAACTGTGACTGATGATATCTTTCTCACTGAAAATAATGGAAGAAGGGGGTGTGGTCATATGAATACATATGTGAATGTGTGTGTATATGGTTACAGTTATATATGGATAGAGGGCATAGGTTGAATTTGTTGGGAAGGAGAATACTCAAGGGATGAAATTATGAGGTGAGAGAGGAAAGTGGCAAGAGGAGATGGGGAGAGACAGGGTAGGGTAAACTATCCCATGTAGAAGAAGCAAGGGGAAGTGGTTGCAAAGGAGGGGGAGAATAAGGAAGGCTAAAAAGACAAAACCACATTCCCATTGAATTTGGTTCAGGGAGAAAATGACATACATACTAAATGGGATATCTCAACCTGCAGCAGGATAGGGGGAAGGGGGATGAGAGGAGGGATGATGGATGGGAGGGCATCCTTGGGGGGAGGGGAGGTTGGAAGTACCCACTATAGAAGAGGGACAGGATTATGTAGGGAATGGACCAGGTGGGGGGTGGGATGAGTGGGAGGGAATTATAAGCAGCCTTGTACAATATATCTACTATGATAATGTTTTGCATAGCTAGACATGTACAACATATACTGAATTACTTATCTCCCAAGAAGGAATGGGTGACAAGGGAGGAAGGAAATGGATCTGAAATTTGAGGTCGTAACATTAAATGTTTCAAATATATATAAATATTATTAGTAATACTCTTTCGCTTGTAATAGGGAGATAAGATGTGCAGGCATTGGGACAGAAAGATTCACCTTCCTCTAATGGAAAAGTCGATGGGGGTATGGGAGAAGGTATGGGAGAGAGCAGATTGGAGGAAGTGATATCTTGTGGGACTACTATTCTGGGAGGTTAGGTAGGGGAATAATGGGGGGAAAATGATTGTAACTCAAAATCTGGTGGAAATGAATGATGTAAAACAGAAGTTAATAAAGCATTTGTTTAAAAAAAAAATAAAAAAAAATAAAAATAAAAATTTAAAAAAAAATATGTACATTCATTTTGAGGGTATTTTATTTTTTGATTATATTAGTATAATTGGGACTTGTCTCCTGAGAAGAGCAAGTTGATGAATTGTCTGTCTTGACGTTCACTCGTATGGCACATAAGTCAACTGTAGGGTTCTAAGAGAAAGTTGTTTGATGTAGAGTTCTGTTCTTAGCTGTTGCTTGTTTTCATATGACAAGCTGTTGGACATTGGAATGAATAGAAAATATGTCCTGCTTTAGTAATTTAAAGTTGAAGAATTGGAGAACTTTTAGATTAAAAACTGGGGAAATAGGGGCGGCTAGGTGGCGCAGTGAATAGAGCGCCGGCCCTGGAATCAGAAGGACCTGAGTTCGGAGCCGGCCTCTGACACTTAATCCATACAAACAAAAAAACCTAGCCGTGTAACCTTGGGCAAGTTACTTAACCCCAATTGCCCTAAAGGGGCGGCTAGGTGGCCAGTGAGTAAGAGCGCCAGCCTCGGAGTTTGGATGACCCGAGATCCGGCCTCAGAAAATGAGCACCCACGCATAAATAATGACTAGCCGTGTAACCTTGAGCAAGTTACTTAACCCCAATTGCTTTAAAAAAAAAAAAAACTGGGGAAATATGGCTATCAGAACTGTTCTGTAATTATAGGACAGGTGTAATTACCTGATTGTAGACAAAAGATAAAAACGCAGAAGACCTGGCTACTGAACTAAGACAGTTAGAAATGAGATGAGATAGGGAAGAAGGAACATAAAACTTGCTCTTTCTGTCATTTTTTTTGTTGGCCATTTAGAGATGGAGTGCTCTCTGCTGCCACTTGCTGTTGAGAAAAAAGATACAAAGAATATATTCTGCTTATCGGTTGCTACTACAGAAAATCTACTAAGGCCATTTCTTAGTTCTCATACTAAGTGACTTCTCCACAATGTTTGACATTTTAGATTACCACCTTTTGAATACTCCATTCTAAGTTTTTGTGACACTGTATTCTGTCTGTCTGTCTCTGCTTCTACTTGTCTGAATGATACTTCTTAGTCTCCTTTGCTGGATCTTCTTGTCATGCCCACTAGCCTTGAGTGTCTCCCAAGGCTCTGTCCTGGGCCCTTTTCTCTATCTTGCTTGATTATCTCATTAGCATCCATGGATTCAAAAGGGTTATTCCCAGGTTATATCCAGCTCCAGTCCATGTCCCATCTGCTAATCTTTTGGATATCTCAGGTGGATCTCCCCTAGTAATCTCAAACTCAGAATGTCCAAAACAGAGCTTATGATCTTTTCCAAGCTTTGCCTTCTTCCCAACTTTCCTGTTACTGTCAAAGAACCTACTGTCTTCTCAGTTACTCAACTTCACTTTATCCCCAATTCTTCATTATGTTAATTAATTAAGTACAGTTTTCCTCCACAGCATATCTTCCATATGACCCCTGCTCTCCAGTCACAAAACTAATTTGTGACTTTAGTGACTTTAGCACTTCTCATTTGAACTTTTGCAATAACCTTCTAACTATATCCTCCTTGACTCTAGTCTCTACCCACTCCATTCTATCCTCCACTTAGCTGCCAGTGTTTTTCTAAAGTTTGGGTCTGACCATGTCACACACACCCCCACCTGCACTCAGTGAGTCCCAGTGGTGCCCTGTTCCAGGATCAAGCATAAAGTCTCCTTTTTGGCATCCCCTCCTGGCCCCTCCAGCCAATTGCTCCCACTATTAGGGCATTGAGGTGGTAAAGTGGATAGAGTGCTGGGCCAGGAGAAAGGAAGACCCAAGTTTAAATCTGGCCTCAGACACTTAATAGCTGTGTGACCCTGAGCAAGTCACTTAATCCTATCTGCCTCAGTTTCCTCATCTGTAAAATGAACTGGAGAAGGAAATGGCAAACCACTCTGCCATGAATACCCCAGAAAGGTATTATGGAGAGTTGGAAGTGACTGAAACAATAAAGCAACAGCAAGAAAATTTCTTCTCTTCAATCTCATTGAATCTATTTTCAATATTTCAATCTCATTGAATCAATCTCATTCAATCTATTGGCTCATTCCCTGATACCTCCAGACATTCCTGTGACTCTCCCATCCTTAAAAAATTTTTCACTTTTTCTGAGATTAACTGTTGTTCCATATCTCTTCTCCCCTTCATAGCTAACCTCCTATGTTCTGTGCCAACACTTCTCCTGTCACTCTTCTAAACCCTCTGTTATTTGGTTTCTGACCTCAGCATTCAACTGAAATTGCCATCTCAAAAGTTAACAGTGATTGCTTAACTGTTAACTGCCAAAAATGATGCCTTTTGTCAGTCTTCATTCTCCCTTGATTCTCTTCAACATTTGATATTATTGGTCACCATCTCCTCTTTAATACTTTCACCTCTCTAAGTTTTTGTTCTTTCTGGTTTCCTATCTGTCTGAATATTCCTCAGTCTCCTTCCCTGAGGAGAATCTATGTCATACCCTCCAACCAAGGTTATTTCCTAACATCGACCTGGGTCCTCTTCTCTTTTCATTCTATCCTATCTTATTTGGTGATCTTATCAGTTAACTTCAGTGAAACAATTCCCAGATTTATATATCTCACTCTAGTCTCTTTCTTGAGTTCCAGTCCCATATTACCAACTGTTTCTTACACATTTTGAACTGGGTGCCCCGTAGATCACTCAGATTCAGCATATTCAAAACAATCATCTTTCTTGCCAATCCTGTTTTCTGCTTTTCTTTCCAACCTTTTCTGATTGCTGGGGGTTGGAGAGGTGGGGTTGGTTATGCATTCTCCCACACATGTTTACAGCATCTTCACTTACCTGTTCTCACTCAGCCCACACTTGTTTCTTTCCTGCAAAACTCTCCCATGTGTCCCTTTCTCTCTAGTTAGGCAGCCATGACCCTGATTCAGTTTCTCATCACTTCTTAGCTGGACTTTTACAATAAAATAGCCTTGCTGACTAAGACCTTCCTTATTCCAGTCCATCCTCAGCTCAGCTGCCAAGGTGATTTTTCTAACTTCTGACCATGTCAGTCCCCACTAAGTCCTCAGTAAGCTACAGTGGCCCCTTAGGATCAAATATAAAGTATAATTTCTTTGGCATTTAAAGCTTTATTACCTGGTCTCTTCCTATTTTTCCAGTCTTCTTACATTATATATCCTTTCATGTATTCTGGGATCTAGCTACATTGTCTTAGTTTTTTTAGTTCCTTAACATGATCCACTATCTCCTTTATCCATGCCTGTTCACTGGTTGTTCCCTATGAATGGAATGCTCTGACTCATTACTTCCACCTCTTAGTTTCCTTAGCTTCCTTCAAGATTCAGGTGAAATCTCAACTTTCTGTAGGAGACGTTTCCTGGTATCCCTAGATGCTAAGGTACTGCCCCCCCCACACACACTTTTAGATGACCTTCCATCTGTTATGTATATTTTATATGTACCTAGTTATTTATATGCTGTCTCCCCCATTTGAATGTATGTTCTTTGAGAGCAGAGACCATTTTTTGCCTTTCTTTGTACTCTATAGTACTTTATGCAGCACCTGGCACATAGTAAATGCTTTCTGACTGACTGATTTGAGCAATTGCAAGGGGCTAAATGATGATGAAGCACTTCCATTCTAATAGATAACTTCAGAATTCCACTACCTTCTAGGGTCACAGAGAAAATAGTAAAACAAACTCAAGTACACAAGAATATACATAAAGGAATAGAGTCGGGAAATGGGATATCTCATAAATGTTACTCTTTTCTCTACCAGTAAAGGTGGGTTGAACATAAAGAGATAGTATAGAAACACATTAAATTCAGCAGGGAAATAGGAAAGGAAAGGGAGAGGTAGTGTTTAAGACAGAAGATAGGAATAGAATAGTCGCAAGTAAGACAAATTCTAACTTCAGAGGGTGGACCATAATACCAGGAACATTTCTAATGCTTCAGATGAATACAAAAAAAGTAGGGGTATAGCAATCATGACTTTAAATAAGGCAACAGTAAAAATAGAAATTACATTATGATGAAAGGAAATTAGTAGAAACTATTTTGTTATTTTCCAATGCAAATTTCTCATAATTTTTAAAAGAATCATTTAAAAAATTATAAACACGGGGCTGGCTGCTTGGCACAGTGAATAGAGCACCAGCCCTGGAGTCGGGAGGACTTGAGTTCAAATCAGACACTTAACACAAAAACTAGCTGTGTGACAAAGAGGTTATAGGCTATATCAGGCTATACAGGTATCATAGCTTCTATGCTATTATGAACAGGTTGGATTTATACCAGAAAAGCAAAGTTAGTTCAGGAAACTATAAACACAATAGTTTTATCTCAGTAATAAAAAATAGTTTAAAATCACATGATCCTAACAATCAATGCAGAAAATACTTTGGACAAAATGCAATACCTACTTTTATTAAAAATACTAGAAAACATGGGGCGGCTAGGTGGTGCAGTGAGTAGAGCGTCAGCCCTGGAGTCAGAAGGACCTGCGTTTGGATCCGACCTCAGACACTTAAGGCACACAAACAAAAAAAACCTAGCCATGTGACCTTGGGCAAGTTACTTAACCCCAATTGCCCTCCAAAAAAAAAATACTAGAAAACATAGAAGTAATAGACATTTTGATAAAACTCATCTAGGTTTTTGTTTTTTGTTCTTTTTTTTTTTTTTACTGAAGACATGGTAGAAGTTTTTCTGGTAAAATAATGAATAAAGCAGTGACATCCATGGTCAAGATGATTATTTGATATACTTCTAGAAATACTTGCTTCATGTAATAAGATATCATAAAGAAATTGAGGGAATAAATGGATGAAAGTTTATTGCTGTTTATAAATGATATTCATAGAACAATAGAAATTCAGTTTTCGGGGCGGCTAGGTGGCGCAGTGAGTAGAGCACCAGCCCTGGAGTCAGAAGGACCTGAGTTCGGATCCGGCCTCAGACACTTAAAGCACACACAAACAAAAACCTAGCCGGGTGACCCTGGGCAAGTTACTTAATCCCAATTGCCCTCCAAAAAGCAAAAAAAAAAAAAAAAGGAAATTCCGTTTTTAAATTAATTGAAATAACTTCAGTAATGTAAAGAAGCCCACAGAAAGCTTCAGCTTTTTTTGTATATTATTCACAAAACTCAGCAGGAAGAGACAGAAAAAGAAATTCCCTTCAAAACTAATATAGAATATATAAAATATTTGGGAGTCTAATGCCTGCTAAGACAGACATAAGATAGATTATGTTTAATTTCAGAGAGTGCTATAAAGCACTCTTTACAAAAATAAAAACTTAAATAATTTCAGAGATTTATTGCTTATTGTTGATTTGGGCTAGTGTAAAAATGACACTGCTACTTAAATTAATATTGATTCAGTGCCATATTTAATTAGCCTACCAATAGACTAAACATAAGTATAGCAGAATTCATTTGGAGGATTAAAAGGTCAAGAATCTCAAAAGAAGTAATAAGAAAGTAGAAAGGAAGGGAACTTTACAGTACCAAATTTCAGACTATTACAGAGGAGTAATCATTCCCCCCAAAAGTGATATTGGTTTAAAACTATAGAAGAGTGGATAACTGGAATAGATAGGTTTAAAAGATACAGAAATAACTGAATGTAGTAGTTTAGTGTTCAGTAAGCCCAAGTACAAAAGCTATTGTTATATTGTTTGAATGATTCAGAATATTGGAAAGCTGTACAACAAAGATTTGGCTTAGATCAATACCTTACATCATATACTATAATCTCTAAATTGTTATATGACCTAGATACAAAGGGTGATATCATAAAAAAATTTTAGAAGAGCAGAGAAAGATTTACTTTCCATAGTTATGGCTTAGGAAAGAAATCTTCACACAGGATGGAGGTGAATACAAGAGATAAAATATACAGTTTCAATTACACAAAATTGTTAATGTGTTTGGATGGGTAGAGTCAGTGCAGTTAGAATTAGAAGGGAATTAGAATTAGAATTAGAAGGGAAACAACTAGGAGGGAAAAAACCTTTGTATCAAATGTCCCTGATAAAAGTCTGTTATTCAAGATGTTATTGGGAATTGTTACAAATGAGTCTTTCCCCAAAAGATAAATAGCCAAAGGATATTAATAGGCATTTCTTACAGGAAGAAATGCAAATTACCAGCAACTCTGTGGAAAAATGTTCCAAATTACTAAGAAGAGAAGTGAAAATAAAAATAAATATTAAAATATCATTGTTAATTTCTGACTTGGGGGGAGATTTTTTTAGCTGATTAGAGATTATCCCTTCCGCAATTTAAATAATGTACTAATGGTGGTTTGGTAACTTAAACCCTAAAGTAGTAAATACAAATTTTTAAATTAAGTTTTTTGGAACACTTGTTGAGATACTCTCTTTTAAATTTATTTACTATCAGTTTAAAACATTCAGTTCCACAAGTTTTTGAGTTCCAAATTTTCTCCACCCCCACCCCCCCCACCGAGGCGGCATACAGTCCAATATAGGTTCTACATATACCTTCATATTAAATATTAGTGAGGTTGTAAAGAAGAATTATAACCAATGGAATGAATAATGGAAATGAATAATGAGAAAGAAGAAACAAAACAAACAAAAAAGAGAGAGAGTAAGTGGTTTGCTTCAATCTGCATTCAGACTCCATAATCCTTTCTCTGGATGTGGGTAGCCTTTTCAGTCATCAGTCCTTTGGAGTTATCTTATAACCTTGCATTACTGAGGAGCCCAGTCTATCAAAGTCAGCCCTCACAGATATGATGTGTCTATAATTGTATACAATGTTCTCCTGGTTCTGCTCCCCTCACGTTGAGATTACTCTCAACTAGATTTGATGACTTTTGCTTATCATAAAAAATGTAGCTTCCAAAAAGAAGTCTGTTTTAAAAAAATGAATATTTTTGGTTTTGGGGTTTTTTGACGAGGCAGTTAGGGTTAAGTGACTTTCCCAGGGTAGTAAATATCAAATGTCTGAGGTAGAATTTGAAATCAAGTCCTCCTGACTCTAGGGCCAGTATTCTATCCACTGTGCCACCTAGCTGCCACAGACATGTTGTTCTTACTATTTTTTTCAAACATTTTGACCCTATTGTCAAATAGGTTTCACTAAACATGAAAAACCCTAATTATATATATATATATACATATATATATATATATTTCAGTTAATTTTTATGATGTAATTTCTCATTGATTTGTGTTGTATCATTCTTATCACTTTCAGTTTTGTTGAGCATGTCAGTGAATATGTAAAAAATCACTGTGAATGAGGGACAAATACAAAAAGAGAAATTTGGAATTATTTCATTATTAGTTTCTTCAGTATATATTTAATGGCCAGTCACCTTCAGGAAACTGTTAAACAGTGCTAGGGATATTGACCTCACTTGCAGAAAAAGATTTAAAATAAACTATCAATATTAAATCAATATAATAATAATTAAATGTGCTTTACAACTATATTTAAATTAATTTCAATGAACATTTTATTTTTTTCAGACTTTATTTTTTTAATCAAATGCTTTATTAACTTCTAGTTTACATCATTCGTTTCCACAAGATTTTCTCCCATTTTCCCCCTACCCACTACCACAAAATAGAGATCCCACTGGATATCCCCTCCACCAGTCTGCTCTCTCCCTCATATCTTCTCCCATACCCCCTCTGACTTCCCCATAGGGCATGGTGGATCTCTATGCCCCAGTGCCTATATATATTTCAATGAATATTTTAAATATTTTTAAGTGACTCATTCTAAGTTACTACTGGGATTCTTTGGTGATTCTCATTTTTTCCTCTTACGGTTCATAATGTGTACTCTTTCATAAATTGTCTTTCTTGGTTTCTGTATGTTCTTTATACTTGCCTTATTGCATTATATTCTCTCATTACATTAATGTACCTCATTATTAATGTTCCACAACCAAACTATTCAGTTCTCCTGTTGATGGGCATAGAGGTTACTTTCACTTTTTTGCAATCAGAAGTATAGTTTTTCTCAGTTATATTAATGCTGCTATTAAAGTATTTTAATAGATTCCACTTTAGAAACAAAAAATAAATTCAGGGTATATACCCAGCAAGGAAATTGAGTAAAGAGATTTAATTATTTTTGTAACTTTTATTGTATCCTGGCAGATTTCTAGGGAAAACAGTTAACCTGCAAGTTTACAATTTCATCAGCAACAAGTAGGTCAGTTGCAGGGAAAATGGAAAAATCTGTTAGGAGTCCATAGTTGGTGAGTTCTGTCTCATCCAGGTTATGAGAATCTTTTCTTTTCAAAATGGGAGGAGAGCATGGACACGGAAATAACCGTAAGTGCCCAGAGTCTGTGGTTTCATTGAGGTCAGTCACTGGGGGCCATCATTGCCAATTGTCTTTATTATGGTTCTAGGTTAGTTCATTAACCCCAAGTTTGAACTGAGCTCTAAGCACTCTTATGGCAGAATAGGTGATGAGGAAAGAGTTGAATAAGAGACCTTTCTTGGTCCAACTTCACTTTTAGGAAGCTGCAGTAGCACAGTGGTCATTTGGTGCATTTTTTTTGTGTGTGTGTATGATGTCCTTAAGCATATAAAGTAAGTTCCCTATTTGTCTCTTTTAACATAGGATGGGTAGGCATGGATGGATAAGTTAGGATCTACATCATTGGAGGGATCTTATGAATCAATACAGTTTTAGATCCACTTGAGTAGTTGAGTGGGATTCTTTTATACCTTAACACACAGTCCATTTTTATAAAAGCACTTGGGATTTTAGGTAATATGAGGTACGTTAATGTAATGAGAGAATATAATTTTCTCATTCACAAGTTGTCAAAGGTTGGCTAAATCTAATTTTTCTAATAAATTGTTCTGCTCCGTATTTTCATTTGGTTTATCATTCCATTGGATTTATCCAGCTCTACAAGAGGAATATTCAATTTTCCTACTATTATTGTGTTTTTATCAATGTCTTTTTAAAATTATCAGAGATCTTCTTTAAGACCTTAACTTATAGGGCCACATGACTGATAAGATGGAGAACTAGACATTTTTCTCTGTGACCTTTCAAACCTCTTCAAAATAAAAATTATTCACCAAAAATAAAGCAACTTTAATCAGCTCCGTGGTTGTCTAGGATACCAATGAACTGATGTCTATCACTCAGAAACCCTCCCCTACCACTTACTGAACTACTAATAGCAAGGCTACAGGGGCCCAATATGTGGGCTTGCAGTCAACCCCATAGCACCAGTGTGGTAGTTGTCTTGAACCACCCATGCTGGGCCAGAAAACCGAGGAACAGAGGGAGCAGGACAGGAAACCTCTGGGGTGGAGGTGTTGCACTCTTCTAGGCCTGAGGGCAAGAGCTTGGGCCTGTTTTTTTCCCTTCAAAAGTTACTTAGGGCAAAGACCTTGGTTGGTGAACTATGAATTGCTATATAAGATCAGTTAAAGCCAGCAGGAAAAAATAGAAAATAACTTTTAAAATTACTACAGAATGTATAAAATACTTGGAAGTCTGCCTTCTAAGATACACACACACACACACACACACACATACACGAACTACGTAAATATAAGTACAAATTACTATTTTGTTTACCTACCATTTAATAGTGCCTGCTATGTGTCAGGCAACCTGCTACGTGCTTTACAAATGTTGGGTTTTTTATTATATTATTTATAAATATCATTATTTTATTTACAACATATTTTATTTACAGAAATAAAGGCAGAACTAAATAATTGACAAAAATTTTCATTGCTGGGGCGGCTAGGTGGCACAGTGAATGGAGCACCAGCCCTGGAGTCAGGAGGACCTGAGTTCAAATTCAGCCCCAGACACTTAACACAAAAACTAGCTGTGTGGGCAAATCACTTAACCCCAATTGCCCTCCAAAAAGCAAAAAAATAAAAATAAATAAAGCTATTAAAAATATTCATTGTTTATTGGTAGAATGAGTCGATATAATAAAAATAACAGTAGTACCTAAATCAGTTTATTTAGTGCTGTACCAATAAAACTACCAAAGGATTAACTTTGTAGGAATAGGAAAAATAATAATAAAATTTACATGGAGGAAGAACAGTAAGTAGAGAATCTCAAGGGAAGTATAAAAAGAAGTGGGAATAAAGGGGGCTCAGTGGTGCCAGATCTCAAACTATTTGGTACAGTGAGATAATTCTCAGTAATTTGGTAATAGTTACAAAATAGGTATCAATTAGTGGAACATATTAGCTATAGAATATGCAAAAGCATATGTTTCTACTACTCTAGTCTTTGATAAACATAAAAGCCCCAACTGCAATGATAAGGTCTGGGAAAATTAGCAGTAGGTCAGAAATTAAGTTTAGAGTAACACATCTCCAAAAAAGGTCATATCATAAACAAAATTATGGGAAAAAAATTACCCATTAGATCTTTTGATAGGAGAAAGTTCATGCTCAAATAAGAGAAAGAATAACAGAAAATAAAATGGATAATTGATTTTTTTTTTGTATAAATTGTTTTTCTGGTTCTTCTTGCTTTAGTCTGCCTTATGCTTATCAGTATCCTTAAAATCATAGTATTACATATTTCTAGGTTGTTAGAAGGGCCCTTGGAGTCCAAATCATATCCCCTAAGGAATTCGCCTCTATAACAGAAGTGGCCATCCAGCCGCTGTCTGAAGACCTCCAATGAGGGGGAATTCATTACTTCTCTGAGTAACCCAATTCCATTTTTGGTAGAGCTGTCAGTGTCAGAAAGTTTTTCCTTTCATCAAGTCTAAATTTCCTCTCTGTAACTGTTGCAGTTTCATGATATGCTGTGGTGAAACTGTCACCTTTAATCCAAGTCATTTATTGAAATTGCTGCTTCTCATGAAGTGGTCTAAGTTCCAAGAGGAACCAGCAACTTCAGGGAAAGCAAGAAAGATTTCTATGGGGTATAGATAGAGTTACATATTAGAAATTATGAATATTAAAAAGGCAGGAGGGATTTGTTAAGGAATTAGGTAATAGGGGAGGGGTCCCAGCCACAGCATGTGGGATTATCCACAATGCATACAGGAAAACCCATTTGGGGGGTATGTATGTATATATGATAATGATATTGTAACAAGCCTTCCTATGTCACAAAGTTCGCCTAAAGGACAGCTTTTGCTATTACTGTGCAGGTACCTACTTAGGGAAAGTCTCCTTTATTGTTTTGGGATCCACATCCTGCTCAGGTATCTTGGTTGTGCTACTTTCTGACTGGCTCAGTATTGTAGTCCTGTCTGAGATGTGGTTGTCGTTGAGTGCATGGACACACCTGCTGTTTTTGTGGGAAATGTGAGGAATGAGTCTGGGGGCTAGCTAGAGGCAGTGACTGGGATCCCATCACATGGATATGACTGCTGTTCTGTTAGGAATACAAGTTCGTGGACATATCTGTTCTTGTGAGCAGTGAAGCATATATGAAGAAGTTAGGACACTGAGTCGGGAGTGCAATGGTGGCTAGCTAGGGGCAGTAGGCCTGCTCTTCAGTGGAGCCTATAAGGAAGTTAGAGTACTGGGACTGGAGGAAGCTTTATTAGGGTTCCATCAGTACTTAATACCCATTATTCCTACTGCCATCTCAGTACACTTTCCCCCTCTCCCCGTAAATCGAACCCCTCTTCCACATGATAGACCTTCAGTTACATGAACTCAGCTGTAGTGTCATGCCCCAACCTGAGTCTTCTCTTCTTTCCTCTCCTTAGTTCTTTCAGTTGGTCTTCATGTAGCATGAACTTAAGGCCTTTCCCTATAGTTCCAATGACTAATGATAGGGCACTTTAACTGTGATCTGATTTAGAGTTCAGCAGGAATTTTACCTCCCTTTTTTTGAATATTGTGTGTCTGTTTAAGAAAAAGAAAGAAAGAAAAGAAAATTTTTGATGCTTTTATTGATGACTTTTAAAAAAGAACTTCAAGAAATAATCACTTTTGGGGCGGAGCCAAGATGGCAGAGTAGAAACAGCTCATCCAAGCCACTCTGCCCCCAGATTCCCCCCCAAACTATGTAAAAGGGGACTCTGAACAACTTCTGGAGCCCCAGCACCCACAGAACGACAGAGAGAAGCTAACCTCCCGCTGAGGACAGCCCAGCAGGGAGCGGCCAGCGCAGTGCTCTGGGTGCCCACAGCATGCAGAGCGTGGGGAGCCAAGCAGAGCCCAGGTCCCCATGAGGTTTTAGCCCCAGGGCGGCAGGGCCAGCAGCCGGCTGGAGGAACCCCAGAACACCAGCAGCTGTGGTGACTCCAGAATTATCAACATAGACATGCCTAGGACAAAGTAAGAGGTTAGTGTCCTATGGACTTTGGGACCCGTATTTGGGGAATGCGTCAGCTTCCTCCCCTGGGGGCTAGAAGCCACTGAGGAGACACGCCATTTTATAGTTTTCAGAGGCAGCTCCAGCTCCTGACCTGCGAACTGTAGGGAGATCCAGCGATCAGTCTTGGGGGGTAATTGCTCTTGCTTTAACCTCCCTGGATCTGGATTGCGATCTGGGGTGGAAGTCGTGGGTGGGTTTACAGCTTGCCAGAAACGGAAGTTGCCCCCCACACGTTCGGGACGAAAATTCCCCTATCTATCAGCAAAGCCATAGTGTGGCAACAAGCTCAAAAGTCAAGTAATTAAGTGGCAACATGCCAAGGCAAAGGAAACGGAAAAATGCAACCCTAGACTCCTATTTTGGGGGCATAGAGCAGGAAAAGGACTGTGAGGTCAGAAGTCCTGCTCCAAAAGTCCCAGGGGAAAACATGAGCGGGTTGCAGGCCATAGAGGACCTTAAGAAGGACTTTCAAAATCAAATAAGAGAAGTGGAGGAAAAATTGGAAAGAGAAATGAGAAGGATGCAGGAAAAGTATGAAATGAGGGTCAACAGCCTGACTGAGGAAAACAATACCTTAAAAAATAGGCTAACTCAAATGGCAAAGGAGGCCCAAAAGGGCAATGAGGAGAAGAATGCCTTAAAAAGTCGAATTTGCCAGATGGAAAAAGAATCTCAAAAGTTCACTGAGGAGATTCATTCCTTCAGAGTTAGACTGGAGCAAATGGAAGCTAATGACTTTATGAGAAATCAAGATGCTGTTAAGCAGATCCAAACAAATGAAAGATTAGAAGGCAATGTGAAATATCTCATGGGAAAAACCACTGACCTGGAAAATAGATCCAGGGGAGACAATTTAAAAATTATTGGACTACCTGAAAGCCATGATCAAAGAAAGAACCTAGAAATCACCCTTCAAGAAATTCTCAAGGAAAATTGCCCTGATGTTTTAGATCCAGAGGGCAAAATAGAGGTTGAAAGAATCCACAGATCACCTCCTGAAAAAGATCCCCAAAAGAAAACTCCCAGGAATATTATAGCCAGGTTCCAGAATCCCCAGATCAAGGAGAAAATACTACAAGTAGCCAGGAAGAAACAATTTCAATATTGTGGAAACACAATCAGAATAGCCCAGGACCTGGCAGCTTCTACACTGAGGGATCGAAGGGCATGGAATATGTTATTCCAGAGGGCAAAAGAGCTGGGAATGAACCCAAGGGTCACCTACCCAGCAAAACTGAGTATTTTGTTTCAGGGGAAAATATGGTCATTCAGTGGAATAGAGGACTTTCAAGCATTCTTGAGGAAAAAACCAGAATTGAATAGAAAATTTGACATCCAGACACAAGAAGCAAGAGATGCCTGAGAAGGTAATCAGGGAAAAGAAATCAAAAGGAACTTATCAAAGTTGAACTATTTACATTTCTATATGGAAAAGCAATAACTGTGACTGATGATATCTTTCTCACTATGAAAATAATGGAAGAAGGGTGTGTGGTCATATGAATACATATGTGAATGTGTGTGTATATGGTTACAGTTATATGTGGATAGAGGGCATAGGTTGAATTTGTTGGGAAGGGAGAATACTCAAGGGATGAAATTATGAGGTGAGAGAGGAAAGTGGCAAGAGGAGATGGGGAGAGAGAGGGTAGGGTAAACTATCTCATGTAGAAGAAGCAAGGGGAAGTGGTTGCAAGGGAGGGGAAGAATAGGAAGGCAAAAAGGCAAAGCCACATTCTCACTGAATTTGTTTCAGGGAGAGAATGACATACATACTAAATGGGATATCTCAACCTGCAGCAGAATAGGGGGGAGGGGGATGAGAGGTGGGATGATGGATGGGAGGGCATCCTTGGGGGCAGGGGAGGTTGGAAGTACCCACTGTAGAAGAGGGACAGGATCATGTAGGAAATGGACCAGGTGGGGGGTGGGATGAGTGGGAAGGAATTATAAGCAGCCTTGTACAATATATATACTATGATAATGTTTTGCATAGCTAGACATGTACAACAAATACTGAATTACTTATCTTCCCAGATGGAATGGGTGACAAGGGAGGAAGGAAATGGATCTGAAATTCAAGGTCTTAACATTAAATGTTTCAAATATATATAAATACTATTATTAATACTCTTTTGCTTGTAATTGGGAGATAAGATGTGCAGGCATTGGGACACAAAGATTCACCTTCCTCTAATGGAAAAGTCGAAGGGGGGGTATGGGAGAGAGCAGATTGGAGGAAGCGATATCTTGTGGGACTGCTATTCTGGGAGGGTGGGTAGGGGAAAAACGGGGGTGGGGGGAATGATTGTAACTCGAAATCTGGCTTTAATGAATGATGTAAAGCAGAAGTTAATAAAGCATTTTAAAAAAAAAAAGAAATAATCACTTTCCCTTAAAAGAACCAACTTAACAAAGAACTATGGTTAAACAAACAAACTGAAACATGAACCATGTCTAACAATGTGTACCTCATTCTGCACCTGTAATATACTACCTCTCTATTGAGAGGAGGGTAGCATATTAGCTCAGTTCTCTGTAATCGTGATTAACCATTTTCATCAGTCAGCAAGCATTTATTAAATACTAGCTATGTGCCAGGCACTGGCACTCAGCTCTAAGACAAAAGTAAAGTAGCCCCTGCTACAAGGAGCTTACATTCTATTGGGGGAGGAGGAATTCAAATATATTCACATATAAGTAAACACAAGAAATAACATAATAAATGAAAAGCAATTTAGAATGGAGAGGAGAGGGAGTGAGGGGTGGACATTAACAATCAATTGTTTTTTATAGACATCTTAATCTCCATGTGACCCTTTTTGTTCATACTACTAATTGTTTAAGAAGGCCTCTTTGAGGTCCTCTTCACCTCTCATTTGTAATTAGTCTCCCTACATTCAACTTTTTCCCTCTCCAATACTTCCTTAACATAGCATGTCTGACAATGTTTCCACCCTATTCAAGAAATTCCAGTCCTCATTGACTCCAGAATACAAACCCCTCTCGCAATTAAAGACTTTCATAATCTAACTCTACCTTATCTTTCTAGTTTGATTACACATTATTTCTCCTTACTTCATTTCAGACAAACTGATCTACTTACAGCTGTTCCCAGTTCATGGCATTCTGTCTTCCTCCTCTATGCTTTTGTAAGACCATGTCTGGAGTATTCCTCCACTTCCTCTCTGCTTCTTATAACCCCTAGATAGATTCCTTAAAGTCTCCACTCAAATGCTGATTCCTACAGGAGGCCTTCCCCCATTTCCCCAGTTGTGGGTACACCCCTCCGAAAATCACTTTGTATTTATTCTGTGTTTATTTTTTACTTTGTATTTATTTTGTATTTATTTTCATTTACTCATCTGTGTTTCATTTACTCAGAATGTTTCTGAGCTGATTAAAACAAACCAATAGGGTTTGGATTCCAGATTCTGCAAAGGAGAGTCAGACACCTGGAATGCTAATCATTATAACTGTTTATTAGCCTGGTTAGGGGAGTTGCAAGGATGGGAACAATTGGCAGTCCTGTCCAATGTTTTATCCAAGTGGACACAAACACACACCACACATACAAAATAGTATAGAGGAGGAATAAAAGAGGAAGTGGCACATACATGGAGAAAAGGAGCCTTCTTGCCATGCACATCTAACTTTTGGATGTCTCTAGATGAAAGAGTGTCCTGTGTTATTGGGGCCCTGGGTGTTTTAGTTTTTTTACGGGGGCATATTAGGAGAGGGGCAGCTCCAGAGCTCCCACTGGCCAAGGGCCCTTTCAGTGGGGGTGAGGGCCCAGATCATGAGGTCCAAACTTGCTGTCCAGTCAGTTTCTTTTCCTCCAAATCCATTGCACTCCCATATAGAATGAATTCCTTGAGTTCAGGTATAATTTCATTTTTGTTCTTTTCATCCTCACAGCCAACACAGTTCCCAATACTTGATAAATACTTGTATTTGGTTGAATTGATATGAAAGAATCATTCTCAGTTTTAAACTGGTTGAGTTATCCAGTCTTTCCCTGAACCCTTCCAGTAACACTATCATATAAGAGCCTACCCATCCATACTCCTCAATTTATCTGTCTATTTATTTATTTTTACAGAGGCAAAACCTGCTTTTCTCTCACCCTCTGTGGGCTTAGTTCTTTAGAGCTATGCAGAATGTGACTAAATCTCAATATACATGACAGTCCTTAAGATACTATGGCATATAACTGCCTGGTTTCCTCTCATTCTTAGATCTCTAAGCCTTCCCTTTCTTGACATTACAAGTAATATTCCTTACGTGATATCAGTTCCTGACCTCTCACCTCTATGAAGGAATATATCAGAGAGGAATAGCTGGGGACCAGCAGTTGTTACTGATCCCTTATCAAGGTATTTCCTTGTAGATAATATAGATAGGCTAGGGCAACCTTTCGCAAAATGTGGTCTGTAGGTCCATGGGATTCCCATTTGCAAAGGAAATTTCCCCACCACAAAAGTTGTTCCTTTGCCCTATATTTATAGGACCCATTCTAGAAGCAGGAAGCTCCTGTTTCTAGGAGAATTAGTCAATTGTTGGTCTTTTTTTTTTTTTTTGGAATTTTTTTTTAAATAATTTATTTTTTCCCCAACTACCTGTCAACATTCATTTGTTTTTAATTTGGATTCCAAATTCTCTCCTTCCCTTTTTTCCACCTCCCTAAAATGGTAAGCTAAAGGTTATATGTATACAATCCTGTAAAACATTTCCAAATTGCCATTTTGTAGAAGAACACTCAAACCAAAAAATAGAGAAAGTGAAGAATAGTTCAGCCTGCACTCAGATTCCATCAGTTCTTTCTCTATAAGTGGGATAGCATTCTTAATCATAAGCCCGTTGGATCATTGTATTTCTGAAAAGAGCAAAATCATTCACAGTTGTTCATTGTACAGCAATGATCTCCTGGTTCTGCTCACTTCATTCTGCATTAAAAAAAAAATGCATTAATTCATGTTAGTCGTTCCAAGTTTCCCTGAAATCATTCTGCTTATCATTTCTGATAGCACAATAGCATTACATTACAATCACATACTACAACTTGTTCAGCCATTCCCCAGTTGATGGGCATCCCCTCAGTTTCCAAATCTTTGCCACCACAAAAAGAGCTGCTAAAAATATTTTTGTATGTATAAATCCTTTTCCTTTTTCTTCGATCTCTTTGGGAAACAGACCTAGTAGAGGTATTGCTGGATCAAAGGATATATGCAGTTTTATAGCTCTTATTTCGGGCATGCTTCCAAATTCTCTCCAGAATGGCTGGATCAGTTCACAACTCTACCAACAGTTCATCTGTTATTCTTGATAGTGATAGGTATAATGGACGACTTCTGCAAAATTTGCTCTTCCCAGTGATGTCTATGAGCACCAAGCTGGAAGCAAGGCCAATGGTCAGAGAGGCACTGATGTTCTTGGGGCTACTGGGCTCAGCGTAGTGAACTGTCTCCACTAGGGTCTAAGGTGTGGTTGTATCCAAGGTGTTTTGACTGGCCTGGCACATGATGTCTCCTGTCATGTTCATGCCCTAGCTCATCACATACATGAATTGATAGCTTTGCAATTGGGAGTTTTTTCAGAACTATCATTAACTAACCATTCATCTTTTTCACTTTTGAAATATTGCCAATTTTGTAGTACTTATCTACTGGGTATCTGGTTTTTTTAAATCTTTTTGACAACTTCACATTATACTTGTAAGAGAAATTAGACATCTTTTCTCTACCCATAACAAAATAAAATTTTAAACTATCAGTGTCTAAAGCCCTTTTATTAAAGTCACACCAACTTTTAAAGCTATTCTATCTTAGGAATATCATATTCAAAATGTTATCTCTGTTATATTAGAATTTAATGGAATACTTCAAAGCAGTGAAGTTTTATCATAGACAACCTCTTTGGTGTTTGCTTTTTCTTCCAGGTACCTGAAAAGGTTTAAGGTGATGAAGATCAAAGTTCTGAGAAGTTGGTGCCGTCAGATTCTGAAAGGGCTTCAGTTTCTTCATACCCGAACACCACCTATTATTCATCGGGACCTTAAGTGTGACAACATCTTTATCACTGGCCCAACAGGATCAGTCAAGATTGGAGACTTGGGTCTGGCAACTCTGAAGCGGGCTTCTTTTGCCAAGAGTGTGATAGGTATGTTTCCAGTGTACCTTGGAGCCTCGTTGGCCCTTCTGGCAGTCTTTGATCTGGAGGCTTGGCCTTCTTGGGGCATATTTTTCATTAATTAAAGTCAGGTTGTTGTTTTTTTTGTTTTTTTAATTTATGACTTGCATATAAAAGTGATTATTTCTGCTAATGAAGAGTGGAACTCTTGGTAATTGTGCTGCTAGGAGCATTTATATAGTGATATAAAACTGTTATTTCAGAAGTTTCAGTGGTGATCTTTGAACTTTTTTTGACTGTTACTTTTGTTGAGCAATTCAGTTGGCATTTGAGCAATACTTGTATGTTGGAGAAATACAAAGTGATATTAAAGAAATGGAACTTAAATTGAAATCTAATTTTTTTTTTTTACTATGCATCTAAATAGCCCATTTGCTATGCTCAGCAATTGCTATGCTTGCAGCCTGGTTAGAAAATTCTAAAAATCATTGGCCAGTGACTTTATTGACTGGTTTTACTCCTGATCTCAGGAAGGAATTGAGAGTCTGAAAAAAAGATGGCTCAGTGAATAGAGCACCAGCCCTGGAGTCAGGAGGACCTGAGTTCAAATTCGGCCCCAGACACTTAACAAAAAACTAGCCATGTGACCTGGGGCAAGTCACTTAACCCCAATTGCCCTACCTTCTCCCCTCCAAAAAAATAAAAAGCAAAAAAAAAAAAGAGTCTGAAAAAGAAACTAAACTGTACTTTATCAGTCTTTTGGAGCAAGAAAAAGGAGGAAAAAGCACTCTGCTCTCTATAATCATTCTCTCTTAGAGGCATAATCTCAGAAGATTGCCATAGATTTTGAAATGCCTTCAAACCAGACAGCTTTAAAAATCTTCAATTTCCCAGTTAGACCAGATTTTTAGATGTTCTTGGAAAAGAACAAGTAAATCGTGTGGATATTTTTTACATTTGTAGATGTTACCATTGGAATATTAGATGGTATTTGTTATGCTGTCACTTGTTTTATTGCTAATAATTAGTAGGAGAATCTCACAAATTGAATTTTCCTAAAATTGGCCAGAAGAATTTTTCACTTGACATCCTCAAATCTTTGGCCTCATTCATATAGTGTACAATTCCCTGTGGGAACACACTATAATTTAAAGAGTGGGATTAACCTTCCTTAAACAAACTCTTTGCCTATAACTCAATCTCTCTGTATTTCTGAGTATTTTTTTGCCTGTAGGATGCCCTTCACTATATTTCCTGTATCTGCAGTAGGCTTATAATGTGTACTGCAGGTGTGATGGTAAGTACGCGAAGCAGAGGGCTGTGGTGAGTGGCCTTTGTGGATGATTACATTTTAATTTATTCTTTGCATATCTTTATTGAACACTGGGCTTTTCTTTGCAAGGCCTTTATAAAGTGGAACTGAACAGATGGAATAGATAGGTGGTTAGAGATTAGCTGGGAATTTTAATCAGTACTACTGCATGGCAGCAGAGGGCAGCAGGTAGTTAGAAATTTTCAGTGCATCATCTTTCACTGCAGGTAGGTGTTATGCTTCATTTGTAGCCTTGCTAGTCCTTTAGTTTTTTCTGTCCATTTATCATCAATCTGAGTTATATTCAGTTATAGCCAAGGGTTTTGTTTTTTTGTTTTTGTTTTTTTTTTCTTGTTCAGTAAGCTCAGTTATGAGGCAGTAAATCAGCAAATATTTTTCTACTCTGTTCTTATTTCTCATAAAGGCCTTGCAATGAAAGATACCTATTAGTTACATTAATGCAGCAGACTTAAGTAGGGTTCTTCCCTCATTTTTTGCTTCTACTTTCTCTTTTCTCTCACAGGTGGCCCCCTCTGCTTCTCCCTGCGGTGAGTAACGTCTGCTGCCTCTGCTCGAATTGAGACTGAATCGTTCTTTTAATTTAAGGTACCCCAGAGTTCATGGCCCCTGAGATGTACGAGGAAAAATATGATGAGTCCGTTGACGTGTATGCTTTTGGAATGTGCATGCTTGAGATGGCCACATCCGAATACCCTTATTCTGAGTGCCAAAATGCTGCGCAGATCTACCGTCGAGTGACCAGTGTAAGTTTTCCCCTGAATTTTGAACAATTCTTGAGCTTTTGCCATGCATAACCCAGGATCTCAGGATGAATAATATAGCTTGGTACAATAAGGAAAAAAAGTAAGACATGCTGAAAAGTTTAGGAGAAAAATATTGAAGCTTTTGCTTCTAGAACAGCATAAGATAAAGATGTGTAAATGGTTTTTGCCTTCCCTTCCCCCCAAAAAACCTAGCTCCTACTAAATTCTTACTTTGCTTAATTTATGTTGGGCCCTACTTGTATTCAGGTAAATCCTGATAAAAAGTATAGTGTCACTCAGAAAACATAAAAAGCTTAAAGAAAGATCATCACTTTTCTACATTGTTTAAAAATAGAACTATGTAAACATACTGTCTTTTACACCCCTCCCAGAGAATTCCATTTGATAATTTTTATAATCTATAAATTAGATCTTTTGAAGAATAGCAAATTTTTAGGGTTTTAAATTCAGGATGTTCTCTCCAAGATTTCTTTGTCCAGTTTATCCTCAGTGATTTGGTTCAATCCATTCAACAAACATTTATTGAGCTAGGTGCTAGATCCTAGTGATCATAAGTTAATAGCTGACTATTAACTATTAACTGACTAGTGTTTAAATTGAGCTTGGCTACAGTGGTCTTCTGGCAGGGTTTCCAGTGCTGTCCAGTTGAAACATTTAACAAAATCATTAAGTAAATAATTATAAACCAGGTGAAGTAGTGTTAAAAGAGGTACTATAATAAATGCATGACAGAAAGCATCAAAATCAAACCAAGTGATTCTTTTGAACTTTTAAGATACTAAAAACTGATAATTGATAATGATCAACAAACATTTAAATTTTCTAGCTAATGAGAGTAGTATTCTTATACATCTTTAATAAGAAAGAAAAAACTTTGCCATGTAGAACAAGAAAAGTCTTTTTATAAATAGGTTTCTGCATTTAGGTTCAAAGAATAGGATAGGTTGATATCCCCGTGGGGGCCCCCCATCCCAGTTTATCCTCTAAATATTTTTCAGTTCATTATCTTTCAGTGGTACAACAATAAACTTAAGTTATTAGCTAGCGTTTACATTAAAAGATACTCTTAAAGTTTTTTCTCGTCATGTGAATTTATAATACTCTTTCACTAGGTTAATTCTTAGCTAAATGGTTATAACCACAAGGCTCAGTATTAAAATCTCTTCTCTTAATGGCTTGGTAAGGTATCTCCTCAACCAGTAACTTCCAGATCTTTATCCATAAATCTTAGTTCCTTATTTCTAGCTAAAATAAAATATACCATTTTTAAAATCACCTCTTCTCGAATGCCCCCCCCCCCTTTTTTCTGGTAGTAACATCATTCTCAGAGACTTGTAACCTAAGAGAGAAGCTTGAAATCTAATACTCATCCTTTACTTCTTTCTTATACTTTTCTTTATAATTTCTTTATCAACTAATTCTATTATTTATTAAATCATGATATATTATCAAATGAGCAAATAGTTCCTGGTCCCAGTGTGCAAATAGATTCAGACCTGAAAGAAGACAACTTGCTATTGAGAAGTTTTATTGATGAAATGTGGCTAGAGATTTTCCAAGTCATTTCTTATAAAATATTATGCTATTAATAATCTTCCTCTGAAAGGAAAGAGAGCCTTAGTTCCGTGACCATTTCCCCACTTTTTCTCAGACCTTCTTAGCTGCATAAAATCACAGAACGTGGAGACACCCTAAAGGACATCTAATCCAACCTATACTTGAACTCTACAATATCCCTGACAAGTGTTTATCCAAGCTTTATTCAAAAACCATGTTCTAGCAGCTAGAATCTAGCCTGTGAAGGGTTTTTTAAGTCCTGATTCTGATGGGCACTGTGTTAGCTGGCCTTCCCATCTTTGTGTCTAATCAGATTTGATATGCCATCTCTGCCTTTATCTAACTCATTGTTTAAAAAAAATTTTTTTTAAACAACAAAAGGGTGAAACAGATCCCTGGAGCACTGTGCTGGAAACCTCCTTCCAAGTTACACTTAATGTTCTACTTCAATGTATTTGCCCAGTAATCCATTATTTCTAGAATTCTGACCTTTCAGAATCCTTGTCTTCCTTCAAGGCTTAGTTCAAATGTCATATTTTTTCATGAGCTCTTGAAGATGCTGGGGTTTCTTTTTTCTTTTTTGTATTTTTTTTGGAGGGGGGAAGGTAGGGCAATTGGGGTTAAGTAACTTGCCCAAGGTCACAAAGCTAATTTGTTTGTGTTGTGTCTGAGACTGGATCCAAATTCAGGTCCTCCCAACTATAGGGCCACTGCTCTATTCACTGCACCCTAGCCACCCTGCCCTTTTTTTTTTTTTTTTTTTTTGGTATTTGTATCCCCAGTGTCTAGCATCATGCCTTAAGTGTAAATGCGATTTTTTTTGGCCCAGAAATGTAATTTTATCACTTTGAAGAATTAAGTATAGAAACTCCCCCACCTGATGGAGATTTATAATTTGGTTTTACAGAATTGCTTAGAGGATTAAGTTTAAATGACTAGACCATTCACATAGCTAGGATATGTCAAAGACAGAACTTGATCCTAGATCTTCATAACTCCAGAGCCAGCTCCCTCTACATTCAGTAGATGCTTAATTAAGTTATAGAACCAGGTTCCTTAATAGGTATTGTAATGTTTCATGACTTTGTTGGCTTTACAAGTGAAGGAGACGTCATTCCTTCAAATCTATAGTACGATAGATGCAAATGCCAATGTGTGTGTGTGGTTTTTTTGTTTTGTTTTGTTTTGTTTTTGTTTTTGTTTTTTTGTTTGTTTGTTTTTGGAGGGCAATTGGGGTTAAGTAACTTGCCCAAGGCCACACGGCTAGGTTTTTATTTGTGTGTGCGTTAAGTGTCTGAGGTCACATCCGAACTCAGGTCCTTCTGACTCCAGGGCTGACGCTCTACTCACTGCGCCACCTGGCTGCCCCCAAATGCCAATTTTTTAATCATGTGTTCCCACAACTGTTTTCAAAGCTTTAATGAACTTGTTCAGCCATTCCCCAATTGATGGGCATTCCCTCAATTTCTAATTCTTTTTCTCCAGAAAAGAGCTGCTATAAATATTTCTGTACATATAGGTCCTTTTTCTTTTTGTTTTTAATCTCTTTTGGTATACAGATCTAGTGGTATTGCTGGGTCAAAGGGAGTACATGAGTTTATAGCCCTTCGGGCATAGTTCCAGATTGCTCTGTAGAATGCTTGAATCAGTTAACAACTCCACCAATAGGGCTTCAATATCTCATTTTTCCCACATCCCCTGCAATATTTGTCATTTACTTTTTCTGTCATATTAGCCAATCTAATAGATATGAGGTAGTGTAGTATCTCAGAACTGTTTTAGTTTGCATTTCTCCAATCAATAGTGAATTAAAAGTATTTTTCATATGGCTATAGATAGCTTTGATTACTTCATCTGAAAACTGGTCATATCTTTTGATCATTTATCAATTGGGGAATGGCTGAACAAGTTTTAGTATGTAATTATAATGGAATACCATTGTACTATAAGAAAGGATGAGCAGCATGTTCTCAGAAAAACCTGGAAAGACTTCCATGGACTGATGAAAGTGACATGTATGGTGTCCAAAGTAACAGCAGCATTGTAAGATGATCACCTGTGAATGACTTAGCTATTCTCAGCAATACAGTGATCCAAGACAGATTTGAAGGACTTATGATGAAAAATGCTGTCCATCCCCAGAGAAAGAACTGATGGTGTCTTAATACAGATTGAAACATACTTTTTTTTACTTTATTTTTCTTGAGTTTTTGTCTGTTTTCTTTCTCCACATGACTTTTATGGATATGTTTTGCATGACTGCACATGTATAATATATTGAATTGCTTGTCTTCTTAATGGGGGGCGCGGGAGAGGATAGAAGAGAATTTGGAACTCATTAAAAATGAATGTTAATAATTGTTTTTACATGTAACTGGGGAAAAACAAAATACTAAATGAAAGGGCAAAAAAACTTTAATGAAGACAACACATTTGAGATTTTAAAAAGAAACAAAATAACAACACAGAAACTGCGATGTAAATACTACCAGGAGCCTTTTGACCTGCGTTAGTTAGATAGGTGTTTTGCTATCAGATAGGGGACCATCTAGTCCCTATATCCGAGCCTGTGATAGCATTCATTCTGCTCTGAAGAACAGAAGCCTTCACTCTTTCCAAGCTTTTTAGAGCAGGATTAAGGTGTGATTTTGATATTTGGGTTTTTTTTTCCACATAGTCATCCATGTATGTACCTCATAGAAATTACCCTTTTTCAAGTAGCCCCAACTACACAGCACAACACAAGTCCTTGTTGTACTGGTTTCTTCTTAAAAAAAGGAGTTTGTGGACCAGTGTATCTATTCATTTCTAACTATTTTCTACTGGGTATTCAAATACCAAACAGGGAAAATGGACTGTGTATGTGGGAGCTATATACTGAGACATTGTGTGCTATCTATCTCTTTTGGCCACCAGCCACTTTTGATGTTGCAATATTCTTATTTTGAAACTGGTGTGGATTTCATTATACATCACAGACAATAGTGCTGCTGTTTTGCAGGCTGCTATTACAGATTCTTTAGCTGGGCTATCTCTTTTAGTTCTAAATGTCTCTGGTTAATCTTAAGGAACCCAATTCCTGATTATTTCTCTATATAAATAGGATCTGTCCCTGAATATCTCAAAGGAACATGCAATTTGTTTATTTTTATAACATGAAATTTTTAAAAATATATACTGTTATGGGGAATTAAAGGCATGTTTTAAAACTTTCTCTTTATAAATGGCTAGGTAGGGTGCAGGATAGAATGCCTTTTGTAAAATTTATAAAAGAATACAGCGATCCTTAGCTATTATTACACACAGCTTTGTTTTTATACAAGCTTCTAATATTAGAATCTTCGTGGTCTTTGATTTCTTCCTTATTTTTGTTCAAAATTTTGTGTTACTAGTAAAGGGAGAAGTACACACCTATTTTAATTGAATCATTTTGATAAACACTTAGAGGAACTTCCACTCCACACAAAATCCATTGTTAATCCTTTGGTAAAGAGAATAATCATTACTTTACTTTACTTTCGTGTGTAAATCTAATTTTTCATAATAAAATTGGTTTAAAGTAAGTTTTATCAGTAATAGTTCACATTTACATAGTGTTTTGCAAAGCATTTTCACTCACATCCCTGTGAAATAGATCAATGCAAACATGTTTATTTCTACAGATAAAGAAACTGAGGGATCACAGGGGTGAAATGACTTGCCTTTAGTTACATGGCCATTAGGACATGGCATCAAGACCTACGTCTCTTTCCACTCACTTTACAGTGTTGTATCCCCAATTACCTCTAATTGCTTCTTCCTTTTTCCAAGTTCACAAATTTCTGTTAGCCATGTTCAGTGATGAGTCACTACACAGGAATTGGGAGTTCTTTCTTTTTTGTTGATTGAAGTCAATGGTCACAAGATGACTGTTGGCCTTATTTGAAATGTACTTTGCATTATTTCCAGTCTCACATAAGCCTGAGTTGTATGACTGATAACCTGGGTTGTACACATAGTTCAACTTAAAAAATGTTCGTCCCTGTTTTACACTAGCCCTAAGAAAAAATAACCAGAGTTATTAGGACATCTCTGCCTTCACAAGCTACAGTTCAATAGGAGAGGCGGACCTTTTCACAAGTAAATAAAATACAGAATCAAGTGTGATATTCATTGTACCATAATAAGTAGAAATGGAAGAATCCTTAGACATAAGCTAATCCAACCTCTCCATTATTTTATAGTTAAAAACCGGTTACATGGCGTGTGCAAGGTCCAACTAATGTAGCAAGTACAGAAATCCACACCCACATATACTGGACTTCAAAGCTGATGCTTTTGTCTACTCTTTTTGTTGCATTAGAAATGCAAAGATCAGGCTATGAAAGCTTATAAATTGTCATCATTGCTGTACTTGTAAGAATTCTTGTCTTTAGAGTCAAAAGACTTATGTATAATTTATGTGACCTTAAAAAGTCACTTAACCTCCCTGGGCCTTAGTGTAACGGGATGATCTCTAGAAATCTTTTCCCACTCTATATTTATGATTGTCTTATCCTTTTCAGTTTCACAAATGAGCAAACCAAATGATTTCAAAAAAAATTTAACTCATTCTCCTTATTGAACATTAACACTAATCCAAAGGACATACATGTTCTTTCCTTCTAACATAAAATGACCACACCACTTGATGAAAAATATACAACAGATATGAAGAGGAATGTAACTGAAAACTCTGAGGGCTCAGATAATAAAACCACAAGCTACTGCCTCTTATACAGTATAAACTATACTAACCAACTAATACAGGGAATCCAATTCAATCCAACAAATCCAAAAAAGTATCAGTCATAGAGCTGGAAGGAACCTAGTAAAGACCACAACGTACTTCATCCCTTCAGGAACATAAAGATCTAATCTAATAAATCAGGGTAGATGGCTAGCTGTCAATTTTCTTCTTGAATAAACTAAAGGATAGAGATGCTATAACCTTCCTCAAGAGGTGTGCTGTATCTTTTCATAGTAACAGTAAACTTATTTATACACAACCAAAATTCTCTTGCTTCAGCTAAATTCTGTTTCTTGTTTGACTTTTTAAATAACAACACTCAATAACCCTCTCAGGAAAAAAAATAAATGAATGAAGTGAATGGTCACCCCCTGACTTTGCCATACTACTTTGACGCTAAATTTTGGATTAGATTGGAAAATGGAAAATGTGAAAGATGATAATGTATGTAATGATTTGAGAAATCATCACTACCATCTCATTTACATAACGTTTTAAGATTTTAAAATCATTTTCTAACAACCATCCTGAATTAATACAAGCATTACTCCGTTGTACAAAAGAAAAATATAACAATCAATTAATAAGCATATTAAATAATTAGTAATTGCCAGATAATATGCTGAACATCAGTAATACCATGGGCAGCTTAGGTGATTTAGTGGATAGAGTGTTGGACTTGGGTGTGAGTTCACATATGATCTCAGACACTTACTAGTTAGGTGAGTCTGAATAAGTCATTTAATTTATCCTCTGTTGGCCTCAGTTTCCTCATCTGTTAAAAAAGGGGGGGGGGGATAATAATAACACCCTCCCAGGGTTGTTGTAAGGATAAAATATTATTTGTAAGACACTTTGCAAACCTTAAAGTATCATATAAATGCTAGCTATTGCTATTACAACAAAGAAAAAAACAAAGGTACATGTTACTATTTTTCCACTTAGATAGATGTACGTGCATGACTTGACAAATGTGGCAATTCCATTAGAATGGGCAAAAGGCCCTAATATCAGAAACTCCAATCCCATAGTTGCAGGTTCTGTAGTTTAGATCTATGGGTTGATTCTCAAGAATCATCCTGTAAACACCAGGTAGCTTTAGTCACTTGAGGAACCACAAGCTTTACTCTCTATATTCATGTGAATACTATTCTTTTTCTCATTGGAAGCCTTAAGATCACCTCAGGAGCCAAGAATCCTGAAAGACCAGTCCCTCTTTCTATGCTAGAGACAGGTCAACTTAGTGGCCCTTCCTTTTATAGCGTGTATTATATATAGAGGACAAGATCACTACAGAATGTACTTTTTTTCTGGTGTAAGGCACTTGTCCAAGGTTCTTTTGTTCTGAATGTAACCAGTAACATTCAGCATTTTGTGTGTATTAATATTAATGTCAGATACTAAATGTACTAAGCAATTAAAAATATCAGACTTTTTAAAAAAATGTTTGTTACTAATCTAATAGTAATAGGCCAAAGCAAAGACATAGGGTAGGAGAGAAATTAACCTTTTTTATTGCTAACTTCTGCATTTATTTCCATACTTCAACTCATTTCTTGGGATAATAAGGCCAAGGCATCCAGCCTAGAGAGCTCAATTGGTGAGAGAATAAATTTTAGACAGTAACAATGACTTAAACCAAGTATTATCCACTCAGCTTTGAATAAAGAAAAACTGTTTCATGACTGTACTTTATTTTGGATCTTGAGTTACCTGCATATCATTGATTTCCAGAGCAACTCAGTGACCATATATGGGGAAATGTTTTCTGTGTGACCCAGTGTTGCTTCTAGAAGAATCCTTTAAATAAGTACAGTCATCAGTCACATTGCTTTTATATGTGAAGGACAGCACTTTCAAGGTTGCAGTGGCACACAAGTTTTTTTTGTCCAAAGAGTAATGAGCCTTGGTATGTTATGGGAATCATGAGACAAACTAATTTCCTATAACAGTATTACTTAGCAAGGTTTGGTAGGGAAATTGGAGGAGGCTTGTTTTCCATCAGGATCATAGGGTCTGTTCAAATTCCTGTAAACTAATGGTTCATACCAGTAAGTATCTGGCTGAATCCAGCCCCTTAACAATCTAGCAAGAAATGTGGAGATCTTAATTACTTTGTTTGTGTAATTTGACTTTGTCACTAATTCCATTAGCCCCTAGATTTCAAGGTCTGAATGTTCTCTCTGAGGGAAAAAAAGGATTAAAGCAGTTAGGGTAAAATTCCTTTTAGTTTCTGCATAGCTAAGTGTATAATTCACCCTGCTCTTTTACAGAAACATTGAAGCTGATCTCTGATTAGATAGGGGGTTAAAGAGTTGGTGAATTGTTTATACTGTCTCAGATCCATTGGAAAAAGCGCTCACTAAATAAAGGAATAGACTATAAGTTGTATTCCTGTCTTGGATGGTAGAACCTTAACAATGCTTATTCAGAGGAAATCATTCCATCTCTAAATTTTGCTTTTAATTTTTATATGTTAAAGGTAAAATGTTTTTCTTTTATGATACTTATTGAGAAATATATTATACTATGATGTAAATAAATATATAATACAGTGTACCTTTTTTCTTAAACCCTGGTGTAGTAAGCTCAAATGCCAATGCATATAGGCTTTGTTTGGAGTTTCCCCTTGTCTGTATAACATGTATTCAAGTTTTTCCAGTAATAGTAATGAATTCTATTGAGTCATGATAACTATTTTGCCAGGTCCCCTGTAACAAATGGTTAGTTTAGGCTCTTAAGGTAAAAGAAAACCTGTATGAATGGCCTAAAACCTGGCTGAGAGGTATTTATTATAGGACTCTATTAAGTTAGTATTAAAGTTGGAGGCAACTACTACATATAAGTTCCTAAAGTTGCTTCATAAAACTCATATGGACTCTGAATTATTCTTAGTAAATCCAATTTTTAGAGGCAACTCTAAGACTATAAATTGCAGAGCGGGTGCTAATCTACATAGAGGAAGTTATCTCACTGGGAGTTTCTTATTCAGTGAATAAGATCATTCATCTGGCTAAAAACAAGCAAAAAAATCCTCCATTTGGAATCTGATAAGATCCTTATTCTATGTTTAATTAAATAACGTTAAATAGGGGTAGAGACCAGATCTGTGATTTAGGGAAGCTCACCTCCCTCTTTCAGTGCAAATTATCACTTGTTCTTTAACATACAGTCTTAAAGAGTTACTTAGAACACTAGAGGTTAAGTTCCTTGCCCAGAGTCACAGGACTTGAACCTAGGTCTTTTTGACCCCAAAGCCAACTCTCAAGCTCCAGGGTTGCTCAGTCTGCAACTTTCAATGGTAAAGGGAAGGAAGAAATTATAGTAGGCATGTGAAATGCACTTCATATGTCTGTTATAATTACTTCTCTCAACTTAATATTAGCTAAGATAATATTATTTTCTGTTGTACCAAGTTTACTAATACTATAAACCCTCCCCTCTTTATTTGTACATAGTTGTTTGCTTGTTTCTCTCTGTTAGCTTGTAATCTCCTTGAGGGTATGGAGATTGTCTATTAAATTTGTTTGTATCCTTAGCACTTTCTACAGTGTCTGGCACATTGTAGGCACTTACTGAATATTAAATACTTGTTGACTACTTGGCCAATTTTTTTTTTAAATGTTTGTGTTTTGCTTCACTGAATGTCTTCAAAGATTATTTAACTATTGTAGGATTTTCATTAGAAAGGACATGTATTTGTATGATGACTGCAGAGTCAACCCTAACTTTGCATTAGGTTTTTCATCTATAAAATATAGTAGCACCTACCTCCCAGGGTTGTTGTCAGGATCAAAAGAGATTAATTCTATTTGTAAAGTGTTTAGCACAGTGCCTGGCACATAGTATAAGCTACATAAACATTAGCTGCTTTTATCATCAGCATATTATGGTTATTGTTCCTACCTTATGTCCTTTTTTGCCACAAAATTTTGCCCTTTTTGTCTTTTTAGACTAAGCATTTAGTTAAATGGATTTCTTGTTTTATGTACTTATTAGCCATTGAGATAATTACCCTTATGAAGAGGGGGATGATCCCATGGGTTAGGAGGTGGAGCTTTGATTAAATAAAAATCTCATTTTACCTGCCCTTGGGAACTTTTGCTATTGGAGGAGGATCAGTGAAGCAGAGTAGTTTATTTGTTGCTTAGCATGTAATACTGTTCTTGAGACTAAAAGAGAACAACCCAATTCCAAAGCAGAGCAAACTGATGTCTGAGAGTTGGGGAAGCATGGCTAATGTTAAACAAGAAACTATGCTTCATTCCAACTTGGAAATCTGCCTTCCTTGTGCTGTGGGTTAATTTAGTCTTTTATCTTAATAGACCACTAACTCACTTTGTCCACATATCCCCACCCTATTCCCTTCTGTAACTACAAGGTAACTTACCTACCTTGTCTTTTCTGATGGATTTTACAAAGAGAGATTTTTGCTCGGTGTTGGTCATCTTTAATTCCCATTGCTGCTGCTGCACTCAAAAGGATTGTGCCAATGAGGTGGGTAAAGGCTTGTTTGCAACCACTTGGGAATACGTAGAAAGTGCTGTAGAATTTATCGAGTTCTACATGTTTATAAAATAAACTAATACAGTTTGGTTAAACTTTAGTTTAAGTGACTTGATTCCTATTCCAAAATTGCTCATCATTGTTTCTTAATAAGAAAATTTCCTAGGTATAACTGGTACACAAAAACAACAAAGTTAAGCAAATATTTGAAGTAGTTGTATTTTGTGAAGGGAGGGAGGGTTTCCTCTATTCTGAATGGTCAAGAAAAAGGGTTGTGTTGGGTTTTTTTTTTTTCCATTGAGATAAAGTTTAAACTGTTGGAATAACAGATTTGAAACTGAGGCTGAAAATTCTAGATTGAGCCATTGGAGATTACCCATTAGGAAGCACTTTTGTTTTTCTGCTTGGCTATTTTGCGTCTACTTGTGATGCTCTGTCCAAAGGACCCCTAAGTACATGGGATGCAAAGCAAAGTGAGTCGATTTTTTTTTATCCAAATAAAGCAGTATGTGTAAATATATTTATATTCATGTCAGCTCTTGGTTTGTTTGCTTGTAAACCTTAAGCAGCTAAAATTTTTCAGATTTGTTCTATGTAATGCTTAATATTTGTTTCTCTTTCCTTAGAGAATCTAGAATGCATATAGTGTCTTAAAATGTGAGGTATAACTAAATATATAAAATGGTATTCAGTACATTACTTTGATTAATACAGAAGAATCTCAGTTGCTGCCTGAGCTTTTGTACAAAGGAACAGGGGTACAGCAATTGCCCAAGCAGACCCTAAAGTATTTTAGATTTGGCAATGATGTTTTAGGGTGAGTAGCAAGGATAGTGTTTTAGAGACAAGGAGGGTTGGAGCTAGGTGGCAGGGCCTTTTACATAATTTTGCTTTTGTTATGTGAAAAGTACTCTCTGAATCCAACTTGGATTCTGTTCTCTTTTATAAGAGTGCTTGCATTTCTTTCAAAACAGATCTTCCAGTTGCTTTTACTGGCCTCTGGATAGAATAGAGTGAGGGGAACAGGGTTTCTAGTTAGAGATATATTGTCTTAATTTGTCATTAAATTAATTGAAAACTGTTAGTCAAACTCTCTTTTCATTTTAGAAGTGATTACTAGTAGAATTATGCAGACAGTTTGCTCTTGAAAATTCAGCAAAGCCTCCTTGTTATATGTCTAGAGTCAGAATTCCATTTGGTATGATTAATGCCTCTTTACTAACTAGATGTTAGTCTCCACACATCTGTGATTGCTTCAGTAAGATTTTAGCAAATCATTTCCAATTTTGACAACTATATGGGTCAGCTTTCTGATAGTTGACATCAAATTCAGTGGGTTCTTTCCATATTCTGCTTGCATTTTTTTTTTAGTACCACATTATTCAATATACAGTCTATATATTTTTGCTGCTCAATAAATGTTTTAAAAGTAATAAGAATAGCCTTTGAAATATTTGGGTAGAATGGACTTCAACATATTTAAGTATATTGTTATAAGCAGTCTCAGATTTGCATACTTAAATATCTGAGCTATTTGACTAATAAGGTTTGTCTTAAAAGTTCATTGGCTTCTTTGACGCCTGTAGAATATCTTCAAGAACAAAAATAATGCCTACAAATACTGTGGGACTTTATAAATGTAATTTTCATTTCTTGAAGCAGCAGCACAACCTAATGGATTTGAACATAAGTTGTAATTTCTGATTCAGCCACTAATCTGCTGTATGACCTTGAATATATTAGTTTGCCCTTTTTTTCTTTTCTTTCCTTTTTTTTTGGCATGCTTTTTAGATGGGGCAATTGGAGTTAAGTGACTTACCCAAGGTCACACAGCTAGTTTTGTGTTAACTGTCTGAGGCCAGATTTGAAGTCAGGTCCTCCTGCCTCCAGGGCCGGGGCTCTATTTCACTACACCACCTCGCTGTTTTGAGTTTTGTTAGCAAAGATAGTAGAAGGGTTTGCCATTTCCTTCTCCAATTTATTTTACAGATGAGGAAACAGAGCCAGACAGGGTTAAGTGATTTGCCCAGGGTCATATAGTAAGTGTCTTAAGGTCAGATATGAACTTAAGTCTTCCTGACTACAGGCCTGGCGTACTATCAACTGTGCCACCTAGCAGTCCCAAAGATGGCTACCTAGGGTGGTAATTATGGCTAAGTGAGGTAATTCCCTTCCTCATGCAGTCTTCATAGCTACTTTATATAAGGTTTTGCTATACTTGGTTTCACTTTTTGGGTTGTCAGTTATGCTACCCTAATGTATAGTTAAGGTTAATTTTTCTTTTATTATGTTGGTAAATCAGAACTATGAATAGTTAAGAGCCCTTTAGGAAATAATTGGGAGCTGCCATTCAAAAAAACAATATAAAAAGTGAACCATTTTAGGTACTTTCCTGTGTACCCAGAAAATGCAATTGTATATTAATTTTAATGTTGATCAGAAGTTCTTCTAACTTTTAATAGTCTTTGGCCACTCATAGTGGTATTTAATATGAATCTAATCCTATTCTATCTTTCTGAGAGAGGGCCTCCAATCATTCTTTTGAGTTTATATTTCTCATGTCACAATAGCAATATTAAGTGGCTTTTGGGACTTAGATGTGATTTTTAATCTACTCTTGATTGGAATTAAGTTAATCATGTTAAAATAAATAAAGAGAGAAATTAGAAATTAGTGTCTAGGAAAGGAGAATCTTTTTTTTTTTTTTGGATGGGGAAAGGTAGGGTAGGTGGGATTAAGTGACTTGCCCAAGGTCACATGGCTAATAAGTGTTAAATGTCTGAGGCCGGATTTTAACTCAGGTTCTCCTGACTTCGGGGCTGGTGTGCTGCCCGCTAGAGCACCTAGCCACCCCAGACTTAGTAAATCTTTAGGTGCATAGATTTCAAGATTAACTTTATTACAAGACTTACTTTTTTTGTAACAGTTTTTTACCTCAAATGAGATACGGTTACAGTCAGAAAACATCAAATTTGTTGAAAAATTGAGTCAGTGATTGATAAGAATCAATTTAATGGATATTTATTTGACTTTGATACCAGTGTTTTGAAGTGCTTTTTCAGTGTTAGATACACATTATGGGAATAAGTATTAGTTGGTCAGTTTTAAGTTTATTCTCATACCACAGACAAGTGAAGTGTAAATTATTTTTATATTTTTTTTTTACTTTTAAGCATGTTCTTATTTCATATTCAAGATATTATATTATAGCTAAGACATGATTTGGGCCATCATTCTACTTCAATTATTAGGCAATATCATTTTAATGAAAGACACTTTGTCTAGAGGCTAACCTTAGAGTAAAGAGCACCTAAATTCAAGTCCTTTCTCTGTTAAGTACTAGTTGTATGACCACTGGTCACGTCATTTAACCTCTCAAATGATGTAAGCTTCTCTAAAACCATATAGATCACTTGGCTGATTTGCATTAACAAAAGATTAAAGTACAGATCTCGACCCAAAAAATTAACTTACAGGTTAATAATTAATAACAATTAACTTATAGAAGCGGGCACCCCAAAAAGATAATTTTAGTAAGGAGAAGGTAAATAAAAAGTAGAACACCACCCTCCTATACCTTCCTCCACCCACACACATTGTATTTACTTATTATTTTTGTTGCTCATTTTGTTTCCTTTTGCAGAAAAAAAGGAAACAAAAAAAGGATAGCCAAAGAAGTTTAATAGTCACAAGCCATCAAGTAGTGAAACGATACCTAGAATTAAAGAGGTGATCAAGGCAGAGTATAACAAGATTTTTAAACCACACTTGGATTATTGTGTTCAGTTCTGCCTTTTTAAAGGGGGCTAAAGAACATTCAAAGGAGAGGAACCAGAATAGTGAAGAACCTTTAAGTCAGTCCATGAGAATAGATTTTTAAAACTTAGTACAGTCTGGAAAAAAGAAAATTCAGGAGAGACATGATAAACTGTGTTCAAGTAGTTGTAGGGCTCTAAAGGAAGATGGATTATATTGTTCTGCTTGGTCTCAAGAGTGCAAGAAGAAACTAGATTATAACACCATAGTGTATGAAATCCAAAAGACCCCAAATACTGGGATAAGGAATCATTATGCAACAAAAAAAATGCTAGGAAAACTTGGAGATAGTCTGGCAAAAAAAAAAAATGTTTTAGACCAAAATTCCATAATATATCCTGTAATAACCTACAAATGATACAGATAAAAATGGACAGTCTTGATTAAATAATATTGAAAAGGTTTTGCACAGGTAACATCAGTATAATTCATATTAAGAAGGAAAATAGTTAAATGGAATAAAGTCTTTGCTATAAGTTTCTCTGATTAAAAGCCCAATTTAAATATGTAAGGACAAGAACCATTTACCTATAAGTAAATAGTGAAAGATATGAATAGACAAAAAATGAAAAACTATTAACAACCATATGAAAAAATTCTCCAAATAATTAATAGGAGAATTGCAAATTAAAACAACTCTAAGATTCCTGTCCATATTCAATTTGGTAAAGATGAGGGAGGAAAAAAAAGGAGAATAACAGTTGTTGGAGGGGACAAATGGGCATCCCTAATGGGTTTTTAATGAAGCTGCGGATTTATCCAAAAGAAAAGGTCATCTTGGCATATACTACCAAAATGTTTGTTTTTTTAAAGGAAAAGTAGCCGTATACACTGCAGCTAGCTGGCACCGCTTGTGGAAAATTCATCTTTGTGGGTTCAAATGTGGCCTCAGACACTTATTAGCTGTGTGACCCTGGGCAAGTCACTTCACCCTGTTTGTCTAAGTTCCTGGTTTGTAAAATGAGCTGGAGAAGGAAATAGCAAACCACTCCTATAGCTGTGATAAGAAAGTCCCAAATGGAGTCACAAAGAGCCAGACATGACTAAACAACAAAAAGTTACATGTAAAAAAATATAGCAGCACCTTTTGTTGAAGCAAAGAACTGGCAACAAAGAGGAGAACATGTGAACAAATTATGTTCTGGAAATATCATAATATTATTCTTTCATGGAATAGAGAAACCTGTGAAGAACTGCATGAAATAAACAGGACCTATAACACTGTAAAGAAAAAAGACTTATGAGCTTTGATCATTTCAATGAATAATCATGGCTCCAGAAGACCAATAATGAATGTTCAATGTGTGAGTTTGTTTTGTTTGACTGTTAAGAGTGGGTAGTCGTAATGATGTCAAAACAAGAAAAAAAATAAGTAAACATTTTTTAAATTCATGGAACAAAAGAAAATTCAGAAGGGAATACAAGCAAGATAGTTTTGTAACAAACATGTAGAATTTATTATATATTTTAAAAATACAAGCAATTCAGGGTGGAGATTTGTGATTTCATATGTAATCTTTTTTTTTTTTTTGAGGGGGAAGGCAGGGCAATTGGGGTAAAGTGACTTGCCCAAGGTCATACAGCTGGTAAGTGTTAAATGTCTGGGGTCAAATTTGAACTCCAGTTCTCCTGACTCCAGGGCCGGTGCTTTATTCACTTATGTATATCAGGAAGTTTTTTTTAATAGTTTGGATGTAGCCTTGCTGCGTGTGTTATGTTGTTGAAGGAATTCTTGTTCATGTATGGGTTGGATCAAATGACTTTTTGATATCCCTTCCTACTCTGAGTCTAAATTCTATATTCATTGTTGTTTTAGTCATTTCAGTCTTGCCTGCTTGTTTACTCTTTATAACCTCACTTAGGGTTTTCTTGGCAGATACTGGAGTGGTTTGCCATTTCCTTCTCCAACTCATTTTACAGATGAGAAACTGAGGCAAACAAGGTTAAGTGACTTGCCCAGGGTCACATAACTAGTAAGTGTCTGAGAGTGAATTTGAACTCAAGTCTTCCTAATTCCAGTCCTAGCACTCTATTGACTACACCACTTAGTTGCCCTTATATTCATTATTGAAATACTTTTATGGAGATTGCACATTGCCACAACTGATTTGTCATATCCTTATATCACTATATTCAAATAACTAGATGGTTTTTCTCTTAAAACTGGCTAAACAGTGTTCCCCTTATAGGTTTGTAGTTTACTCACACTAAATGTTTTTTATTCTTCAGTTGTCGTTTTGAACCTAAATCCTTTAGCCTGCTATGTAGCACTAAGTATTGTAATAGAATCCCCTTACTGTGTTTGCAAAATTGAACATGTAACTTCATGCCTATGTATGGGTTAGCTATTCAAAATTAAGTTCTCTGGTGACTAATGTACTAGTAAACAAGGGCTGTACAAAAGCTGTTCCAACCAATAAAATCTTTGTGCTCTTCTTCCCAATTACTTCCTTAACGAAAGCACAAAAGATACTGTTAATGCAGCTAGTCTTGAATTCTTCCATAGTCACATAGAGAGGATGGTGCCTCATCATTAGTGGCAAGAGCCACATGGAGGTAGGTGACCCTACTATCTAATTCTCCATGATTGTTTTCTAGGGAAGAGCTGGAGTTGAAGCAACCCAGCTCTGACCCTGCATGGCTTAACCCCTGCAGGCATATCAGAAGAAAGTCAAAAAGGTATAGTTTGTGTTTCCTCCTTCCAATACCATAATTTGCTTCTGAAGTAGATTTTCCTAAAGAAGGCAAGATACAGGGTTATAGGAAGAAAGCAAAACCAGCTAAGTGTATTTGCATTAAAAAAAAGTGATAATATTTGAAAAGTTATATTGTGTTTCTCTATAGTGCTGTCTTAATTTAACTTTATACATATTCATATGTATTTCAGGGGGTGAAGCCAGCCAGCTTTGACAAAGTAGCAATTCCTGAAGTAAAGGAAATTATTGAAGGATGCATACGCCAAAACAAAGATGAAAGGTAAGTGATTTTCTTTGAGACATAGGAATTTGTATTATAGACAAAACACACACACACACACACACACACACACACACACGCACAAAAATGTTTGAAGCATGGTAATGCCTAGCCTCAAAAAAACATTTCACATCACCTGCTAGCAAAGACAAATACTCATCAATACCTTGGGTTCATTTTTGAGTAATTTAGTAAATTATTGGTACTGCCCATTGTTATGCAAAGTGACATAACAAAATTCTATTATGCTCTGACTTATATACCGCTATGGTATATCACATACTAAATTATATCACCTGCCTGTCTCCTTTTCCCCTCTCCTCCTACCTTTTTACCCCCATCCCCAACCATATAATATACTTTGGAGATAAAGCAGAAGTAGATTTCATCTCCCCAAAATAAATACACGGGGGGGGGGGAGGGCTCTATTTGTTAAGTTCAAGACTGAATGTTTTACAACATTTTACTTTACAATACTTTAGATTTTACTTAAATACTAAATTCTGATGGGTAAAATAACCTTTTGGCTTTTTAAACTGAAATTTGCAGGTCTTGAATCATTACTGCCACTGTGCCAGAACAGAAAAGAACAAAACATCCAGTTTCCTTTCATTTAAAAAAGTGGGGGGGGGGGCGCACAGGGAGGACTCTGCCTAAGGCTTAGGAGGAGATCTAGCTTAGTCACTTGTACTAACTGAAGACTTTTCTCAGAGGAGTGGCAAATATATCTGCCATATGACTGACTCATCACCATTTGGGGTCTGGCTAAGTTCCAGTGTCTGTTTTTGAGTCAGTTAAATTATTTGTGTGTTGAATTGATCAGCCTAAGTCTGACAGTAATCCAGGTGTGATAAAGTTAAGTTTAAATTTTTATCTTTTTCTTTTGAAAAAGAATATGTTTTTCTTTTTGTATCACTAAACTTCTAGTATCTCCTTCTTATTCTCATAAGAACATCCTATGTAGAAAATAATTTTTTTTTAAAGAGGAATGAGGCAGAGGGAATCAGCAAAAATGACCAAGAAATCAAAAAAATCTGAATCCATATGCAGTGTTCCACACCTGTTGGTTGTGTGTCACTGCTTCTGCCATCCCCAACCCCTGTCAAGGCTGGTGGCTGTCTTCTCATGCCTCTTTTTTGAGACCATGCTCATTCTTTGTAATTGTAAAGATTCACTTTTGATTGTTTTATCGTGGTTCTTTTACATTGTTGTTGCCAATTTTAAAAAGCTTCTTGGGGGCGGCTAGGTGGTGCAGTGAGTAGAGCGCCAGCCCTGGAGTCAGAAGGACCTGCGTTTGGATCTGACCTCAGACACAATGCACACACAAACCAAAAACTAGCCGTGTGACCTTGGGCAAGTTACTTAACCCCAATTGTCCTCCAAAAAGCAAAAAAAAATAGCTTCTTATAGATAGAAGAGAGCTATAAGAAGAATGGTTTCTTAATCTAATTTAAGGATTTTTTTATCTATTCCAAACTGATATAGATTTCTATACACATACACACACACACACACACACACACACAATGTTCATAATATATAAAATAAAATGTTAATAAAATTGTGTTGGAATATGGAACATTTGTCTGAAGCCAGGGTTTGTAGGGTTTTTTGTGTTGTTGTTGTTGTTGTTGTTGTTGTTGTTGTTGTTGTTTTTTAATAATATGTTGTGTAGGAGGCAGCCAAGTGGCACAGATGGATAGAGTTCTGGACCTGGAGTCAGGAAAATCTGAGTTCAAATCCAGCCTCAGACACTTACTGTTTGTGATTTTGGGTATTTATAGAATGAGGATAATAGTAACAACTACTTTTTAGGTTGTTGTGAGGATTCAATGAGATAATTTTTGTAAAGTGCTTTGCAAACCTTAAAGCACTACTTAAATGCTAGATATAAATGTAGATGTATAGCTATTATGTAGCTATTATTGTAGTTATTATTATTTAGCAATTGAAGTTGAATTATGATTTCATATAGTTTGAGAGTTAATCACATTTTACTAGTCAAAAGAAGCCCTATATTAGTAAATGGGTAAAAATAATTGCATCCTATGTTTGAAGAAAATTTAAAGGAAGCTATGCTAGTAAAATTTTTTGAGAGAAGTTCTGTCATTTTTTTCTTTGTATTGCCAGTGCCTAACAGTTCCTTAGTATTTGTTGATTTATCTTAGAAACAGATGAATTGCTATGTTTGGTAGAAAGAATGAAAGATTTTGTCACATCGAGAGATTGTTTTGCATTTAATGCTATTATTCCCTTCCTTCTTTCTAGATATGCTATCAAAGACCTTTTGAACCATGCGTTCTTCCAGGAGGAAACAGGGGTACGAGTAGAACTAGCTGAAGAAGATGATGGTGAAAAGATAGCCATTAAACTGTGGTTACGAATCGAAGATATTAAGAAATTGAAAGGGAAGTACAAGGACAATGAAGCTATTGAATTTTCCTTTGATTTGGAGAGAGATGTCCCAGAAGATGTAGCTCAGGAAATGGTAAATAGTGTTCTTTCTGCAGCATTCCAAAAGTCTGTGTAACATTGTGTAAATGACACAAAGTTGAGAGGGTAACTGATGTACTAAATGATAGTCAAGATTCAGAAAGATCCTGACAGGTCAGAAGATTGGGGTAAAGAAATTTACAAGAATAAATGTATAGTCAAGTACTATATAAAGTCATGACCAAAAGCTACTTCATTTGAAAAGATTTGAGCATGTTTAGTGGCCTTGGAAGTTCAGTATGAGTCAGCGGTGTGATACGAAAGCTAGTACAATCTTAGGTTGCATTGAGAGGCATAGTCTCTAGGATTAGGGAGGTAAGAGTACTGTCATACTCTGCTCTCAATCAGACCGTGTCTGGAATATTGGGTTCAATTCTTCAAGCCACATTTTAGAAAAGTCATTGATAAATTTTAGTGTGTTCAGAGCAGAGCAACCAGAATGGTAAAGGTCTCAAGAACATGCCATATTAATATTAGTTGAAGAAATTTGGTATGTATAATAAGGAGAAAAGAAGATTTGAGTGACCTGGGAGCTGTCTTCAAATATTTGAATGGCTGTCATATGGAAAAAGCTTAGCCCCAGAGACTAGAACTAGAGTAATTGGTGGAAGGTACAGAGCCAAATTTAGGCTTGACATAAGAAAAATCTTCCTAACAATTACAACTGTTCAGAAATGGAATGAGCTACCTTAGAAGGTAGTTAATTCATTCTTCCTCACTAGAGGTCTTAGGGTAAAAGCTGAATGACCACTTTTATATTATGTTACAGGAATTTCCTTTTGAAATGGTTCTTTTCATTCATGAGGTTTATTCATGAGTAAATATGTGAAGAATAGAAATATTTAAGTACTCTTAAAGACAATCACAAATAAAGGAACAGTAGCCTTTGATTAGAAAGACTAAGACCAGTTTTATATGTACATATACATACACACAAACATATGCTCACTTGTATATTGTAAGAATCACAAGATTTTTGAGCTGAGAGAAACCTTCAGATTACCTAGTTAGCCACATAGATTTGAATGATACCAAAAGCCCTATTTGTCCAAAAATATCTCTCCCAGTCAACAACAAGACTTCCACAGCACTCGAAATTGCCAATTTTGAAGTCCCTCCTTTAAACTAATGACCCTATTAAGATGTAAAGCTATGGAAGGAAAAAAAAAAGATGTAGAGTGTGTGGTACATTGAAGCAATCACATATTAGCCCTCCTAATACCCCTTAGCATGTTTCTTTTGATGAGTTTTTAAGTCAGATTGTTCTTCTCACTATACATCATACACAGTTCTCCATTTCCTGTCTGTACTTTGGTGCTGGCTGTCCTACATGCATGAAATGTACTATCTCCTGGCCTCCACTTAGAGGAATTTCTGATCATCTTAAAGACTTGGATCAAGTGCTACCACCTACATAAAGCACCAAGTGGCTAGCATTCTCTCAACCAAAATCTTGTATATATTTTGTATACACAGGCATACACATGTGTTGTTTTCTCCCAAAGAATGTAAGCACTGTTAGGTCAAGAATTGGGTTTTTAGTTGTATCTCCAGCACCTGTCATGGTACCTAAGCATTTAACGCTTGCTTACTTGATAAATGTTGGGAATGAGACATAGGGCAGGCTACTTTTAATGAGGGAGGAGTACAAAGGAAATGTCTAAGAGAGTGTGTTCAGAAAGATAAACCTGTTTACGTGTTGTAGTGCAGGGCCCTAGCAAGTACTTTTTATGTACTTTTGAGTTGAGGAGTACCTAAAGCAAGCTCTGCTAAATTCATAATATCCCTAAGACTAGTGTTTAGAGCAGTTTCTTCCCAGATTGAATCCTTCTTTTCTCCCCCGATACTTCCTAATGTGCTGTGTTGTTCTGTAGGTAGAGTCAGGGTATGTATGTGAAGGAGATCACAAGACTATGGCCAAAGCCATCAAAGACAGAGTATCACTGATAAAGAGAAAACGAGAGCAGCGGCAGTTGGTAAGGGAAGAACAGGAGAAGAGAAAGCAAGAAGAGATCAGTCTAAAGGAGCAAGTTGAACAGCCAACAAGTGTTTCTCAGGCTGGGACCAAACCAATTCCTTCTACCACTGGCACAGTTACTGTCTCTACCACATCTGCCTCAGTTTCCACCCAAGTGGAGCCTGAAGAACCAGAGGCAGATCAGCACCAACAACTGCAATATCAACAACCTAGTATATCTGTGTTATGTAAGTATTTTTATAACAGAGTAGTTCTGCCAGTGATACGGCATAGTATCAGCTTTTTTGTTCCCTCTTCAATAGTCTTTCAATTTCAAATGGAATTAAAAGCCATTGGCTTCTAATTCTAAGATAAATTTTGAAATTAGTTGGCTCTAGCTTTCCTTTCCTACTGTCATGGAATTGAACCCATTAATCTGCTAAATGTTCTATTTAACATGTTTAGACTCAATCTGTTTCCTGGATATAATTGACCGGGAAACAGTAACAGTTCTAGTTTTTTAATTGAAGCACTAGTAAACAGTGCACCTTCTATAAAACATCAGTTGCTATAATACCAATGTGATGCCCATCCATAGTAGCTGCTGTGAATATGCATATGTATTTCCCAGGTAGATTTGCAAAATATAATAAACTCTTGTCTTCAAAGGCAAAAGCAAAGGTATCTATTTGGGACATCATTCGACCTACCAGAAGGTAAGATTTAACAGGGTATTTACTACTAATCCAGGGAATGCCAACACCTTAAACCTTTCTGTTAGGCCTCCCCACAAATAATTTCCCCTAGGCAAATTCCTTCCTTCACTCTCCCTCAAGTGCGCTTGCTCTCTCGTGCTCTCTCTCTCTCTGGCAAACTTCTCCCTTACTAGGCCTCCATGTGACTCTCACTGTATCACAACTGCAAGCTGGGCCATATTTCAGAGCAGGTCACATAGGTCTATTAATGGTCAGGAAAGATCTTCCTATTCTGTTAACATTAGAGTTTCTGGGAAACTTTGAAAATTATGTCAGTTTGAACTGAATTTAACTAAATAGAAGGGCAGTGTGGAGTAATGGATAAAGAGCCAGCCCCAGAGTCACAAAGACTTGGGTTCGAGTCCTGTCTCTTATACATACTAGCTTTGTGAAAGTGGGCAGTTCATTAAACTTAGCAGTATCCCAGATAACTCTGTAAGACTTAGAGTGGCGGGGTGGCTGTGTGGCACCGTGAATAGAGCACTGTCCCTGGAGTCAGGAGGACCTGAGGTCAAACCCAGCCTCAAACACTTAACACTTACTACCCGTGTCTCCTTGGGCAAGTCTCTTAACCCCAATTGCCCTGCCTTCCCCCTTCCAAAAAGGGAAAAAAAAGGCTCAAAGTGGCAAAGAAGGTGCAGAGCTCAAATGGTAGAAGAAAATTCTTTGCCAAGAAACTCCCTACATGGATAAAATCATAGGTTCAGACCAGATAAAATAAAGAAAACCTAATAAATGTTGTTCTGTAATCCAATCCAGACATGGGGTGGGGGAGTGAGAGAGTGTAGTTGGAATGAAAGTTTTAGTTTTTCCTTATAACTGATTTAAAGAGGATAGTAAGCTTAGTCATTATAGGAAAATTTCCATTTTGACTCAATTCAAGTCAGTGTTAACCCTCTGCTGGACACTGTGAGAAGCCAGTACTATAATAATACAAACTTAAACTTGTATTTCTATAGTGCTTTGAGGTTTACAGAGTGCTTTCATCCCTTATCCTATGAGGTCTGTACAAATGAGGAAGTTATCTGACAGAGGAAGTAACTTATCACTAGTTGTCCAGGCAGTGAGTGGAAGTACCAGGATTTGAGCTCAAGCCGTCATGACTCCAGAATGTTTTTTTCATACTGCCACTACTAATTCATTTTGTGGAACACTTACATATTGGTATCTATACCTTTTGAAAATCTTTAACATGCTTTATAAATGTGAGTTATTATTGTCAAGAACTTTACAACAGTCTTATGAGGTTAAGAGTATTAATACCGGGGCAGCTAGGTGGCGCAGTGAATAGAGTGCCAGCCCTTGAATCAGGAGGACCTGCGTTCAAATCTGGCCTCAGACACTGAACACAAAAACTAGCTGTGTGACCTTGGGCAAGTCACTTAACCCCAATTGCCCTCCCAAAAAAACAAACAAACAAACAAAAGTATTAATACTATGCTATATAGTATAGAGAGAGCAAGGCAGAGTGGGGGGAGGAACTTGCTTAGGGGAACTTGTTTGTGGGGAGGCCTAACAGAAAGAAGGTATATGATATTGATGCTCCCTGGGTTAGTGATAAGTACCCTGTTAAATCTTACCTCCTGGTATTCTATACTATATACTATACCTGTATTAAGAAATGGGAGTACATACTTTTGAAAAGGGAGAGGGCCAAAGTGGGAAGTGGACCAGGTGGGATAGGAGGGAGGGAAATATAGTCAGCCTTTTACAATATATCTACTATGGCAGTGTTTTGCACAGCTACACATGTACAGTATATATTGAGTTGCTTATCTTCCTTTTAAAATAAAATTTTAAAAAAATATATAAATACTATGATTACTACTGTTTTACATATAATTGGGAGATAAGATGTGCAGGCAATGGGGCACGAGGATTCACCTTGCCCTACTGGAAAAGTTGAAGGGGGTATGGGAGAAGAGATGGGAGAGAGCAGACTGGATGCAAGGATATCGTGTGGGACTGTTATTCTGGGGTGGTGAGTAGGGGGAAAATGGGGAAAAAATTGTAACTCAAATTCTGATGGAAATGAATGATGTAAACCAGAAGTTAATAAACATTTGGGAAAAAAAATTAAAAAAGAAATGGGAGTACAGAGGACTAAAGTGACTTCCTTGTGGTTATAGTTTGACTCTAAGTCAGTTGACTTCTTCAAGTTGCCTGTTTTCGTGGTGGAAGCTGATTACTGACATAAAACAGGATAACATTAAATAATTAGGAGTTTTAGAAGTTCTCTGAACTTTTTTTTTCTGTGTGTGACATCTCTTATTATTTCCCTAAGCTGATGGAACAGTTGACAGTGGTCAGGGGTCTTCAGTCTTCACAGAATCTCGAGTGAGCAGCCAGCAGACTGTCTCATATGGGTCTCAACATGAGCAGGCACTTTCAACAGGCACGATTCCAAGCTATACAGCTTCTGTTGTTCAAGCACAATCTCAGCCCCATGGTGTATATCCTTCCTCCACAGTGGTAAGTAAAAGTGTAAGAAACTGTAATTATATTTACAGTAGAAAAGTGAGCCATGATATACATAAACTGTCATGTACCCTAAAGAAAATAAAGCTTTTAGGTTCAAAATATGATTATAGTAGTGAGTAAACAAATTAGTTAAATCAGTTTAAATCCTCCAATTATAGTAATAATACCTGAGTAAATATATGACCAACCTTTAATCACAGTAATGTAGTACTTTTGCTGTTAAAAGAACAGTTAACTCAAAATTGTTTTAAGAATCAGGAGCTGTGAAAGCAGTTGATTGGAAAAAAAAAATAAGAGCTTTTTTCAGAAGTGTTATTTGTTAAGCATTTTTTTGTTAGATTTCTTATTGTGGAAGTCACAGGTAAGTGACTTGTATAGAATGCTGCATGTGAGCACTCCAGAATGAACAGATCCCATGTTTGCATTTCCATTTTATTTAGTGCTTGTGTTTAGTTTATCATAAATTGCTGTGCATATTCCTTCCTTGGAAAGTCTGTTGGGCACAAATTCCTTCCCTACTGTATATTTGCCTTTTTTCCCCTTTTATTTGTTATCCTTTTTACTACTTGTTCATTTTCAGAATGGGGGCTATTTTGTAAAATACTGTATGTACATACATGTATGTATATCTTATAGGCATATTATTATCCCTGGGGTAACTATCTCTCTTCTAATGTGGAGACCATTTTGAGATATATTTTAAAATAACGGCACATTTCATGAGTCTCTGAGGTCCTTAGATTTTTCTTTGGATCTTAGCAGTTATATGTTATTTTACAAAAAAAAAAAAAAATTGACTATTAATGATATATTCCTATCATCTGCCTTAAAAGAGCCATTGGTTATATCACTCCTTTATTTACGTCTGTAAGCAAATAGCCAGTCTGTCCAATTTTTTTCAAAAGGCTGTTAATGTTCAAGTTTGTGGTATTCTTGACCTTCATTAAACGTGTTTTTCATTAAGTTGCAAATGAAAGAACTTTCTACTATAACTTATCCCAAAGTGTGTGGGGTAGGAGGGATATGGCTTGTATCTTAATCTTTTCAAACAGTTTTGACTTGATTGACCACAATAATTTTATGGCCACAATAATATAAGGGAAAATACCGACCTTCTGGTTTTGAACAGTTTGTTTTTAAACTTGGCGGAGGGGAGGGGGAGAAAGTAAGTTGGTTAGAAGAGCTCTAGAAAAGCTGTTTGAAAATTGTTCTTATGCCTTTGAAGACATTTCTAGTTTCCACACAGTGCATTCCACATTTTTTGGCCTAACTTTTTTGGATGTTAAATTTTAATTTTAACATCTTGTAGAATGTAAGCTCCTTGAGGGCAGGAACTGTTTAATTTTTGTCTTTGTATCCCAAGTATTTATCACAGTGCTCTGCACTTGGAAGACATTCAAGTATTTATTTTGAATTGTTTTATTTTTTTATTGAGAAATGTGAGGGGAAAATTTTTGGCTATAAGTCTATAGTCTACATAGAAAAAATAAATAATTTGAAGGAAAATCACATGGCTATTATTCTCATATTTCCAATTTTGTTCTAATAAATTTTTCTTAGCAACTAAATTTCTAATCTACTAGCTTCATTTGCCACAGGGTTGTAAAACATTGAGAGTTGAGTTTAGAAGAAGTAATCATTTATTATCTTTAACTTTTGATTCATAGACATAGATGTGATAGTTGTGATTATTAGGTAGGAATCTCTTTGCCTTCTAACAGTTTGTAGTAATAAGTAAGAATTTGACATCTCTTAAGTGTTTGTTTAAAAAAAACTTCATCGACTCTTAACTACTTTAGATTTGTATAGTACATTTTCTTCTAAGGAACTCATACCCCTTAAGTTATTGATTCTTACCACCTAACCTGTTAAGTGTGGAAAAGACAAACATTTCTCTTTGAAGATGGAACAGTAACCATTTTGTTAAACCAGTAAAACATTGTTTGTGTTTATTTATGTTATTTCTTTAATCTAAAATTTTCCTAGTATTAGATAGCTTTCTTTCTCTCCCAGCATACATATAATATAATATATTTGTAAGTCTGATGCTTCCCAATAAACATAAGCTTCTCTCAATGTATGCAGCATCATTGCAGACTTGATCTCTATTGAATATGCAGTACAGGTATCTTTTTCTTGTGTGTTCTTGAAGCAATCCTACAGACCCCTCAAATGTATACATATACTATTTTCCTTATCTTTACTACCTCCTTCTGTCGATCAAAATCATTCCTATGCATTCACAAGCAATAGGATAGTAGAGTCAGAATATCCTAGACAATAATTGGGTATTTGCCTAGTAGCATATGAGTCAACAGACTTTATGAACCTTTCTGGATGGAAAGGGAGCAACAATGAGTTGTCACCCCAGTGATTTATTGTCAAGTGAATTTACCTAGCCTGCTTCATGAGTAGTCCAACCAGTATTGACTTGAATAGGGATTGTTACCTTCTCATTCCAACTATGCCCCATTTCTGTTAACACATTTGGTTGTTTGTTTTTTCCCCAGAGTACTGTATTTATCCTCATTTTTTGTTTTCTGTTTAGCCTCATCGTGATCGTAGCATGTTGGTTTGTGTTCCCCATCTTTCTGCTGTTCCCTTTATGTCCCGCATCTCTCCCAGTGTTCCTTCTACCCCACCACCAGTGCTGTCTGCACCTCTTTCTCCTTCCTACCTTCGGACTGCCCCTGAAGAAACATTTGCTGAAAAACTCTCTAAGGCATTGGAAGATATCCTGCCTATGCACTCCGCCTCTCCACGCAAGCACCGACGCTCCAGCCTGCCCTCCCTCTTTGTCAGTCCTGAATGTTTACTATACTTCCTGGGAAATGAAGATAAGTCCCTATTAAATACATCCAGGCTTCTAGAATTTCAATAAGAATGGAGCAGAGACTGGAGTAGACAGAAATATGCCATAGTGTTTCTAGAGTTTCTGTTGCTTTTATAGTAAGTTTATTTCTGGAGTCATAATTTAGTTGCAAAGAAACTCTGAAGACTTAATAATGTGATTAGTGGTGGAGATCGTATGGGAACCCTATTTATCTTCCATCCTTAGCTGAAAGGGAAGAACAAATCTAGTCAGTGTTACAGATTATAGATCTCTCAGAAAGCCTCGCTTATCCAAAACTATTAGTATCTTCCAATTTAAGACCAACTACAATGATTGAAATTGCCACTATTGGGGTCCCTCCTTTCAAATTAAGTCCTCTATTAAAATGCAAAGGTTTTACCTGAGAGAGGTAATACCAACCTCCTCATAACCATTAATATTGCCCCATGTTAGTTGATCAGTTTAGCTTTTTAACAGAAAATCTGATGTTCTCTCTAAGGAAATAGGAGTCAGAACCAGTTCATTCTTGTTGAGGGATGGACAGGGCAGATTGGAAAGGAAAAATGTAGAGCAATAGGGTATCTTCCATTTTCCTTTGTCCCCACAAACAATGTTTTTTAATCATTTTTACAGTCAAATTAGAGGAACTGGTGGGTCTATTAAAAACTGTCACCTTATGGTTGGCTTGTTTGAAATTAAATATAGTCCAAATTCATTATTTTGCAACCCAAGTTTTGGATTTTCTTCCTATATGACTCCAGAAGAAAGCAATCTTTAAAAGCTGACTACTGTCTGGTATTTGACTGAAGTGGTACAATTATTTGGGTATTTCAGCAAAACAAAAAGGCACACACTATTATTTTGTTAAAGAAATATTCCTCTTTGGCTTGAAGAGGAATTGATTTTTTGATTACCATGAAATTGACTTTCCAGAGTACATGACATACATGGCTCACTTCTATGTTCTGATACAGGCACCAAAAGATTTTTCATGAAGATCCATGTTAAAAAGAATATAACTATTAGTCCCATGATCCCTTTTTTAGAGTCTACACCCTACAGTAAGTTACCTCACTTCTAAAAGATCATGTAGGAATCTAGACATATGCCCTCCAGGAGCTGACATTGTAGATGCTTCTACCCACTATCAAAGTCTTAATCCAATGGAAGAACATAGGGTAACTTTTTTTTATTTAAGTAGCAAATGAAAATGAGTTGCCTTAGCTTGCAGTTTGTTTGAGTTTTGTCAAATATAATTTATAGGATCAGTGACTTTAGAGCTAAATATATCTGACCCAACTCCCTCATTTTATAACCTAGAGAAGAGACATAACTGTCCTCAGGTCACATGGGAAGTCTCTTTATTGGAACCCTGATTCTCTGACTCCAGATTCAATACTCTTTCTTCTACAGTTGGTCAGATCACTAATTTTACATTCACAGAGCTGAAATTTAAGAATTGTTACTTGTTATTACAAGTGCTGTTGACATGGTATGTTAATCCTTAAGCTAATTTTGGATATGCCTATGATTGGGTACCAAATACTATGGTCACAAAATTCATGCATGATTTTGTTCTTCTCTAAGGTTTTAAAAGTACACTCTGGTGTTTAGACATTAGTATTCTGTTTCATTACAAATCTACTGATTTTACCTTACACTAGTTTGGGCAGTGTAACAAAAGGTATTTCTTGTCCAAATTAGGCATGTTTGAGTTTTGCCCCATTTAATAAATGCTAGAATATGAGCTCCCTGAGAGTAGGTCCCTTTTTTATCTATATCCCCAACTCTTAGTGTAGTACTTTGCATATAGTAAACACTCAAAATGCTTTTTTAATTTATTCATATGTAATATAGGCACCAGACATAGGAAAACCAATTCATATGATGTTACACTATTATTTTCAAGGGATAGCACCATACCCTCAAAGTTTCTTTTACGACCAGTATAGGCTCCCTTCCCTGCAATTAAATTAAGTGTATATTCCATTGTTAAATAAGATAATAACATTGAAGTTTGTAAGGTAGAATAGGATAATAATAGGAAATTTGAATTGTGGGAAGATTAAGTACAGTAGCTGGAATTGAAACACACTTTCCTTATTAGCCTTTAAGAGTAAGTTTCATTTCTTCTCCACTGGGAGTATTTTTGTTCCATTAATTATTAAAGCTTATAGAATATCAGTGAATAGTGAACAAAATGATCATTTATAAATAAAATTCTAAAACTATGATCCTATAATCTCCGTGGTTGAGGTTTACTTTCTTTTTTTTTTTTTATTCCATGTTGACAAGGAAAAGGAGATTATAATTGGAAAAGCAGTATCTTACCAAAGCAAAGAATCCCATTTGTCCATTTTGCCCTGGATGTATTTAATAGATATTTACGCCATTTCTATAACTTTCAAAAACACATTTTTGTCTCGCTAATCTTAATTTGGAGCAGCCATCTCATAAGGTTATGCAGAACTGCTCTTGAACAAGCTATACATGTTTAATGTAATTTCATGTCTAAATGTGTGAATTACTTGTCTTATTCATGTTGATACAGCCTCAGTCCATGGTGCATCCGTGTGGGGGGACCCCAACATTCTCAGAACCACAGATATTTTTCCCAACTATTCATGAGCGTCCCGTCTCTTTTTCACCTCCTCCTACCTGCCCACCAAAGGTGGCCATTTCGCAGCGTCGCAAGAGCACCTCCTTCCTCGAATCCCAAACCCACCACTGCCAGCCCCTGCTGAGGACTCTTGGCCAAAACCTTCACCCTACCAGTAGTAGCCCAACTAATCGGACAACAGAGGCAGTGGTTATGTTGGGTACTACAGCCACTAGGGTTACTAGAGAGCCACATGAGGTACAAGTTCATCCTGTGTTTGAACCAACTCAAATTTATAGTGACTGTAGACCTGGACTAGTACCTCCAGAAGAAACTCATTATTTGATGCCTCAGGAAATGGTATATCTAGCAGGGGTACATTACCAGCCCCAGGGAGTAGAACACTATGATGGCATAGCATACAATTCCCCAGTGCTGTCAAATCCTACAAAGCAGATTCCTGAACAGAAGCTAATACAAAGTGTTCCTCCATCAAGCTCTGTCTTTGAGTTTCCAACTGGTCAAGCCTTCCTGGTAGGGCACCTTCAGAGCCTGAGGCTAGATTCTGGAATAGGTCCGGCTTCTCCCCTGTCAAGTGTCTCTGCTCCTATTAGTGCAGATGCTACATGTTTGAAGTTTCACCCAATTTTTGTTCCACATTCTGCACCTGCTGTGTTAACTCATAGCAATGAGGGCAGAACTGGCTGTGTATTTGAATTTCATGTTCACACACCAAGCTCCTCTTCAGGAGAAGGAAGTGATGCTTTATCTCAGCGTGTTTACCGGAGTCTTCAGGGGACCATTGACTTTAATCAAGAAGGGCCACCTCTTCAACCAACTGGATTGCATGGTCGCCTGCAGCCAGTGACTGAAGAACAATGTAATTACCGTGCTCCAGAATTGACTGTTCCCACCATGGAGTCCAGTAGACAGAATTGGCCTGTTGGAAGCCCAGAGTACTCCAGTGATTCATCACAGTTGACATCTTCTGATACAGGAGATTTCCAGTCACCTCCCCCTACAGGGGGAACAGCTGCACCTTTTGGCTCTGACTTCTCATTGCCATATATCCATCTTCCTCAGACAGTATTACAAGAGTCCCCACTTTTCCTCTGCTTTCCCCAGGGTACCACAGCTCAGCAAGCCTTATCAGCTTCACTCTCTTCAGGAGGATCTACACCCTATCCTCAGGTTATAGGACAAACTGTTGCAGAATTTTTTTCTTTAATATTGTTTTTACTAACTCTATTAAGTACCATTATCATTCTTAAAGAAAGTTTCTTTTATTCAAGGATGTTGAATCCTGGAGCTGAGAAAACTTGCACTTTGTTTTTCAGTAGTATGTTGGCATTTGTAATTGAGTAGGTTATAAGGCAAAATCCTCACCCTCACCCCACTCCCACCCCCCTATAAGAATGAAGCATGAAAAGCTACTAACTATAACATAACAGGTCTTTGGAGATGGAGGCACATAAACTGAGCAATAGACTAACTTTTTTTTTTTCTAGTGATCCATGTGGTCAAACCTTTTATCTTATATCTATGCCCACTAGAAACTCTTGTTTAGAGTAGAAAAATGCAAGTTGCTACAATTAAGAATTGAACTACATCCTGGAAGGATTGGTTAAGTGTACCAATAGACCTGTCTGATCATGAAATATTTCTTAACAGTACTCATGTAATGTTTAATGGAGAATTTTGTTTGTATCACAGAAAAAAACATTAATTATAGCTTTACACTTTATGTATACTTTAGAGGGACTTTTTTTTTCAAGGAATAACCAATTTTAATACATTATGTGAAACCAACATCTTTTTTTAAAATGTACAACCAATTAATAAATAAAAACATTTTTTAAACACCAGCAAAACAAGTCAGCACAATACATCCAAAGTGATACTTCGAAACGAAGGGATGTTATTATCATTGGCACCTAAGCCAGTATTTGGTGGTGCTGGGTTGCAAAGAATTTGCAAGCTATAAACAGTATATGATTGTGCCCTGTTCTCAACTGTTAAAAAAGACAAACGAGGTTATATGTTCATGAGTTTCACAAAATTAAGGTATGATTATATGTAATACTCTTCCACGTAAGACCAAGGTAATCCAAAATGGGGGAAACTGGTTAGAATTGCACAGTCCATAGATCTCCTTGATAAAATATATATAGGGACACTAAGGACACTACAGAAATATATCTTGGATTTTTTTAAATGCTACCCTTTTAAAGAACGTAAACCATGATTCTTATATTTAAGTTCCCCCAAGTCTAATAATACAGAAATAGTTTCAGTATGAGTAGTCCAAGGAAACTTCCATAGCCATATGATTTATGACATTATTAAAGGGCAAAAAAAGTTAAGGAAATCTGAAAATCATAGAATACTAAAGCAGCATTTCCTGCTACTTTATTGTATCTTGGAAAATATGCATATAGGAAAATAGTGGCTTTTATGATAACCCGATATGTGCCAGATGACTCCAGAGAGCTGATATAAAAACTAATGTTTTTTGTTTCATTATCATAATTCTTATAGTTCTCAGTAATCTTTAGGACTACAGTTTTGAAGGTAGAAAGGTTTTATAATATTTAGTACTTGTATTGCAAAAAGGTGTGTCACATACTCAAAAGAGAAGCACCAAAAGAAAATGCAAATAGGACTGGCATTCTAAAAATAATGAATGCCATTACCTTTTCTTAGTCTCTTTTGTATAGTCATCCATTTATCTCTTGCTTACTCATTCAAACTTCTCGTCCTTATTTTAATTTGAGACTTTTTAAAGACTGAGACATTTCATATATCTACAACAGCTGATTACATTAATAAACTAATAACATCTTTGATTTAATGCTTTGTACTTGTCACCTAGTGATCTGTTTCCTAAATAGCAAATAATAATAATAATAAATAACCAGCTTAGTGGTTTTACCTACTCTTTTTCTTGACCCAGTTTCTTAAATATAAAAGTATTTCTTGGTATTAATCTAATCTTTCACTTTTCTTGCTTTTAAAAAAACTGTGACCAACATTTTTTCATAGGAATTCTGTTTAATATTTCTATTACCATGACTTGATAGCAGTATAGATTAGAATCATAGAAAATACTGATGAGTTAACTTTTCAGCCATAGACTAATTATACAGTGTCAGAATATATTTTAGAAGGTAATAGATGTCCTCTGTCTCCATACTTTCTTTACCCCCAAAAAACTTATTCAGTATAACTTCCCCCCAGAAGACTACACCTTAAGTAAACAGTTGGAAATATTCCATTCTTCTTAGCTACCCATATAAACTTAGATATTTATTACAAAAACAAAAATTTTCCCTAAGGTTGTTCTCATTTTAGTTTTTATCTACTTCTTTCCTCCAGACACAGGCACAGAGCCAGAGTCATCTGGCTTCAAGCAACTTAACTGGGATTCCATCTTCCCAAGCAGCACAACATGCTCAGCAGGTATGAATGTCCTTTTAATATATAGGTTTATTTTGGAATTATGAATAAACAGCAAATGACACTAGAGTTCTATACCAATTAAGTTGTATTCTTTTTTTCAAGTGACAGCTTTAGAGAGGAAAGTAATGATTATAAGATCATTTTACCGTTTATATCATAAAAGTAGTCAGAAGCAACTCACAAAACAATTTAAGGCTAGTCTGTGAAACTCTAGTTAATATATCATAACATTTGTCATTTGTTATTCCATATAAATGATTTTTCCAAATAGCTAAAATTTAGCACACAAAGCACCAGAAAGGTGGAGTACCTGAGACAGATCGTGTAGGCCTTGAAATTCATCAAATTGGAGGCCTTGGAGGGTCAGCAGACCCAGGACTGGCAGACTTGGGGTCAGTAAGGCTCAGATTCAGGTTAAAGCCATCCACTTTGGAGTCATTGTAGGAAGTGCACAGGAAGAGCTTTTGGCAGTATTTTCAGTAGCTTTAAACAAGGACACTTACATGCTAGGTATATTCAGGATAATAATCCAGTACTGGTTTTCCAGGAGCTTAACTCCATTAGACCAGCATTAGAAAATGAAGCCAGATTCAAGGATGGGACTATCCCAAGACTTTGAAGAAATTAACTACTCCTCCTATAATAAATAATTCCTGCATTGTTTTTTTTTCTTTCTCAGTTTATAGGACCCTTTGCAGCAATAACAGTCAGATTCAAAGAAGTTTGTCCTGTTGTATCATACATGTATTTTTAAAGAAATGTCATAATGAACTATTTATTTTTAAATGCTATAATATTTAGCATGATATCTCATTACTGTCACTACATATGTTTCTTTTTACTCTGACTCCTTCCTCAATTACTTATAATGATGATAGGAAATGATATAACTAAGGTCAATAACTATGTTAGAGTAAGGCTCTGAGTGAGTGCTAAAGATTCTCTTTATAAAAGCTCTCACTCACTTTTAGGTTCAGGGCATTGTTCTAAAATTTGGATAAATGGGATGTTAATGTACTAAGACAAGTTTAAGTTGCTAATGTTTAAAATAAATATGTGTGATTAACCATTATGCACAGTATTGATGATGGTTTACAGTGATCTAGTCTGGCCCTAGTACAACTAAATATTTTTCATTAACACCTCTGTACTCTACATATATTTATGTTTCAGAAGACTTAATAATAGCCCTCATGTAATATATGGAATCTCACAGTTTGTGTGAGGTTTTTGCTTGTTTTGTTTTTACTTTTTTGACACTAGGTCTCCCAGGGTAGAAGTGAACAGCCTCTCATGGGCCCAGTTGCACTACTGATAGAAGTAAGAGCTTTGACCTGCTCTGTTATCAACCTGGGTCATTTCAGTCCTCTTTGGGCAGCTTGGTGGCTCCTGCCTATCATTATATTGGTACCAGACTTAGTATGGACACCCAATTGGCTTAGCCCACTACAGGTCACAATACCTGAGCAGCAGCCTCGGCCTCCCCACAATAAAGGGTTTCCAGTACGTGCCACCATGCTGCACGTATTTTGAGCACACAATGTGTGCACAAATTTTGAAGGGATCCCGAGGCTATTTTATGTTTAGTCCAATCTATATTTGACCAAATTTACCCTCTTTGCTATTGTCAAAAGTGGTCAGTCCAGCTTCTAAAAGAAAATCTTCAGGGAGAGGATAGTCAATTTTTGGACAGTTTTGATTGTTTGGAAATCTTTCCTTAAATGAAGTCAAAATTTGCCTCACTGAACCTTCTGTCTGTTGCTCTACTTCTGTCCTATGTGTAAGAAAGAACAAGTCTAAACCTTTAAAATACTTGAAGGCAGCTGTCATATTCCATGTCTCCCACCAAGTGTTTTCCAAGCTAAATCACCCAAATCCCTTTGACTAAATTTCAAATGCCATCGTCTTCTTGCTCTTTGCCATCCTGGCTGATCATCTTCTTCTGAATAATTCTCCTCTTTATCAGTGACCTTCCTGAAATATGATGCCCAGAAGGAACCACAGTTCTCCTGGCAAAACTATCACCTTTCTCAGTGCAGCCCAGAATATTAGGGTTTGTTGTGTTTTAACTGTTGATTCATATTGAGTATGCAGTTCATTAAAATACCTAGAACTGTTTTCCAGAAATTTATCTAGCCATAACTTCCTTATTCTGTACTTACATATTTAAGAATTTAATATAATGCTTTTTATTCATCCCTGTTCCTGTTAGATTACATCTGGATTGTCAAAATCTTTTTATATATTTAGATTTTTGTGACACTGTTCTGGTTTCTTTTTACGTGTCCAGTCGCTTGTTTTCAGTCTCCTTTGTAGGATCATTATTTCATGTCCTTCTTTGTCTGAGTGTATGCCAGGACACCATTTAAGGCCCACTTCACTTCTCTTTTGACATATTCTCCTGACGATCTCATTTTCACATAAGTTCACTTATTTGTTTTCATTTATTTATTTGGAGTGAGGGAGGCAGGGCAATTGGCTTAAGTGACTTGCCTGAGGTCACACAACTAGTAAGTGTTGAGTGTCTGAGGCCAAATTTGAACTCAGGTTGTCCTGACTCCAGGGCCAGTGCTGTATTCACTGCACCACCTAGCTGCCCTATTTATTTGTTTTTATGTAGAAGACTAGCAAATATACAGTCATTTTTCCCAAGTTTCAGCCTTACATCACCAACTGCCTATTAAATAATTCTTTTTTGGGGGGGGGGGGGGCAGGGGGAAAGGTAGGACAGTTGGGGTTAAGCGACTTGCCCAGGGTCACACGGCTAGTTTTATGTTAAGTATCTGAGGCTGGATTTTGAACTCAGGTCCTCCTAACCCCAGGGCAGGTGCTCTATTCACTGAGCCACCTAGCCGCCCTCTCCCCCTCACCCCCCCCCACTTCCTTCAAGGAAATTGTATTTTAATGGGGAAATCAACATACTCATATGTAGGTATGACCAGAATACATATAAAACATAATACAGGGAAACCTGGAGAGAGGGGGCAAAGGAAGTATTTGGACATGTTGAGTTTTAAATGCTTTTGAAATATCTGGTTTAAAGCTTCTACTAGGCAATTGGTGATTTGGTACCAGAACTCAGAACAGGGAGAGTGGGGCCAGAAATACAGATATGAGTTTCAGAGATGGTCATGAAGCCCATGGGAGCTAATGATGTCAGCATATGACAGAGTATAATGAAAAAAGAGAAGAGCACTCAGGACAGGGCCTTGGAGTATTACCAGTTAGGGAACATGATTTGATTAATAATCCAGCACAGGAACCTGAAAAGGAGGAGGGGAAAGAAGAAAGCAATGTTACAAAAACCCCAGGAGGAAAGAATACCTAGGAAGAGATATTATCACATGGAGTAGAGAGATGAGGTTTGAGGAAAGGCCTTAGATTAGTGCAGTTAAAAGATTATTGTTAACTTGGAAGAAACTTCAACTGAGCAGTGAAGTTAGAGAATACACATTACAGAGAGGAGAGGCAGAGACAGCTTTTCAAGGAGCTTGGCTAAGAAGGAAACAACATGGGTAGGAGAGAAAACAGATTTTTGTTCATTAAAACAAATTAACTTAGGGGCGGCTAGGTGGTGCAGTGAGTTAAGAGCACTGGCCCTGGAATCAGGAGGACCCAGGATGGGTTCCGGACTCAGAAAACGAGCACCCAAACGTAAATAATGACTGGCTGTGTAACCTTGAGCAAGTTACTTAACCCCAATTGCTTTTTAAAAAATTTAACTTAAATGAAAGCAGTACAAAGGACAATAGCTTACAGGAATCATAGATTTTATTGAAGTTTTGGGGGGTGTGACTTTGTAGGCATCAGATGAGGAACCAATAGATAGGGAGAGATTGAAGATTAAAGAGGGGATGGAAATAATAGTAGGCAGTCTTCTGGAGAACAATGAAGGAGAAGGGACCCAAAGGTATGTGTTAAATGATGTTGACCTTCACAAAGAGGCACCTCTTCATTAGATGCTAGAATAAAAGAAATATAAAGAAATATTGAGGTCCTGAGATAAGGGGAAAGGGAGAAGAGAGTCCATAATGAATGACCTTTATTTTCTCATTAAAATATGAAGTGAAGTCCTGGTGTGGAAAAGTTTTGATCAGTTGCTGTGGTAAATAAGAATAAAGTACCAACTGGGAAGAAATAAAAGAATTGCTTTGCTGCAGTGAGGGTCTTATTGAGATTAGATAACGTATTTGTTGGGGACTAAATTAGCCCAGTTTTGTGACTTCTTCTAGCTCTATTTAGCAATAAATGTTTAGGAACAGAAAAGGTAGATAGATGGTGGGAATAATCCAGATTTAGGGCTTGGCAAGACATAAATAGCATTAGAATAAAGGAGCAAGGAAATTGATAGTACAGAGTTGAACTGGTTAACTAAAGGGAAGACGTTACTAAGGGGAGGAGAATATACCTGGATCTGGGATGATGCCTTGGGAAAATACAGAAGAGTAGAAAGATTGAAGGTCACACATAAACTTCTGTGTTATTTTGAGCAGAAAACTATTGGTCATATTTGCTTTACTTGCCAGTATTTCTTGCTTTTTAAAGAGAATTGAAATTGTCTTTATGCATAAAACTTCTAAAGGCCTTGGGGAGCACATTTCCTTGAAAATACATGAATAATGACCTATGATAATGCTCTTTCCCTTTTCTACAATAGGGTGTACAACAAGCAGCCTCTTCTCAGCAGACAGGGCAATATCTTCTTCCCCAGTCAGCAGCATCTGGTGTGGCTACAACTGCACAGCCAGTGACTCAGCCTCAGCTTCCACAGGTCTTGCCAATGCCTCAAGTATCAGTTGGAAAGCAGGTAAGTCATTAGATTCTTATGAAAGCAGTTATCTGCATGTAGCTGGGGCTTTTAAGAGTTTGTATCTTCTTCCCTATGATGAAATGCCAGCTAAAGAGAGTGTTTTCATCCCAAAGTAAAGGGGAATTTGCTTCCTTTGTGCGTTGTTCATATGAATCAAAATATGCTGAAAGCAAGAGCAAAGGAGACATCTAGGACTTTTAGAACTGTCTGCCTAAAGCAAATGTGACAGCCTCTTGGTAAAGAAGGAAATAGGATGCTGGAACTTACGTAAGATTGTTTGACAATATTTTTATTGATCAGGACCTAGAATTCATTTCTTGTCTAGTATTACAGTTATTCAGTATGTTGGTGGCTGAAATACCCAGTGTTCTAGATTGTAAACTACATGGAATTTTCATATCTAGAAGTTAATCTACTTCCTTCCTAATATTCCATTTCCAGGACCATAGTCTGCATACTGCATTTGTCCTCTGCTTGTTTTTTTCTACTTGCTTCTGTGCATGCCTTCTTAAGGATCATACTAAGGAAGCTGAAGTTACTTTTGTTTTGTTTTCAAATTTCATTAATGTTTGCTATGCTTTGTGACAATTACTTTTACTGTATGTTGGCACAGTGATTTGTCACCAGTTCATTAACAGATATTGGGGGGAAAATGCAAGGCACTATCAGTATTAGACCAAAGATCCCAAAAGCAATGTGAACAAAAGTCAGTGACTTCTCACTAGAGAATGTTTAGCTTAAAAGAAGTTTTGATTTGGAACATGCAATTTTTTTTTATGATCAGTCTGGTTGTATTTACAAGTCTGGTCGATGTCAACAAACCTCTTTGTGAAATAGTTCTATTTTTAGTGCCTAGCAAGAAAACAATAATAAAATTCCCTGAAAATATAACCATTTGGGACAATAGTCACTCTGCCAGCTATTTTTCTGACAACAATCCCCATCCTTTAACTTTAGTGACATTGATTCTAGGATTTTTAAAGGTATTTTCTTCTTTTGGCTAATAAGTAAATCTTGCTTTTGGCTACTTTGCTTCCTTATCTATTTTTTCTTTACTTTCCCAGCTTCCTGTTTCCCAGACAATATCGACCATCCAAGGCGAACCTCAGATACCAGTTGCAGCACCTTCCCTTCCACAGCCCTCAGTTACCCCATCTCTCTCTGGTGCTCACTTCCTTCCCGTGGGCCAGCCACTTCCAGCATCCTTACTCCCTCAATTCTCAGTCTCTCAGATTCCCATATCAACTCCTCATGTCTCTGTGGCTCAGACAGGTTTCTCATCCCTGCCAAACTCTATGGCATCTGGCATTAACCAGCCTCTGCTCACCTTGGCCTCATCTGCTGCAGCGGCTGCTATCCCTGTGGGATCAACTGTAGTCCCTAGTCAGCTTCCCACCCTTCTGCAGCCTGTGACTCAGCTGCCAAGTCAGGCTCACCCACAACTCCTTCAGCCAGCAATTCAGTCCATAGGAATACCAGCTAACCTTGGACAAGCTGCTGAGGCTTCACTTCCCTCTGGAGAGTCTCTATACCAGGTATTGTGCTAAAGTAAGCAAAAATCCAGGGTCAGATCTTCTAGAGCCCAGACCTGATCCCAGGATTATAGCTATATGTGGAGATCCACCTAGAGAAAAAGATGTGCATGAGTCCTTTAAAGAACTAAAAGCAGGATGGTACAAGGGTTTGACTGCAATAATCAAACACCAGAAAATGTTAACTTTGTTACATATCAGCAAAGATTATTGACTCCAGTTGTTAAAATAGAGTTCAGCAGTACCAAGCAACAGAGCCTTTTTCTGACGCATGATCTGGGAATGAGAGGGGGCATCCTGGATGTTTCTATTAGTGTATCTTACCACAGCTCTTTGAGAAAGCAAGGCAGGGCGGCTAGGTGGCGCAGTGAGTAGAGCATCGGCCCTTGAGTCGGAAGGACCTGAGTTCAGATTTGACCTCAGACACTTAACACACACACAAATAAAAACCTAGCCGTGTTGCCTTGGGCAAGTTATTTAACCCCAATTGCCCTCCAAAAACCAAAAAAAAAAAAAAGAAAGCAAGGCAATAACTCCAGATTTCAACTCAAACTATTCAGTTGTAAGAAATGGATAAACTTTGAATGTGAGAATTCACTAGCCTCTGACTGTTTCAATATCAGGTTTTATAACCCGTAAGTGGAACAGCCAACATGATAATAAGAATAAAAGTTCAACATTTAATCTTGTGTCTACCTAGTCTAACAGCTAAAGCTGAGTTTGTGTTGTTTTTCTTTGAAATAAAATATTGCTTGAGTAGATAAGGATTACCATAGCCTATTTCTAGAGTTGGTAAGAAACTTCCCAGGGATAGTAGGAAAGGCAATCGTTTAACTTCTGGAAGGCTAATCAAGTAACCATAACAGCCTGGATGGTCTCCTTTTTGAGATCATCAAAAGATGTGCCAGTATTGCTTTTCTGTAGGGAATCTGAAGAGCTCTCCTTTCCCTTTCAAAAATCCATGTTTGTCCAGACACTTAACATTTCTCTCAAAAATGGTGTTTGGGTGTAGTGAAAATAGAGCAAAGGATTGTGCTTTAACTCCTCCCTGCTGTATGTGATTGTGTTTGTGTCTGTTCCTGGTTTGCTTATTTGATGACCCAGCCTGCACTAACTCAGCTCCCTCATTTCTGTCGCAGGGCTTCCCACCTCGACTGCCACCTCAGTACCCAGGAGACTCAAATATTATTCCCTCCTCCACCGTGGCTTCTGTTTGCGTCCCTTCTACAGTTCTGTCCCCTCCCTTGCCCACGGAAGCCTTGGCTCCACCAGGGTACCTTCCTGCAGTTGTGCAGCCTTATGTGGAGCCAAGTGTTTTAGTTCCAGTGGGTGGTCTAGGAGGACAGGTTCAAGTTCCCCATTCAGCAATGTTAGCACAGCAGGCCCCCTCTGCTGCACCCTCCCAGCAAGCAGCTCTGGAGGTAAATGAAATCTCTGCATGTGTGTGTGTGGGAAGCATAAATCTGAGGGGATAAAAATTATAGGCCAGTGTAAATTTGGGTTCTCCTTTCTTGGAATTCATTTGGACACCATTACCAACTAACTCCTGAATGACTTTCTCTTACAGCAGAATGACATGCCAATGTGGGGGCCTTGTTGCCACTGGCTGTTCTGTTGGGAAGTGAGTGTGCCCCTGAGAGGCTTAGCCCTGTTAGCACTTCACTTCTGGCTAGTTCTGTAGATCTTATTCTTGTCTTCTCACCAACTCCCTTGCCATTGGCAGTCCTGAGAGTATCTCATCCTGCTGTGCTCCCAGCAGCCCCTTTGCCCTGCTGGGAGAGAGATCTGAATCATCTTTGCACTCTGCTCTGCCTGCCCTGTTGCACATTCTTCTGGTAAGATGCTGGCTGCATGGCAAGTTGTAGTGTCACACTGTCTAGTGGACATGATGGCTGATCTCACTGTGCAGTCTATACCAGAGACTGATCAATACAATCCTCCTTTGGAGTTGTAAGACAACTATCTAGATGCTGAATGTCGAAGACTTTCCTAATGAGGTAGTGCTTCTAGGGCTTAGGGGGAGGAATTAGAAGAATTCTTAAGGGTAGTTTAGTGGGTGATGAAAGAGAAATAAAATTTTGACTTGTGGTACTCTAATCATTCTTTCTTTTCACAGAGTACTCAAGGTGTTTCCCAGTCCAGTCCTCCAGAGCCTGTGCCATCAGCACAGCCACAGACCACCACATTGGTCTCCTCCATAGATAGGTAAGAGTACAACTAGAAATTCTCCTTTCTTGAACTAGGGCTGGGAGGGACTCAGATCTATGAAGCTGTTTTTAATCTTGAAATTACATCATTGGTAAGACCTAAACATACAGGCTAAGTTTTCATTCCTTTTTTAGTGCACATTCAGATGTTGCTTCAGGTATGAGTGATGGGAATGAGAATGTTCCATCATCCAGTGGGAGACATGAAGGGAGAACTACAAAACGTCATTATCGGAAGTCAGTACGGAGTCGTTCTCGTCATGAGAAGACAACTCGCCCAAAATTGAGAATTCTTAATGTAAGTAGAAGCTTCTCAGACTTATAATAAATAAGGGCTAGAAGGAACTTTACAGATTATCTAATCCTTTTCTTCATACTATAGATGAGGAAACTGAGGCCCAGAGACATTAATTGGCTTGCCCCAAGGTCATACATTTTTCAATTGCAGAGGCCAAAGTAGAATCAAGTCTCCTGACTCCCAGTTCTTCTCTCTATACCATGCTGCCTCTTGAGTTTTAGAGCAATAAATAGTTTAACTGCTTCCCCTCTTCTTCCTTGGTCTGTAGTCCAGCTGAATTATCATACCACTACAAAAATACTATAGGGTAAAAATGTATCCCTTTCATATAACTATACTTTTAATATTTTCAAGGTATTTCAAGAATAGTACAATACCAGTGATACTTTCTTAGACTTTCTTCTTTGGTTTCCAATCTCTAAAGAAAAGAATATTCACTCAACCAGTGAGATTATTTATATGAAAGACTGACCTAAAATTAAAGTGTATTTATGAAAAACTCGGGTTTAGTCACAGAATGGATAATAAATTTTTTGGACATAGTAACTCTCATTACTAGCTAGGTGGTGAAGGGAATTGAGTTGCTGGACCCGGAGTCAGGAAGACTTATCTTTGTGAGTTCAAATGAGACCTCAGACATTTACTAGCCATGTGACCCTGGGCAAGTCTCTTAACCATCTTTACCCTCAGTTCCTCATTTGTAACATGAGCTGGAGAAGCAAATGACAAACCACTTCAGTATCTTTGCCCAAAATTAAAAAAAAAAATGGGGTCATATAGAGTCAGATCTGACTGAAAAATGACTGAACAAAAAACACCTGTTAATACGCAGAGGGTCTATCATCTCCATCAGTGGGAAGAAAAAACTCACATTGGTGAAATTAAGAGACCTTTGAAGTATCAGAGAAAGAAAGCTTAAAATCCTTTGTTTTGTCCAAATAACTTTTCCTTCAACTACATTTTTTTTTTTGGAGCGCAATTGGAGTTAAGTAACTTGCCCAAGGTCACATGGCTAGGTTTTTCTGTGTGCATCTGTGTGTCTGTGTGTGAAGTGTCTGAGGCCAGAACCGAACTGAGGTCCTTCTGACTCCAGGGCCAGCTTTTTACTCACTGCGCCACCTAGCCGCCCCTCAACCACATTTCTAGAATAAAGTACTTTTTCTTAACAATGCATTCAGAAAAATAGCTCAGACATTAATTTTAAAAGAAGCTGCTGGTCTTATTGTTCATTCCTTCCAAACCATTCAGTGGAAGACTAGTGAATAGTTTGAGGACTAGTATAATTACACCATGCTAGGAGATCATACTGCTGCTCACTCTACAAAGAAAGGAACAGAACACGTGCCTGCTCTTATTTTGATGAATAATGGCAGCACTATACTTCAGCTTTAAAATCAAGTGGTAATCTATACTGTTCTACCCCTTCTTGCACACTAATGTCAGAATAATGTTCTGACTACATTTTTCTGGCTTTGATTACATATTATCCTTGTTCAAAAATTTAGGTGGCTATCCATTTCCTCTAGGTTGGAATACAAATTATTTGGCCAAATATATAGGGTTCCTCCAGATCTGCCCCTTTTCCAGCAACATGACTTTCTATTCTTTGTTCTCACCAGATTGAACCTAGTAGCTATTCCCCTAAAGGCATTCTCTCTTCTGCTAACTAATACCTATGTGATCTTAGGCAAAATGCTTCAGTTCTATAACTGAAACATAGGGGTTGGAGTAGATTACCTTTAAGACCTCAAGTTCTGATAACAAAATAGGTTATATAACAAGAGGTGTTCTTGTTCTTTCAGGTGTCAAACAAAGGAGACCGAGTAGTGGAATGCCAGTTAGAGACTCACAACCGGAAAATGGTTACATTCAAATTTGACCTGGATGGTGACAATCCTGAGGAGATAGCATCAATTATGGTATAGTGACATTGGTTGATGTTTGGATTCTTACCTTGTTATTTAAAACCTAATACAAACTCCCTTGGGAGAAAAAAACAAGTTACCAGTAAAGTCAGTTTCATGTGTTGTTCCTCAGATTTTTGTCTCTGCTTCAGTATCCTTATTATCAAGAATAGAATGAAATTTTCATTATGTGCTTATTGCATTCTTTAAGACTTTAGTTTGAGCTTCTACATTGTCTTATGTAGGCTTCTATGTGGTTAGTTTACAAATACTTTACCATTAAAATGGATCAAGCACTAAGTTATTTGGAGTAGGGATGGAATTGTAATTTTTCCCTTCCTAGAGATAATTTGGAAGTTTTCTTTGTTGTAACCTGTTCCAGTGATTCAAAGGATTTTCACTTTTATATCTAATATAATTTCTTTACCCTTCAATTGTCTTTTCAGTGGAAACAGAGAACAGCTATTCACCAGAATCAGTACAGTGTTTACTTAGCTATCAGTTACTAACCTATTACCTGCCATTGTACCATTTGTGGATACTTTGTAAGTGAAATTCTATGGCACAGTGAATATAAAGACTATATTTTAAAAAACTAATTTTTGTAGGTAATAAGAATATAAACCTGTTTTTAGAATAAACATTAACCTTTTAAATATTTGTATTGCTTTATTAGAAGTAAACAGAAATATATTTTAGCAATAGTAAAACATGTGGTAAAGTCAAAGGTTTATCTGCATATGACTATTTTATTAAACCAAAGCAAGTACAAGCTGCCCATATTTAAGGGCTCTTGGTTTACTTTTACATGAAGTTGAAAGTTTGATTTAAACTGCATATGACTTTTCTCCCTAGAGATTGTAATTGGAATTCATATCTCACTTAAATAACTTGTGCTTGCTATCCTTTGATAATGCTGTCTCTTGATAATGAGTCTTCTTCCTCTCACTTCTTTACACTTGTCTTAGAGTTGAGAGTGATTACTTTCCAGAAATGGAAAATACTTAAATCCAGGCATTCCAAATGACCATTTTTACAGAGGTTTGTTTGGTTGGATACACAAGAATCATTGGCCCCATTTGCCAGAAACATTTAGAAATTGTTTCTTTTATTAGGTGAACAACGATTTTATTCTAGCAACAGAGAGAGACTCATTTGTGGATCAGGTGCGAGAAATCATTGAAAAGGCTGATGAAATGCTCAGTGAGGATGTTAGTGTGGAACCAGAAGGTGACCAAGGATCTGAGGGCTTACAAGCAAAGGATGACTATGGCTTTTCAGGATCCCAGGTAGGGTCAATATATGAGGGTTCTCAAAAGTTTAAATTCTTAGAATATGACAGGTATAGGTATTTGGTGTCTTTAACAACTAATCTTTGACAACCTAGGAACAATGATATAAATCTAGGAATTGATCTTTTTGTTTCATACTTTCTAAGATCATTACTTATACAATCTCAACTGGACCCGGCAAGGCATTATTTTTAAACCTGCCTAATTAACTCACTCTACACAGCAACTTCTTTTTTCCTTTCCTTTTTTTTTTTTTTAATTTATTTATGTTTATAGCATTTCAGTTCCACAATCCCTTGAGTTCCAAATTTTCTCCCCCTCTCTTTCTTCCCCCCCTCCCCACCACGGCGGCATGCAATCCAATATAGGTTCTACAAATACCTTTGCATTAAACATTAGTCAAGTTGTAAAGGAGAATTATAACCAATGGAGTGAATGGCAAGAAAGAAGGAACAAAACAAAACACAAAGAGGAGAGAGCAGGTAGTCTGCTTCGATCTGCATTCAGACTCTGCAGGTCTTTTTTCTGGATTTGGATACCCCCCTCCATCATGAGTCTTTTGTAATAGTCTCATAGCCTTACATTGCTGAGAAGAGCCCAGGCTATTAAAGTTAGTCATCACACATGCGATGTGTCTATAATAGTGTACAAAGTCTTCCTGGTTCTGCTCTCCTCACGCAGCATCAGTTTATATAAGTCTCTCCAGGTTATTATGAAGTCCGTCTCCTCCTCATTTCTTATAGCACAATAGTATTCCATTACATTCTTATACCACAACTTGTTTAGCCATTCCCCAGTTGATGGGCACCCCTTGATTTCCAATTCTTTGCCACCACAAACAGAGCTGCTATACATATTTTTGTACATACTGGTCCTCTTCCCACTTGTATGCTCTCTTTCGGATACAGCTCTCTTCCTTTCCAGATCTGCACTACTCTCAGTTGACAACCTTTCCTCATATTTCACTCAAAAAAAAGAGGCCATTCACCAAAAGCTCCTGCTTTTCCCCTCATCATCATCTCATATCAGTAAGATGTTTTCCACTACTTTCTTCTCTTCCACTCCGGTCTCACATAAAGAGGAGGTTCTTGCCAAGGCAAACTCCATTACGTGTACAAAGTGATCTCATTCTATCCTGTCTTCATTAATAGATTCTCATCCCCTTGAACCCCACTCTCTCTTATCCTCGCTCCCTTTAGACTGGCTGCTTCCCTACTACTTGTAAACATGCCCATGTCTCCCCCATCCTCAAAAAACCCTCACTTGATCTATCCCATCCAGCTCTTGTCCTGTATCTCTTCTCCATTTTCTGACTAAACCCCTTGAGAAGGCCATCTACAGTTTGATGTCTCCACTTCCTTTCCTCTCACTCCCTTTCCTCTCACTCCCTTCTTAATTTTGTGCCTTCTGGCTTCTGACATCATCACTCCACCAAAATTCTTCTCTCCAAAGTTACCAAAGATGTCATAATTACCCAATCTAGTGGCCTTTTCTGAGTCCTCATCCTTCTTAACTTCTGCAGCTTTTGACACTGTCCATCACCCTCTTTTCCTGGACACTCTCTCTTCTTTCTAGGTTTTCATTACGCTGTTCTCTCCTGGTTCTGCTATTTATTTAATCACTCCTCAGTCTCCCTTGCTGGATCTTTATCCAGGTTGTACCTCTATGGGTATCCCCCAAGGTTCTATCCTGGATCCTCTTCTACCTCTATACCATTTAACTTGGTGATCTCATCAACTCCCATGGATATAATTTTCATCTCTGTTCAGATGATTTTCAGCCCTGACCTTGCTTCTGACCTCCAGTCTCACATCTCCCAACTACCTGTTACAGTTTCTCAAACTGATTTCTCATTGATTACGTCTTAAACTCAACATGTCCAAAACTAAATTCATTATCTTTTGCCCCAAATCCTCCCCTTTTCCTAACTTCCATAATACTGTGGAAAGTACCTGCATCATCACTCAAGCTCACAATCAAAGTATCATCACTATACTCAATTCTCTCACTTGCCATATCCAGTAATTTGTTAAGACTTGTCATTTCCACAGAAATCCCCTTCTCTCCTCTGACACTGCCACCACCTTGGTGCAGGCCCTCATCATCTCACACTTGAACTATTGCAGTAGCCTACTGGTGGGTCAGTCTACCCTCAGGTCTCTCCCTATCCCAGTCTCCTCCTTAGCTATATAATTGGTCTTCCTAAAGCACAGATCTAAACCTGTATCAACAAACATACACACCCCCATTCAGTCAAACTCTACCAGCACCTCTAAGATCTTTTGTTTGGCTTTTAAAGCCCTCCATAAACTGATCCCTTCCTGCTTTTCCAGTCTTACTCCTTACACTCTGCCTTCCCCCACCTTACTCTGCTACTGTCTAGTACCACTGGCCTCCTAGATGTTCTTCACACAAGACTCTTTTGTCTCTTGACTCTGAGCATTTTTTCTGGCTGTCCATTATGCCTGGAATTCTCTCCTTCCTCATCTCTAATGCCCTGCTGTAAAGCCAAGCATGCACAGCCTTCCAAAGGACTGCTGCTGTGAATAGCTCTAAGGTTCTGGTCACATAATATAGTGAACTCTCTATTTATTCAAAAGTAAACTAAGGCAAAACATTCACAGAAACCAAAGTACAGCATTCACAATGATATAGCATAACAACCTACCACTAAAGTGGTCACACAGTTTTAAACAAAAGATATCATTCAGTAAGTCCTTAACTCAGTCATTCTTAAGGAACAGTCCTCCTTAAGGGATACAAAGTACAAACAGTCCTCCTTAAGGGATACAAAGTACTCCCACCCCTAGGTCACATTGCCTTAATCTTGTCAGTCAGAAAGTCTTCTTAGTTGGAGACTAGCTTTCAATCATCCTTAAGGAGTACAAAATTCTACCACCACCACCACCCCAGGTCACAGTAAATCGTGATTGTTAGCCAGCACTAAGTACCCAAAGAAAGGTGTTTTTATTGTCTAGACTGCCAGTTCCTGAATTTCATGGATTCCTTTTCCATAGTCCCAGCTCTTTCCTGAATTCACCCAACTATCACCTGGATTCACAGGCAGGCAGCTCTCAGCTCCTCATCCAGTTCTTGTTCCGTATTGAAGCTTACAGAGTCCAGTCCACCTCAAGTTTCTGTTTCTGGGAAGACAAAGCTTAAAAGAGGTTAAAAAAACAACAACATTCATACACATTGTTGGCACCATCATCAATTCACCTAGCTTTCCTGACTTCTTCAAATTCAACTAAAGTCCCATCTTAAAGAAGCCTTTTCAAATCCCCTTTAATGCTAATGAGTTTCCTGTGTTGATAATTTCCATTTTAATCCTGTATATATATATATATATATAATATACATATAATCAGCCCTTAATAAATGCTAATTGACTGATTTACCAGTTGGATATCATGCTAGTTGCAGTTTTCTGAATCAAATATCCTGAGATATCCAGCTAAAACCCTAATTGGGTTTAATGAACACAGTCACTGTGTAGGACTTCGGAACTATGGTGCACAAGTAACCAAATTTTTGGTTTGTTGCAGAAATTGGAGGGAGAGTTCAAGCAACCAAATCCTGCATCTTCTATGCCTCAGAGAGCAGGTAAGCTTTCCTTTCAGCTTTCCACATTGTCTTGTTTTGTCATTTGAGTCAGGACTGAAGCCAGATGCTGGGGTTTTTTCTTATTTAGGTGTTTCCTCCAGTTCCTTAACTCAAGTTGTACATTCAGCTGGACGGCGATTCATAGTGAGTCCTGTACCAGAGAGTCGTCTACGGGAATCAGTATTTTTCACCGCTACATCCAATGACATGTCAGACACAGGTGAGTCCACAGGTGGAAAACTTTAAGTAAGAATAGCAGATAACGGGCGGCTAGGTGGCGCAGTGAGTAGAGCGTCTGCCCTGGAGTCAGAAGGACCTGAGTTCAGATACGACCTCAGACACTTAACACACACAAACAAAAACCTAGCCGTGTGACCTTGGGCAAGTTACTTAACCCCGATTGCCCTCCAAAAAAAAAAAAAAAAAGAATAGCAGATAAACATGAGGCAGAATTGAAGTGGGAAGGTTAATGGATACCTGGGAAGTATAGAAAGCTGAAAGAGCACAAGAAAGAAGAACTTTGGTGATACAGTTAGTGAATTGAATAGATAGTTCTTCCATATGGTTATACATGGTTGTAACCTGAATTCCTCTATCCTTATTTAGGATTGGGTGCCCAGGCCAGATAACTTGTGTACAAAATATGTGCTATTTTAATATCTATCCCCTTAGCAGAGTGCTATTTTACTTTCCTGTTGGTGAGCTTAATCAAGTTTTAGGCCATGTTGTATTCCTAACCTTTTTAAAAAATGAACTAACTTTATTTTTTGTTTTTTTGTTTGTTTTCCTTTGCAGCTGTTGTTGCTCCATCCCATGGCCCTGCAATGAATCTGTCTCATTCTGCTTCATCCCTTAGTTTGCAACAGGCATTCTCTGAACTCAGGCATGCTCAAATGGCAGAAGGACCCAGTACAGCTCCCCCAAACTTCAGCCATGCAGGACCAATCTTTCCAACTGTACCTCCCACCATGACTAGCATGGCTGTAGTCTTCCCTCCCATGGCAGCAGCTGTGCCTTCAGTATCGGTCCCTGCAACAAGTAGCCCTTTTAATAGTGTTTCTGTACCAGTCATTCAATCTGTGGTCACCATGCCTACTGAAAAGGTAATTGCTGGAGTTACCTCCAGTTCAGGTGTATTAACTTCAGGTTCTTTCCCTGGAACACCGCTAACTACCAGTGTGGTTTCCAGCATTACTATTCCTGCAGCTGTGTCGCTGTGTACTACAGCTGAATCAATTCAGACCCCACCAGCTGGGGCTGTTATGTCTAGTGCTGGCACTTTTCCTCCTGCAGCAGTATCAGTAGCTCCAGTTCCTGGAATAGGCAGTACTGTTCCCCCAGGTGCTATCACCCCAGCTATAACTTCTCAGCCTGCTCAGATTGCAGCAGGTATAGCTGTAGCAGCCACCCTGGCTTCTGCATCTGCCACCACTCCATTCCCAAGCATGCCTTCACAGCCACCTCTTCAGCTCAGTAGCAGCTGCTCAGCCCCTAGTCTAGCTGAAACAGTGGTGGTTAGTGCACTCCATCCCAAGCATGATGGCACACATCCATCAGAGAAGCCACCCCTTAGCAGTGTAGTGGGGCTATCTCTGCCCCTCTCTGGAGCTTCATCTTCCTCTGGAGCCGGGGTTTCTGATTCAACTAGTCAGCCTAGTGCAGTGCACCCTTTGCAAGTCCCATCTGCTGTTGCTTCTCCTCCTGTCCTTTCACAGGCAGCAGGGGTCATCTCCACCCCAGTATTGCCTCAGGTTCCTTTGCCTGGCATCCTTCCCCTAGCACAACCTGTTATCAATGTACCTTCTGTACAGCAGACACTAATCCATAGTCAGCCTCAACCAGCTTCACTTCCCAACCAGCCCCACACCCACTGCCCGGAAATAGATGCAGATACACAACCCAAAGCCCCTGGTATTGATGATATAAAGACTCTGGAAGAAAAACTGCGGTCTCTCTTCAGTGAACACAGTTCTGTTGGAGCCCAGCATGCCCCTGTCTCCCTGGAGACATCATTGGTGGTGGAAACCACGGTTATGCCGGGCATCCCAACCACCGCTGTCGCACCAAGCAAGCTCATGACTTCCACCACAAGTACTTGCTTACCACCAAGCAGTTTGCCTCTAGGAACAACTACTGGTTTGTCAGTTGTTACACCAGTGGTCACACCCGGGCAAGCTGCCACCCCAGTCAGCAGTGTTCCAGCCCTGGCCAGCATTGCAACAGGGGTGAAACCTGGAACCCCTCCCTCAAAGCCACCTCTTACCAAGGTACCGGTAAGGTTCTTAGGGATTCATTTTATGTAGTTTCTTCTCTTATTGCACTAAAATAATGGATTTTCTCTCAAGGATAGAGTTAAAAATGTTTATGCATAATAACCCTATATCCCAACAAAATAGAAATATGGTCACAAAAACAGATTCAGAGGCTTATAGAAGTTCTTCTGTCAGACTGAAGTCAGTTTACATGTTTGGATTTCATTGAGAGAGAAAGAGAGTATACATATATTTATTAACTTTTTAATTTATTATATTTTATTAACTTCTAGGAATTGTACCTTGAGATTTTTTAAGTATATAATAAGTATATTAATGTTAAATACCACAAAGTAACATTACCCCCCAAAAGGGAATTTTTCTCTGTCATGTACAGTATATAGAGAAAGGGCAAATCACTAGTCTTTGAAGCCAGTTATTAAAACAGCACTTTTTTTTTCCCACTGCCACAAAATCAAGATTTGAGATTTAGAGTTTTAAAGTAATTGAATATTGGTGATCAAATTAGTACAAGAATCAGAGCCCCAGTACTAATAACAGAATTACTAACTGTAATATACTTTCTGATGGGTTTTCCTCATTCTGGCATCTCCAGTCTCTTCCGATAGTTTTCATATAACCTGACTGGATTTCTTCTAACTACATTGCTTGTTCTGATCATCTTTTTAGTCTGATAGTGGCACAACATTTTTGTAAAAATGATAGGCAGGCAGAGACTTGACCCAGACTGAGAATATCTTGTTCCTTATAGAAAAGAACTTATCTTCACATTGTCAAATTAGGTTTCCACTAGTGTAGAACCAACTGAGAATTTACCTGTTTTAAAAGTCCTCTTTAAGATCAGATGAGTAAAGTTGATACCTGATCTCAACACCATTGGATTAGATCCTGGTCATTTGTCCTCTTCCATAAGAGGAAACCTTCTACTGTATATCACTTTAATTTTTGGATTTTCCACATTAAAAGTATCAAGTTCTGCCTGCCTGTGTTTATAACTACAACTAAGGGCATGAAGTAATTTACCAGGTATATAATAACTACATTATTCCCCAGTGAATCTTTCCTCTGCTAAACAATTTACTATAAATTGCAGTTTCTGGAAAGGCTCGGGCATTTTTGTTTGTTTTTCTTTTGTTTCTGTAACCTTGTGTAAACTCACTTTAATTATGTTATTCCTTAATATGCAGTAGTTGTAACCTCCTCTGATCTTTCTTCTGTTCATGTCTGATACATTAAGATTTCCATTCATTGTCCATAGGTGCTGCCAGTGGGTACTGAACTTCCATCTGGTAGTCCACCCAATGAACAGCAGCCGCCTTTTCCAGGACCTTCACTAACACAGGTGCTCCATGACTTGGCAGAATTCTGTTTCTCTTTGCTTTTTGTCTTTCAAAACGCATGGTTAAATTCTTCATTGCATGGTATTAGCTTCATTTCTTTCTCTCTTGACTAAGTAACCCCCTTCCTGAAGGTTTTTGGAATACAGCTTGAACCTAGTGGTCCAGATCCCACTTAAACTGAGAAGGTGTACAATTCTTCTATTTGGCTGTTAAAGACAGACCCTAACTAAGAAGATACTCTGAGATACTTATTTCAATGTAGTTTTCGAGTCTGTTCTTTAAAACTGTTTCTCACAGCCTGAAGTTTTACCAGCAAATTATCTCCCCCCACACAATCAGAGTTAAGGATATTTACTCTTTGAGAAGTTTTTAATAATTTCCAAAACACAGTTTCTTCAAATTTCTATAGTGTTTATTCCCTAGAACAGGGGTTGGCAAAATTAACAAGCCAAATTTCTAAGTATATAATAAGTATATTGATGTTAGATACCACACATGCATTTGTCCCATTTGGTTCAGAAGAAAGCAACATTTACTCCCGACAAGGGAATTCTTCTCAGTCATCTACAATATAGAGAAAGGGCAGATCACTAGTCTGTGAAGCCAGTTATTAAAGCAGCACAGTTTTTTTTTTCCACTACTACAAAAACAAGATTTCAGAGTTAGAGTTTTAAAGTAATTGAATGTTGGTGATCAAATTAGTACAAGAATCATGTGTAACTGACAATACATTCACCTTATAGTTAGGGTTTTATAAAACTGAAAGAAAAAGTAAATGGGGGCGGCTAGGTGGCGCAGTAAGTAGAGCGTCGGCCCTGGAGTCAGAAGGACCTGAGTTCGGATCCGGCCTCAGACACTTAATGCACACAAACAAAAACCTAGCCGTGTGACTTTGGGCAAGTTACTTAGCCCCAGTGCCCTCCAAAAAAAAAAAAAAAAAAGTAAATGGAAATAGGTGAAATGTGATAAAGATAGGTAACTACAGTTCTGTGTACATTTTATAAAGCTTCCTAGAGAGGGGAAGAGTACGAAATCCATTTTCTGGAGACAGAAGAAAGATGGTGGTAGAACAGAAAAAAACATGCATATAAGCATCAGCCCTTCTCCTGTTCTTGTATGGTCTGAAAACTACAAATGATTTTTATATACAGTAAATCTTTATTTTTAAATGTAAAAACCCTGCCTAGCTCCTAGAGTTTTCTGACCTCTGCTCCAGAATAGCAGTGCTACAGAGTTTTCAGGGCTGGCATTTTAGGAAGAACCTGAAACTATTTAATGATATTATTAAAAGGTGATTTAAATTCTAAAATATATTTAGGCTATTTCAGCATATATACAGTAGGTCATATAGAAATTTCTACTTTAATATACCATCCTGTGATACAAAGGAAGTAACAGGGCAAAATTATGTGTATTTGTCCAGTCAGGTATGACTTTTAAAAAAAAATACCAACCTCACCATTGGCAGTATTTCCAAATAAGCAAATTCATAATTATTTAAATAAAATTAAATTAGTATTTTACCTATAAGATGATATGCAAGCTTTATTTGATATATCAGTTATGTATAGTTGAAAGTCTTTTGAGTTTAATAAATATGTTTCTCTAATTCTAATTTTATGGTGAGTGTACTCGTGAAATGTTGACCTATAAAATAAAATAAAATCTACAATTTCTAGCCATCACCAAATTTAATAAAAATGTGTTGCAAGACTTAATTGGAACTCCAGGCATATTTTTACCAGATGAGGATAGAGGAGGGATACTTAGGAACAAAAGCTGAGAACTCTTGGAGAGGGAAGAACAGAATAAGGCAGAAAGCTGAGAACATGAATTAGGACCAGGGGCACAGGGGCTGAGAAATGCTGAGAAAGGACTTGAAGGTGTCAAGTGGGGATTGGAGGCCTGAGAGGGGGGAGAAAAGACAGGTGTAAGAGATTTTCTGTTTGTTCCTTCTATTCCTCTTTGGTTAGGGTTAGACAAGAATTAAAACTCAATATCAGTATTTGAAAGCTGGTAGAACTGAGTAGCAAGGTAAACAAGAGCAGGAGTCTAAAGTAGGACAGTTTCTATTATCCAAGGAAAAGAAGAGGAAAATTCCTAAGGAATTCATTCAATTCCTCATTCAGTCCTAAGTTTAGCATTTATAATTTGGATACTGCCTAGTCTATGATACGTTCCTGGTTTCAGTTATGTTGAATTATTACATCTAAGGCTTATATTCACCAGCCTGCTCCAATCTTTTTGAAGCAGGTCCTCTGTAGTGACAGTGGTAGCAAATGGGTCCCATTGTATAGTGCTTTCCCCTCACAACAACATTGTGAGTTGAGAAGCACAGGTGTTATATTTACCTAAAAATGGGGAAACTGGCTCAGTTTGTGACCTAAGATTACCTAGCTAGTAAAAGTAAAAGCCAGGTTTCATGTTTGTAATTCGATAGCTTTCCTATAAAAACTATTATTTATTTTCTCACAGAAGAGGGAAAGAAAGAGGAGTTAAAACTTTCTTAAACAAAATACTACAGGTGAAAGCAGGTTGTCAAAACAGTTTCTTTTTTTGGGGGGAGGGGGTTGAGGGAGGAGAAGGCATGGCAGTTGGGGTTAAGTGACTTGCCCAGAGTTGCACAGCTAGTAAAGTGTTAAGTGTCTGAGGCTGGATTTGAACTCAGATCCTTCCGACTCCAGGGTAGGTGTTCTATTCACTGAGCCACCTAGCCGCCCCTCAAATACAAGCTTCTTGTTCGTGAGGGAGTAATGGTTGTTTCTACCTTGATTCCATGATAATGGTGACGTTCTGAATAATGTGTTATTAATATTCAGCCTTAGAAGATTGATAAGTCATAAGTAATTCCCTCAGAACATAAGGCCTGTGTAGACATATGCTCTTAGATATGATAATTGTGTCAGGGTTGTTTTTTGTTTTGTTTTCACTTAAACTGTACTTACTGTTACGAGAGAGGGGGAGTGATACTGGCAAATAACTGCATTTTTTTTTTAAGTATCAAAAACTCATTTTTCAAAAATCATGTGTAACTGACAATACATTCACCCCATAGTTAGGGTTTTATAAAACTGAAGGATAAAGTAAATGGAAATAGGTAAGATGTGACAAAGATAGGTAACTACAGTGTCTGTACATTACATAAACCTTCCTAGAGAGGGGAAGGGTACGAAATCCATTTTCTGGGGACAGAAGAAAGGAGGTGGTAGAAAAAAGCATATAATCTGATTTATTGAAAAGGTGATAGAAATTTAGTGAATTTGGAAACAGCCTTACAATATGAAGATCAAATTTTTATTTTCATTTCCGTAAATAAATGTTGCATTTCATTTCCAAAACCTATATGAAATCTAGATTATGAAGTAGTAATGTCAGAGTAAATAGGCCTTATAAATTAGCTGTTGATTTTGCTAATGTGCCTAAGACATTCTTATTAGTGGGTATTTTTGCTTCAGTCTCAGCAACCTCTAGAAGATCTTGATGCTCAGTTAAGAAGAGCCCTTAGTCCAAAGACTGTCCCAGTCACATCTTCAGTTGCTGTAAGTTGAAAGAGCTCCAAGGTAGCCTGCCTCTTTCCCTCCCAGGATACTCTGCTCCCAGAAATATAATTCAAACAGGTAGAAATACTCTTAAGAAGATTTTGGCAGAGTGTAGCTACATATAATTGTGACACAAGGTCATGATGATGAGACAAATGAATGGAAATCTATCGTGTACTATTTACCCAACGAGGCTGTATTTTCACCAGTTTCTTGATTTATATTACTTAAATGTCAGGGGTATCAAGGTTTAATTTTATAGATAGATAGATATGACATCTTAAATTGAAGTTTTAACTTCTATTTATTTACATTTAGAGGAGATGAAAATGTCCTAAAGGAAAATACTTACCTTTGAATGAATGTCTGAGGTACTTTCTGAAATAAACTTAAGGAAAGAATGCCTTAAAAGAACTTTTAAGCTCATTACTTCTCCTAAAAGTTAAATTTAGATAGATTAGATAATTTAATAGGAAAGATATGTTAGCTTTCCAGGTTGTTTTAATGGCAAGATCATGTTTTCTGGTGCATTTGGATCCTCCGTCATATGCTGGATTTTTGTCTAACTACAAAAGCCAAAAAAGAAGGTACTGATTATAGTTAATAGACTGAATCTACTGGATTATAAGTTTTTAAGTCATCTTGTCATTTGTAATGACAAAACTTGGCTGTTTCTTGTGATTATAATATGTCTTCTAAACTGGGATAAAAGTTGGACTATATTTCAAAGTATTTGACTTTAGCAAACTGTAGTAAGAAACAACCGAAAAACCAAAGTTTGTTTTTTTTTCCTTTAAATTTTGTCTCACAGCCCACGTCAGTTGTGGCTCCAACATCAGTTGCCGGAGCAGTGCCAGTGGTAGTGCCAGCTCAGAGAGGTAAAGTATGGCACCTTGGGCATAGCACAATTCAAAATCAGGCTCCTGTTTAGGACCAGAGTAACATTAATAGCTATCTCCAACAAAATCATCACTGTGATTGGTCCCCAAAAATATTCAAATTCTTTGAATTCAACCAGCTTTAAGCCTGTCCTATATTTCAGGTACTACTATTTTTGTTTACATAAGCAGACCACTCTAGAAGGCCTTCTCCCAAAACTGTGCTTGATCTTCTCCAAGTCCAAGAAAACATAAGGAGATGAACTTCAAAATAAATATAGAACAGAAGAAAATTGTTGTTTCATGAATCCTATATCTAACTACTTTTTGAGCACCTAACTTAAGAATACAGCATTGCAAAAGAAAATAAAATTAGACTGTTTAGATTCATCCTCTTAGATATGATTAAAAGGAGAAAAAGATAATTTAAATTTGTCATCTTCGTTTCTCTACTTCTTTCAGCAGCTCAGACCATAGAGGATAATACCATAACGACCAGCTCAGAGGCCAGTGTTCTTAAGATGGGCCGCTTTCAAGTAAGACATTCACTTTTCAGGAACTTAGTCCTTTGTCACATAAGTTGTGTAAGTGATATGATTGCCAGTTATGATTTGAATAAACCAATCAATATAAAGGCTTCACTGGTATAGTCTTAATCTTCAAGAATCCAGAGTTAGCTCTATACCAGTGACCAGGAATGTTCTTGAGGGTCTGCCAAGGAAATACGACGACTGATTTTTTTTTTAAATTTCTAAACTATCACCTTTCTAATAACATGCAGAACCAGGACTAGAAACCAATGCAACCTCCTTAGCTTTTTCTTCACCATCTGGCTCTACAATACCTCTCTAAATTTTTCCCATTAATCTCCTTCACACACTCAGTATATCCTAGCCAAGCTGTCCCCCCAGTCCAGTATTGTCTCCTAACTTTGTACAGGCTATGTCTGTGCCTGGAGTATACTCTCTGCTCACGTTCGCCTCTGAAGGAGGCATCTTTGTCTTCCTTTAAGGCTCACCCCTTCCTATGGGAAGCCCTCCCTCTTCTGCCTGGTTATGGTCCCTTTTGCCTCAAATTATCTTGTACTTCCTCATCTGAAGACATGTTGTATTTCTCCATCTTAGCAACTCCTTCCCCCCATTCAGTAGGGCTCCTTGAAGGCATTCCCAGTATCTAATAGAGTACATTATACTAGTAGGTACTCAATAAGTTATTAATGAATTTAGTTGAGTTCTTAAAAGGTTTTGTCTTAAATCTTAGTTTAAAATTGCCCTGCTGCTCTGGGTATTTGTTCATTAAAAAAAAAAAAGACACTTCAGATAGTGGGAAGAATTAGGTTGGAAGTATGGGAGGAGATTTAATTCTTTTAACCCAAAATGAAGGGATTGGATACAGTTGGCAGAGAAATGGAATTTCCTACCATTGTAGGGTGTACAGCTTTGGTTTTGGGTTTATTTGGTTTTGTTTTTCTTTTTTAGTCTATCCTGAAGGTTAGTCTTTTTTTTTTTTTTTTAAACTTAACAGGTATCAGTTGCAGTGGATGAATCATTGAAAGAGAGAAGTAAGTCAGAAGAAGTAAAGTCTGTACATTTTGAATCAAGCACTTCAGAGTCCTCAGTTTTGTCAAGTAGCAGCCCAGAGAACACTCTGGTGAAGCAGGAGCCTGGTGGAATAGCCACAGGTCTATGTGGCACCTCCTTGGATATGGTCGATGGTGTTCCTTCTCAGAAAACTTCTGCTACACAGACAAAGCCAGAAGCTGAGCAGCCTACTACAGTTGGCCGTTTTCAGGTGACAACTACAACAGATAAGGTTGGCCGATTCTCTGTGTCAAGAACCGAAGACAAGGTCACCCCTGTGGTAGAGAGAGAGCCACCTATGACACACCCTTTACTGGATTCTGAACAGGCTGTTCCTTCTGCTGTAGCACCAAAAAAAGAAATGCCTGGATTGTCGGAGCCAAGCCATCTTAATGGACCATCTTGTGACCTGGAAGCTGCCTTCCTAAGTAGGAATATGGATGATGGTTCAGGTAGCCCACATTCTACTCACCATTTGGGCTCAAAAGGCAACCTTCCCATCCAGAGCCTTAGCCAGAGCCTTAGCAATTCATTCAACTCCTCTTACATGAGCAGTGACAATGAATCAGACATTGAAGATGAGGACTTGAAGTTAGAACTACGTCGGTTACGAGAAAAGTAAGGCTTTTCTTCCCTTTGCTTTCATATAGATATAGAGGCTTAGAACCGGGAAGGACTTTAGAAATAATCTAGTTTAAATTTTGGAACTGCAGTTTAGTGACTTGTCAAGGTCACATAACTATGAAGTAGCAGGTAGAAAATAAAATATTTAAAATGCAGAAAGTTGTCTGAGGATTTTTCATTAAACCCTCTCTTGTTCACAAATATCTATACCACTCCTTTTCACAGGTATGCTTTTTTGAGATTATAAATACTGTTACTTTGAGCATTTATTACATATACTTGTTTTAACTACCACCAGCCTGTCTTAGATGCTGTAGAAAGGGTACAGAGGCATTTATTTAAGTAGCTGCTATGTAACCAAGCACTATTCTGTGTGTTTTACAAATATTTTCTTGTTTGATCTTCACAGTCACCCTAGGAGGTAGTTCCGAACAGTTGGGGAAAGTGAGGCAGGCTGGATAAGTGACTTAGTGTCATAACAGTAGTAAGTGTCTGAGGCTAGATTTGAACTCAGGTCATCTTACTGCAGGCCCAGCACTCTATCCTCTGTGCCAGTAGTTAGCTTTTTATATAGTGCTTTAAGGTGGCAAAGTGCTTTAAAAATATTATTTCTTTTGATCCTCACAACAACCTTGGGGAGATAGGTACTGTTTTTATCCCCATTTTTCAGTTGAGGAAACTGAGGAAGGCAGAGGCTAATTAATAGAACCCCAGGATCACATACCTAGTAAGTACGTACAGCAAGATTTCAATTAAGTTCATCCTGACTCTAATTCAGATGCTTTATCAGACACTCTAAAATTACACTCTGTTGGGTGAATGTCTATAACAAGGGCTCTCTAGGTAGTAATTACCTATAATTGCCCTCTTTGGTCTCAGGAATCAGGAAAAACCACATTTCCTCTTGCTGGAATCTGAAAGAATTTTAAATGGGGGTGGGAGGAGATGGGGAAGAAAAATTAAAGTTGGAGATAAGGAAAAGGTGAGTACTTAAAGTTTTGAAAGCAATTTAAATATTTACATTCAGGATAAATGTAAGGGCCTAGATTCACAAATATTAATGAAATCGCCATTTGAAGTCAAATTGAAGTTGTTAAATTTGGTGTTTTATTTTAAGTTGTTATATTTGGTGAGTTTGGTGTTGAAAATGTTCTTAAGTCTGGCCTTTACTCTTAGGCACCTTAAAGAGATCCAGGACCTACAGAGCCGCCAGAAACATGAAATCGAATCTCTGTACACCAAATTGGGCAAAGTCCCCCCTGCAGTCATCATTCCCCCAGCTGCTCCACTCTCAGGGAGAAGAAGGAGACCCACTAAAAGCAAAGGCAGCAAGTCTAGCCGCAGTAGTTCTTTAGGGAATAAGAGCCCCCAACTTTCAGGTAAGGAGCCATAAAACAGGGTAAAAATATCTTTTACCATATTTTTTTCTTCCTTTTTTCCTTTAGTTTCCCTTTAGTTCTTTCCTTTTTTCCCTAGTATGGAAGCTGTTGAGCTATAGAAATGGATCTATCACTTCAGTATTTTAGCTGATTGTCTAAAACTATTTTTCACGTCTTACTCTCAGCTCCCGCTTCCCTGCCTTCATTTCCCTTGGAAGTAGTCGTGGTGAATAGCCCTTTTAGCACAATTCACATTGAAACCACTTTATAGTTGCTAGTGAAAAGTCTACTTCAGAGTAGTCCTCATCTTTGCTACCAACTGAAGGATTACTTATGTTTGCCCAAACCCTTGGTTAAATGGGGATTTTTAAAAAAGCCTTTCTTTTCAATGAGTAATTGTTGAGCAGAAACTCCCATTTGATTTCATGAGATGGGAATTTGATTGACATGCCACGGAGGACTACTTTGGGTAGGTATATAAGTTATATAACTATATTTTGGGGACTTTATTAATTTGGAGTGACCTGCTGATGACATAATTCAAAGGAAATAGTTAAAAGCATATCTTGAGAATGAATTTTATTAATACTTAGGTGTTAGATATGTGTGTAGAAGTTAACATGACATAAAGCAGTGCATACCAAGCCATTTAGTAGCATAGCTATTTAACTGCTGGATAGTTTTTGCTTTACATTAAGTGTGATGGTGGTTATACATGTTTTGGGAATGGCCGTTGGTAAACTAACTTATTTGTTTCAACAGTGCTCATGATGATTCCCTGTAGTGAGAGCTAATCTTAGTAAAATTCCTAAAAGGATTATCTAGTTTCAAAGGACCATGCTAGTAAAAACAATTCTGTTTGTTTTCTACCTTTCTCAAAGACATTATTCCTTAGAGGTTTGCCCTTGTGGTCTGGTGTGTTGTGACAATGTTGAAAACTGTTAGGATAGTTCTAACGCATTTCTTCAACATTACAGGGTCAGCTCATAGCATTTACTGATAGAAAAATACTTAAGTAATGCTATCTGCTAACAATACCTGCACTACAAGTAAGCCAGCTCATGCTTGACAAACTTGTTGAATGGGAGATGAATATCCAGGGATGAGAAAAGGAAGTCATTTCCAGGATACCGGACCCAGCACTTGTGTGATTTGTCTGCCAAGAGACTGGGCGCCAAACACTCTCTGAGTTCAGTGGCTGCCCACACTTTTTTTTCTTTTTTTTGGAGGGTAATTGGGGTTAAGTAACTTACCCAAGGTCACATGGCTAGGTTTTTGCTTGTGTGTGCGTTAAGTGTCTGAGGCTGGATCTGAACTCAGGTCCTTCTGACTCCAGGGCCAGCACTCTACTCACTGTGCCACCTAGCCACCCCCCTGCCCACACCTTTTGCCACAGAGTTTTACATCTGACCTGGCAAATGCCTGCCTTAGAAGGAAAGCTAGGCAGAGCTTGCCTTGGAAATCTAATCGTCTCATATTTCAGTGTCCTTCTCAATAGGGAAAAACGGAATCTTCTCAAAACCTATTCAGAGGTAGAGTTATCGGTTAGAAAACCTCATATTCCCCTTGTCCAGCAGCAGCCCTTTCTTACCTGACTTAGACATGTGAACCTCTCTGGGCAAGCTGCCTTAAAAACCTTCTTAGGCAGTTTTATGAAAGGAACCTTCCCTTCTGGGGGAGGGCAGGAGTTACTTCCCACTTCACTCCTGGCTTTTCTTCCAGTCAGCAAAACCTTTGTTCTAATTCTACATCTCCCATCCCTATCTCTCCCTGATACCCCACACCCCCCAGTCAAAACACAAGATAGCTTGTTTATGTTTTCTGTTGCTTGGTTTAATATTTTGTGTAGTCCGTTCTCATTTGTCTTTTTTTAGCCTACCTATTCAGTGTCTATGGAGTGCTGTGGGAAGACTGAACTACTGAAAAACTTCCCTTTGTTTCCTCATGCCACTCTTGTCTCTTCACAGGCAACCTGTCTGCTCAGAGTGCAACTTCAGTCTTGCACCCCCAGCAGACACTCCACCCTCCTGGCAGCATCCCAGAGACTGGGCAGAATCAGCTGTTACAGCCCCTTAAACCATCTCCCTCCAGCGAGAACCTCTATTCAGCTTTTACCAGTGATGGTGCCATTTCAGTACCAAGCCTTTCTGCTCCAGGCCAAGGTAAGAAATCAGATGGCAACCACCGTCTGACAGCACTAAGGTGGAGGAATTGCCGTAGCCTTGGTAATGGACCAAATACTCCAGAAGACTTCAGGGTCACAGCTTGGACTGAGGAACCTGAAAGCTAAAGACCAGCTGGCCCATACACAGTCTGTGTACAATCTGCTCAGGAGTCTTAGACTTAGAGCAATTTGAGGTGATGAACAGATGATGAGGTAGACTTACTACAGCATGTGAATTAGGCTTGTTGCTACCAAGAGAGCCTCTTCAGGGAAGGCCATGTAGTAACCAACATGAAAATTCACATATCTGAGACCTTTGTGATAATCACTGCAAGCAAGTGAGGGATTGGGGGCCAAGAACTTAACCCTTGAAGACATATCAGAAAGAAGGCTGGGAAAGTGGTCATCCCCCAAAATGCAGTAGTTACTACCAGAGAATAAAATGTAGTTTCCTGGAAGATGATGCATAGCCTGGTCAGGGCAGATTTTTTTTCTCTGTTAAGTACTTGAATAATCTGGTAATTCTGCTTTCTGTCTATAGTCCACTTTGCCACAGTGATCTTATTTTACTAGACAAAACATTTCCATTAAGATAAAAAATCCAATAATGTGGTGTCTAAGGAGGAAGAAAGAGACAAAAGATAGATTATAGACTTGCTTCCAGAGAATTCAGAAGCAAGGATCACCATGCCCTTTCTTCTCTAAGAACATTTTCAGGAGAATTGAAAGAAACCTTTAAACTGAGTACCAAATCTTATCAAGGTGGTTATACTCTGTTCTGAAGGAACTAAGTAAACTAGCATTATTCCAGTGAAGTGAAGAGCTTTGGATTTATACAGGTGGAGGGAATGGGATTCCTGGTTCCTGTTCTACTTAGGTGCCCTTCTCCTGAAGCTTGTTCCTCTTTGTGCCATCTTAGTACATTTCACCACTCCAACCTCAAGTTTCTAACATCTTGTAGTTGTGTTCTGTGTTTCTCTTCCTTTCTCTGTTCTCCCCTCTTTTTCCCCACCTTCTCACAGGCTGTGCGAAGTTTAACTGTGCATCTGAGCGGGTGACGTTCAAACCAGGTGGCAGGAGGACCCGATTTCTGAGTACGCCCTGCTTGGCTCTTTGTGTGTAACACCTTTACTCCTTCCTTATTTTTGTTTTTCTGCTGCTTGGATTTGATATTTCATGCAGCTCATTCTCATTTGTCTCTTTGTATCCCATGTACTCAGTGGCTTGGCTGAACTATTATTACACTCAGAAGTTTGGGTCCATTTGTTCCTATGGAACACAATTCTATAGAAATAGGTCATATTCCTTTGAACTTGGAGATGAATTTATCTTGATGCTGAAGGATTTCTTCATATTAAATTTAGCTAGTATATAGAAGGTTATTTCAGCAGAACACATAACCTGTCTTGCGGTATTGAACCTTGGGACTTAGAGGCTAACTTCAAGCTCTATGGCCTTCGAATTAAAGGTAACCAGAAAGATAGAAAGGTTCTGGCAGCATATAGAGACATAATTAGGTTAAATCTGTCATGGGAACATGGTGTAGTTTTTCCCATTTATTCTGTCTTCTGTTTTCATAGCATATTGAAGTACTCATAATAAGCCTTAATTTCAGTTTTGATTAAATAACCATAAAGTATTAGATACTATATATAGAACCTCCAAGAAACATAAAAACCTCCTTTGCATAGCTCCCGGATCCTATTTAATTCCTCTATAGTCCTCCTTTACTTTATACCCCAATAATAATAATAATTCATCGATATTATTTTATATTTTTCATAATTTATATATTTTATATAAATATATTTATAATTTTTATAATTCTAAGACTCTCTTTTCTAAGGGAAACCAGTATATACATATATTTGTTACAGCTCCTTTACTAAAAGTGTTTCATTAGTTGGAGATTGATCTCCCAACAAAGAAAGGAAGGTTGTTTTCCCTCACGATGGCAAGTATATTACAGTAATTGAGAATTGCCTTATAAGATGCTTTTTGATATTTTCTGGCTATTCCTTATAAGTAAACTCGAGATAAGGAAAGGTCTTGTCTCTCAAGACCTCAAACTTCTGATGTGGTTATTGAGGCGTTTTAAAATGCATGTGCTAAGGCTGCCAACATAATGCTTCTGAGTGTGCTTCAAAGGTTGACAGACCCTCCTGGATGGAAGTGTTATTGCTCCTCCGTTCTCTTTAATGACAGGGTATGTAAGGGAAGTGCTTTGATTCACCTTCATGCATCACATTTAACTTCATTCCCCTGCATCCTTTCCCTATACCCATTTAACTTCATTCCCTTGCATCTTGTAGCCTGTCTCCTCCTACTTCCCAACCCTTCTTTTTCCTTTACTTTAGCAATAGGATGATAGCTATGTTAGGGGGTTCCCTAGACTCCTCCTTCTACAAAAGATGGTGATTCCAAAGTTGTTTGACAGAATATTTTAACAGTACTTTGATAAAGTACTTTTATTTAGGGTCTCAGAGCAGTAATTTCACTGGACAAGTTTGATATTAATATAGTGCTTTAAGGTTTACAAAGCATTTTATATATGTTTAACTTGATCCTTACAAAATCTTTGTGAGATTAGGTCTACAGGTATTATTTGTATTTTATTAGTAAGGGGAACTGAGGATCCAAAAAGGTTAAATGATTTGCCCATGGACATGCAGTATCTGATACTTGTAAGTGGTAGAATTTGAACCCAGATTTCCCCTAGCTCCAAGTCAAGCACTTTCTCCAGGAGGTAGTAAGCTTGGCCAGGTAATACCCACGTAATTTATATTTCTGTCCATAAATAGAGAGGCATAAAGATCTAGAGTTGAATAATTTGAAGGGGAATGTGGAAAAGATTCATATATCGTAATATGTCATAAAATCCCAGGGAGGGTCCATTTCTGTTATTTTGGGATCATTTTAAATACATTCCATTCTTAGCACTTCCCTTGGAAGATAAAGGAGTGGGCCTAAGTCAATTGAAGATGCATCATTGTGCATGAATAACTCCTCATGAGCAGGTCCCAAGGGGCAAGGAAGCTAAGGTTATAGGAAAGGTGGGGATTGACTAGTTAGTTAGTGCATGGGATCTTTGCATCTTTTTTTTAAGCCTCTAAGAATAGATAGCTTATTGAAAGCACGGCTTGGCTTGATACATAGATTGTTGGTTTCCCAGAATCCTCTAACCTTCCCTTCTAGTGTAATCTTAAAGATTTCAGTAGTGAGGGTGGGAGGAAGAAAGTTAAAGTGAATTAATAATGAAACTGGGACAGTAAGGCTGCTCTGAAAGGCTTTGCAGATTCTTGATTGCTAATACATTTAATTGCCTACATTTTGACTACTCAGCAGGAGAAAACAGAGTGGGACTGGATCAGTGGGGGAAAACTCTCTGCTTTGGGTATTTGAACCTTAAGCACTGAGGCCCTTGATAGATTCCCATCTCTCAGTCCCCAAAGAGTGTGCCTTCTCCTTAACCAAGGTTCCCAAGTCCATCAGATAGCCACTCAAGAGAGAAGTCTTTCCCGGGTGGGTAACTAAGATTAATTTGATTTGGGACAGTCAGGAGTACATAGGTTTCTGTCTTGATTTCCAGATACTAGTTTTATTAACCCTAAAGCTGTTAAGGGTTTGTTCTACCCCCTCTGGACATCAAGGATCACTGGGTCCTACTGCCCCTTCTCTACTCCTGGTTTCTCTTGCTGGGCCTTTTAATGCTATTTGCCGATACTAAACATTTTGCACTGATGTTTCTTTAACACATTGCTCTTTCTTTGTGCTTCAGGGAAGATGGTGAAAAAAGTCTGTCCTTGCAACCAGCTCTGTAGTAATTATCTCTTTTCTGTTATTTTTGATCTTTTGATTGTAATGCCATTATCCATTAATTTTCCAAACCCTGAAGTATCTCTGAATCTGACTTGTCTTGCATCTGTTTGTCTCTCTGTCCCCTCTTAATATGCCTAAGTGATAGCAGGTAATTTAATCATTGAGACTGAAAACTCAGCTCAATTTCTAGACTGTTTAAGATTTGCCAACCCCCATCGGAACCTATCCCTGAGGCAGATCATGGGTTGGCAATAACCTGTGAATTGTGCAGGAAGATCAGATGTACTCATTGATGCTCAGGAAAGATTGCCACAGTGAGGAGGTAGAATATAGGGTTTGACTTCAGTGAATATGGCTATATGTGGATTTAGTTATTTATTCCACAGCTAGTTCTGTTTAGGTTTAAAGATCAGGAATGGACAGGTATGAGGTTTTAATTAGACTCACAGGAGAGATTATGGTTATTAGGATTTGGTAAGAAGGGATAATGGGGAAAGAAAGATTAATGAGATTACAAGCATTCTACTTCCCTTGCTTCTCCCCCAGGATTTGACCAAGGCACAGAGAACACAGATCTGAAGACTTATCTATCTCCAACAACAAATTGGCTATAATTGAATCACAACAGAAAATAAACCTACATGGCCTAGAGTGAACCTTATTAGTCCCCAATAGTCAGAACTGGGACTGTATGTGACAGCTGGTTTTTAGCAGTCATTTCAAAGGGAATTACTGTGTGACTGGTTCTTCCCTCTGTCACAAGCCATTATTCTAGATCTCAGTGTAGATTGAGAGTGAAAGAAGATGAAATTAACCTTCTACAAAAGGAGAATGCATGTTTCCAAGGGGTTATAGCCACCACAATTAATGAAGAGGTATCACACCCAGCATGTGTAAATAAGGAACTTCTTAATGTGAATAAGATTCTTCTCTCTGTATTGAGCTTCCCTGTTAAAATATTTTTACTTTTGATAGTTACCTTACCTCTAAATGAACTTTATCTGTGTTGTGCTTGCCTTATTTACTGACCAGGGCCCCTCCAATACTTTCCCTTTAAATATGTCAACCTTCATGCATGTAATCTCTTGAATTTCCATATTACCATGTCCACTCATCCTCACTGCATGTGACTTCCACTCTAGCCCTGTCTTACATTTGCCCTTGAGAGAAAGTTGCCAGAATCCTGCTCTTTTCTGTTCAGGTTCTCTTTACTTCATCTAGTTCATGCAATAGGTCATCTAAGGGCATATATTCTTTACTAGGGCAGAGGGCCCTCTATTATTCTCCCTATGTTGTCCCAGCACTAAGTAGTATGATGCCTTCCTCAGACCTTCACTGAAAGGTCAGCTCTGATCCTTCTCAGCAATGCTTATGGGTCTTATTCCCTACATCAGTCTTAGACGTAGCTCAAGGCTAGTCCCTGTTAGAAGAGCCTTTTTTTTCCTTTTTTGATAGCTTCAAATGATGCGTTGCAACATCTATTTTCATGCAGCAGGAAGGTTGCATGCATTTATGGATGCCTGAAGACTGGCCCCTAGCATTTAGGTATCTTGACAGCCTAGTGGCTTGGAATCAAATCCCTGTACTTTACATAGCTTTTATTTATCCTGCAGTTGCAAATGTGAGATCTGATAAGAGTGAATGAGACAGTGACTCTTCTCTCCCTCTTCCCCAATACTTGCCTCTTCGAATAATCTTCAGTGTGCCCTCCAGCAGAGCCGAAATCAGGCAGGACATGGACTCCTTCTTTTTCATCAACCATACAAATAAAATTACCTTCTCCATAGCCTCAAAGCTTCCCTCCTTCCCCCTTGTGCACCTCTGTCCCACGCTGAATGCTCCTGCTGCTTCTTTGTTGAAGTGCTGGCTGCTCTGGTTTGGGGAAGGAGTAGAAGGCCTTCAGAATAGAGCCTTTATACGACCTAAATGACCCAGGCCCACTAGTTTCATACCTTGACTTGGGGTCTGACTCATACCAGGAAAGACAAACGAAAGTTCAGTCTCTCCCAACAATGGTGTCTTTACAAATCCATACTCATGGGCCACAGGTCAAAGTTGTATTTGATAAAATAAACCACTACTTAATTTAGCGTCTTGGTCTAGCTCTGGGATGCCCCCATGAACCCAATGTTGAAGATGTGTGGCAGTATCTACATGGGATTATAGACACCTTGTCATCGCTGAGACCAAGTCATTCCTTCCTTCCTCCTCCAACCTTGCCCTTGATGTGAATGCATTAAGGAGTCCTCTCCTGCTTTCCCCTCTTCAAAGTGATTGGAAACCAGAGCAGCTGGCCCCACAGACTGCACCATTCCTCTCCCACTTTCACAGCATGGGGGCTAGGAGCAGAATACCAGTAGTCAATGACCTTGTTTGCCCTTGGGTGATATGAACGTCAAATACATGTTCCATTTGCCTGTTGTGCCCTCAATGCTCAGAGGCCTGGCCTAGGCAGACACTCTCATCTAGAATCACTACAGGCACTTTGATAGCTCCTAAGGAAAATCCTTCCTCATAATTCTGTTTAGCTAAAGCATATGGCTTAAATAAAACCCAGGAATCTTAACCACTTGCCTTTCTTTCTGCATGGCTTCCTAACTCATCCTTTCCCTATACCCTCCATTTCATCATTCTGTGATCCCTGACCATCTCCTGAAATTGAAACCCAAATAAGCTTTTGTAAAGCCTGTGTTTTTCTCTTCTAACTCTAGGGACCAGCAGTACCAATACAGTGGGAGGAGCAGTCAATAGCCAAGCCCCACAGGCCCAACCACCCAGCAGAAAGGGCACATTTACGGACGATCTACACAAGTTGGTAGACAACTGGGCCCGAGACGCCATGAATCTCTCAGGCAGGAGAGGAAGCAAGGGACACATGAACTATGAGGTGAGACTTTCTCTTTTCCTTCCTAACCCATCTCAAGCATTCAGAGAGACAACTTACTGAACACCCAAATTGTTGGTGAATAGCAGCTGTTTTCTGATGTGGACTTTTTAATCATTAGCTTAATCTTGCCCTTGTTATATTTTTTTAAGGACCAAAATAATAGCTCCCATTTCTTTTCCTTGGCATATCAAGTTTTCTTTTATCTATTAGTCCAACCTAACTTTTCCATGAGTGATAATTTCAAGGCTATAGATTACTAAAACATTTACCACTTTAGTAAGAGGAAAAATCGCTCATCGTTGTCTTATAATTAAATATTTCCTTCTAAATGGAAAGATATTTTTCTCAAAACTTTCTAATATTACCTCTTGGGATTTATTTCAGGGCCCTGGAATGGCAAGGAAATTTTCAGCACCTGGACAGCTCTGCATCTCCATGACCTCTAACCTGGGTGGCTCTGCCCCCATATCTGCAGCATCAGCTACCTCTCTAGGTCACTTCACCAAGGCTATGTGCCCCCCACAGCAGTACAGCTTCCCAGCTGCCCCCTTCAGCACTCAGTGGAGTGGGACAAGTGGCCCAGCACCGCCACCCCTCAACCAGTTCCAGCCTGTGGGGACTACATCCTTGCAGAGTTTCAACATCAGCAATTTGCAGAAATCCATCAGCAATCCCCCAGGTTCAAACCTGAGGACAACTTAGCCAGACCTATAGACAGGACTGGGTAGACTGTGGGGGAGGGAAGATAGCCTATAATATACTAACTACCATGCTGCATATAACTGGTTGTTTCTTGCCAGAAGAATGTTTATAACCACCATACTTAACCCTCAGGATGGAGAATCTCCTTTCTTTCCCTATTTCTTGGAGGGACCGGGGAAAAGCAGTTTCTTATGAAGGGTCAGCATCATATTAAGCTTCCTTGCTTCTCTGTGTCCAACAGCCAGGGCGGTGAAAAAGAGAGAAGTCACCGGGAAGGCCACTGGAGATCTCATTATCAAAGCAAACCCACCTGTACTCTGAGGGTCAAAGTCCTAGCATGAGGCTTAATAGCACACTTGAGGTCTTGCCCTAAATCCCTTCCCTATAGCAACCTGCCCTCCACCCCAAGAGTCCAGACCACAGGATAAAAATTTTTTGGGATCTTTCTTTCCCATGGTTCCCTTTCAACTCACCTTCCTTGGAGCCCAGGCACTGGGGAGCTCAAGCAGAATGGAGTTGCAGCTCTTGCTTTAAAATAGGTCATACTGCTTTTAAGTAAATAATATCAATAGCTTTGACTGCAGCATTAGCCATTTAAATCGTTTTTTTAAAGTTCCCTGCGGACATGTAACTTTGCCATCAGTTTTGATGTGGAAACACTGTGATATATAAATGTTGTTGGACAACAGTAGTTAAGAGTGGAATATAGAGGGTTAAAAAAAAGTTCAAAAAAAGCTAGCTATATCCATATACTTATTGGAGACACTTTAACTTTTTCCTTTGTATTTCCATTGTATTAGATAAATAAATGTGAATGTAAAATTGTAAAATTACTGTACTTGAATACTTGTCTGTTCTCCAAGTATTGCTTGCTGGACATTTTAGTGCCTTGGACTTCTATTGCTTCTGCAGTTAGCGTCATCTTCCCAGCAGACCCCAGCCAGAGGACAGATTGAAAGAACCTTTAGGTCCTTGTGATCCGGGATTAGGCAAACCAGTACCAGAGGGTACTTTTAAACCATCCAGTAAACTTTGCCCAAAGCAGGTCTTGAAAGAAGGTTGGAAGGGGTTATGTTGAGAAAGTTGGTTGGAGGCAGGAGTATAGGGGGGAAAGTGATTTTAACTCTATTGAGCAGTTAGGTTGAGGTCCTAGGGAGTGGTACGTATTAAGTAGCAGAAAGAAAAGTTTGAAGGATGAGGAGGAAGCTTGTTTGTGGTGACATCTGCTAGCCAAGCTCATCACTTCCAGACGCCTTACTTAGTATTCCAGAGTAAGACCAGAGGAGGCATCAGGTGGAAGGAGTATTGTCTGAAAAAGTCTGAACTTAAAGGTTGGCTATCAAGTGGTCCTGAAGGGGCAGGATAATATAAGGAAAGTTGCTTGAGGGATAGCTGCTGGGATTGTTTTCCTTTCCTGTACACCAGGGGCCTCTCAACCTGAAACAATAACCATTGCTGCCATTGGAGGCCCTGAAACCACTGGTATCTAAGCCACTTCTACTTATGAAAGAAAAAACTAATTCTTCCCATTCCTCCTTTCTCTGAGATGCCCAAGTGCTATCAAAAGCATAACTTATTGTGCCACCTTTTATACATTTATACATCTACTTGCAATTTCCTCTCATCTTTTCATTCAGAAATAAGCAAATTCCCTGAATAATACTGCAACCAACCAGTATTACTCAGTGCTGCATCTAGCAATGCTGGGGTTGTCACATGTTCTGATCTTGTGCGACTCCAGAATATTCACAGCTCCAAGGAAAAAAAAGACTTGCCTATTTGGTATTTCTGCTGTCTATAAAATATGGAAGGTACTTTGGACTTCTATTTCTGCGGGTGCTTCTCTGTTCCCATAATAAAGGGAAGAGAAATGTTTCCAACCCCGATCCAGTTTTGATTTATAGCAAGAGGATACCTTGTAAAACAAAAACTTGATCACATGGTGGCAAGAGTGGTTATCCTGCATGTTCTTTGAATGGTCTATTTTCTGAGTTAAATATGGTATAAGGCTATAAAGCTGCAAATAAAACAGCTGAATGATTTAGGGAAACAGAGAAGGGTGGGAGGGGTGTGAACCTTGAGAACCATATAAACATTTTGCTCTTTTTTTCTTTTCGATTTTGAGGAAAAGGCCTTGCCTAGAATGGAGAGGATGGGGGAGATGGTAGGGTCAGGACAGAATAAAAAAGATCCCAATAACTAAGATATGAGCCATTAAGTGGACAGAGATAGGAGAGGTGACGACAACGCTCTGCCAGAAGAACTGGGCAGCCAAATGCAGCACACAGTCATTTAACTATTTTGGTTTAACAGTTTGAGGGGCTTTTCACTCACAGAAACATGTACCAAGAGTGGTCTTTATTTACTATTGATTTCCCACCTGTGGATGAAATAACTGAAACCTAGAGGAACAAACTAATGCTACTGAACTGTTTAAATTATTTTGTGTTAATAGTACACTTGGAGTATCTTTTTCCACATTAAAAAAAAACTTGTTTCTTGATTACAAATGTTTTCTTTACATTATTTAACAATGTACACTGTAAAAAAAAATAAAGCCAATTCAAACCCGGGGGGTTTCTGAGCAGCCGTCAATTGTACATTTTGCACTAACTGGCCGTCGCGCTTGTAAGATCGCGCTTGGCGCTGCAGTTTGTTACCTTTGTAGACTTACTTATTTAATGAAACCATTCAATAAACCAAACTTGCTTTTGTTGAGCTATCGGGTTTCATTTGCAGCGTTTTTTTCCAATTTGCCAAAGCCTTAGTGGTCTCAATCCTAAGGCCCCTAGCTACTAAAAATCTCTAAGGATAGTAAAGTAGAGCCCTTGGCTAGGAGTATATTAGAGATACAGGATATCCTTTTTTCCTTTCAGGCACAAGTTGTCAGACATATAAACAGGGATGGGAAAAAAAAAGTCAAGAGTAACAGGACAGGATTCCATCAAGACCCTGCCATTGGGGGAAAAGGAGAGGAAATTATTAGGATAATATGCATGTCCTAAGCTTTCCAAAAGAGGTACACAAGCTTTGTGTCTTGGCTAACTATATTATTATATGACAGCCAAATAAGGAATACATTCCCCAACAGTTTCTTTCTCCAATGGAATAGATTGAGGGCAGAATCCTCACAATACCCACCACATAGAGGGGGTCTTCCTCTATTAATTGAGCAAGCCTACAATTGATATTGTAGAGGGATCAAAACAGCTAGATATAATATTGCATGATAGGTATGTTTCTAAAAAGCTCTGGCCAGGGTCAAGCTCTTTATCCCATAGCACCATATGCTGGGAGTGGGGGGGGGAGGGATGGGGGGGAACACGACAACATTTAACAGTTCCTGCCCTCAAAACCATCATAATACTCATTGGCATTTATATCATGTTAAAGTTTGAAAAGCATATTATCTGCCTTGGTCCTCAAAATGAACCTGTGAGGCAGGTGCTATTAGCAACCTGGTACTTCATAGGTCCCTTCATAAATGCCAGTTATGGTTCCCAATGTACAACTAAATATTACAAACGACTGTTCAGTGGAAGAAAGAGAAAGACAAAAAGAATAGTTCTAGCAATAAGAAAAGTCAAGTAGATTCCTAGTGAAAATCAAGTTTTAAAAGTAGATTATTACATTAATTCCAGATATGGGGAGTGGAGATTTAAGTAGCTGTTGCTCAGCCATCTTCCTGGCTCTGTAAGAGGCAACTGTGCTTTTTGAGACACAGATTTCTACTGAAGCCTAAGCTGCTGGAAAGATGTTGGTCTGTAACCTTTATGCAGAGATTGTGTTTCCGGGTATTTGATCTTCAAGGTATTAAAGGAAATAAATGCAGGCTGTGGGGACCATAAAAAAGTGATAATCTCAAATGAAGAAGAGAATGAATGGGAAGTATTAAGCAGCAAAGCTGGGTTATCTTTGTCCTCAATACGTTTTTTACCCATTGGTTGTATCACGTTGGCTTGTTCTCCCACTTTTAATTGAGGGAACATGCTTAATAGTAACAGAAAATAGGTACTGCTGGAAGCTACCAACTAGCAACTCATAAAACCTACATTTTATTAACAAATATGGAGCCCTAAAGAAGGGCAAGACTGAGGGACCAATAGCAAAAGGACCGCTTCTCTGGGTGGCTCTGCTGGTCTTAACAAGCATTTACAAGCCATACAGAGCTCTGATCGGCACTCCTTCCACGGCACTTGGGTTCTACAAATGCTGATTTCTCCTGTTTTATTTGCAGTCTATTTAGAAGACAGGCACTGAAATCTGCTAGATTAAAAAAAAGTATCAAGGCTTAAAAGATGGCACTTCAGAACCATCACTTCTGTAAAGTGTTCTAATATCTGATAATCCAAAGGAGTAAGGCTTGTGTCCCTGGGAGAGAACTGTAGGGACTTAATTGATTCTGATTCCAACTCAGGGCCATGAATGAGATAAAGTGCTCCTCTGCATGGCCTCCTTCTGGTATTTTCCTAGGTCCTTACACGGCCCCAGTATCTTAGGGTTTCCAGACCCCAGTTAATGGGAATCCAATTTTCTTTTCTTCAGGCCCTGGCTCTTCCTGTAAGGGCTACAATTCCCTGTGGAAAATGAAAAGAAACTGATCAAATGTTGTGGTCTGAAAAGAATACGTTATATACACACAGATATAAACAACAATCAGCTATTAGTCGACTCCCCCTCAACACTACTCTGGCTCTAAGAACATAATGGTAAGAAACTAAATGAACAGAAAATACATTAGTTTCACACCCACCCACAGTTGATCCCCAAGTGATCGAAGGATAACAACAGTGACCATGTGCAGGACCATTAGAGAAGATCTAATGCTTACATAAGAGTTTCACAGAGCGGATTAAGATGCCAATTCCATGAGGCAAACCTTAAGCATCTACTTCATGCAAAGCACTTACAGAGGTGCTAAGGACACAAAGCCAAAAATTAAACAGTCTTGCTCTCAAGAAGCTTACATTCTACCAGAAGGAACATATACAGTATTAAATGGTAAGTACACCTCAGGGCACAAAGACAGAAGTGAAACATGCCCTGAGTTCTCTCCAGGAACAGAAGAGGCAGAATATGTTAACAAGGAAGAGCAGGTCTGCCCCAAACCAGAGCCCTAGTCAAACAAGTCAGAGCAGTGTTCCCTTCCCCTCTCATGCTGCTTCTGCTATGGATGCAGGAGTCTTTGCTAAACTTGGGACTGAGCCCTGGACTTGCCCTATTCTGCATGCTCCCAGCACCTGACATCAAGGGCCTCAGGTGGCTCAGCTTTGGAGGCATCTTGTCCCAGGCTGTCACATGATTCTTTAAAGCAGGCGTGGCAGGGGCATGGGATGAACTGGGACCTTCCCTCAGCACAGGCTGGACAGTGTTGATGCCTGCTACATCCAAAGGGAGATCCCACATTTCAGGGTCATCTATAGATACAGAAAGATCACAACAAAATGAAGGTAATGGGTTTCACACATTTCTTTTGATCAATTAATTTGCTACTCCCAGAAGAATTTAACACTTGTAAGCCACACTGACAGAAAATACAGAGAGAAAAGGATGGCCTATAAATATGTACTGATCATGCAGATGAAGTATCTACTTTGGTTAGGGTAAATGTCAGGTAACAAAGCAACTTTCCTATCTGGGTATCTGTGTGATAACTTTTAGGAACCAAAGCAATATGAATCCTACCTACCTCTTCTCATTCTTTTTTTTTAATATATTTTTTTTTAATTTCGAGTTCCAGATTCTCTCCCTCTCTCCAGCCCAACCACTGAGAAGGCATGTAAATATGATTGATACCCATTACACATGTGAAGTCATGCAAAATATAATTCCATATTAGCCATGTTGGGGAAAAAAAAAACAAGAAAGTGAAAAAAATGTATGCCTTCACTCAAAGTTCATTGGTTCTCTCTCTGGAGGTAGGTAGCATTTTTCATCTTTTGGAATTGCAAGTAGCTAAGTTCTTTGCAGTTGATTATCCTGACTATTGCTATTACTATGTACAATGGTCTCCAGGTTCTGCTCATTTCACTTTGCATCAGTTCATTTAAGACTTCCCAGACTTTTCTGAAACCATCCCCCTTGTCATTTCTCATAGCACAATAATATTCTATCACAATCATATACCACAACTTGTTCAGCCATTTCCCAACTGATGGGCTTCCCCTCAATGTCCAATTCTTTGCCATCACAAAGTTACTTCAAATATTTTTTTATATCTAGGTCCCTTTCCTTTTAAAATATCTTTGGGATACAGAACTAGTAGTAATATTGCTGGATCAAAGGATCTGTACAGTTTTACAGCCCTTTGGGTGTAGTTCCAAATCATTCTCCAGATTGGTTGAATCAGTTTACAACTCCACCATTAATGCATTATTGTCCCTACTTTTCCATCCCTCTTCAGCATTTATCATTTTCCTTTTCTGTCATGTTACCCAATTTGACAGGGGTGAGGTGGTACCTCAGCATTGTTTTAATCTGCATTTCTCTAATAGTGATCTTGAGAGCATTTTTTCATGACTATAGATAGCTTTTATTTCTTCTTCTGAAAACTGCTCGTCTATATCCTATGACCATTTGGAATGGCTCCTAAGTTTTATAAACTTGGCTCAGTTACCTATATATTTGAGAAATGAGGTCTTTATCAGACAAATTTGCTGTAAATTCCACCCCCCCAATTCCCTGCTTTCCTTCTAACTTTGGTTTCATTAGTTTTGTTTGTGCAAAACCTTTTTTAATTTTTAATTTAATGTAACTGAGATTATCCATTTTTACCTACTACGATCCTCTCTATCTCATTTAGTCATAAAGTCTTCCCTTATCCATAGAACTGACCGGTAATTTTTTCCACACTCCCCTAATTTTTTAATGATATCACCCTTTATGTCTAAATCACATACCCATTTTGACTTTATCTTGGTATATGGTGTGAGATATAGTCTATCCCTCATTTTTGCCAAACTGTTTTTTCCTCTTCTACCTACAACCAATTTCTATTCTTATTTTTTTTCTTTAGTTTTGGCCAGATCTGTGATTTCACTGGCATAGAGAATTCTCCAGAAGGAAACTCTCTCAACTAATGAAGAACTGAGACGTCAGAGTCAGAACTTGAATTCTGGTTGTGGACTTCCAGATTCTAAGAACTAGTCTCTATCTCCCCCATATATAGCTATAACTAAGTTAGCCCTTCCATTAGGTGGTGAATATATGAATGCCTACTTTTGGAAACTGGAATTCCTGTACATCCATAATCTGGTGCTCCCCCCTTTTCCGCTCTTCCCAGGCATTTCCAAAAGTCACTAAAAACAAAAGGATTTTTTAAAGTCTTACAGAAGAATAGTCTTTACCAAAAGTCTAAGTCTGATTCATTCCACTTGCCCACCCACATTCTAAAAATAGCAACATGTCTCTTCATAACAGGATTTAGCTACTGACCTTCAAGGAATTCTTCCTCAGTGAGTGGTCCTGGGATAGCAACCACAGGAGTACTGTGCTTCAAAGGAGGGACTCCAAGTCCTTTGGTATGAACAGAAGAGAAAAGGCAAAGCTGAGAATCAGAACTGGAAAGAATCTGCAATTTTGTATCTTATCTTTAATCTAGTAAATGACTAAAAGAAGAGGTTCTTAGCAAGCGAGTTTAGTGATCATGCCAGGTCACAAGCCCAGTCCTTCTGACTGCCATTCCATCCTTCTTTCTGTTCTACCCACCTCAAGTCCACAGTCAACAGTCTTGTGTTTTCCCCTCACAAAGAGGAAACAATTATTTCTTCCTTCAACAATAAAATGAGAAAGACAGAACTGTAGCACAGAAAGACTTCGGAAGGAAATCTTATTCTACTTCCTAACACCGGTGAAAGATCTTTGAGGTTTAAGAAGGAAATCCAAATATGGAGCTCATTTATGAATCTCAAGTACAAAGAACTCACAAAAAGCTGAGCTACCAATCAGCTGTCATGGGACAAGTTGAATCATTCTTTACTCTTCTTCTGTCTCAACTTTACCCATATCCAAATTAGTTGCTAAATTTTTATAAATTCTATCTGCAAATGGCTTTCATCTATCCCTTTCTCTCCACGAATACAGTCATCAATCACCCTAGTAGTTCAAGTCTTCATCACCTCTCACTTGGACTATTTAGAATAAGCCATAAATACATATTTATAATCAGTCTCCCTGCTTTCCAACTCTTTCTTCTCCAAATCATCTTCCATGGAGCTACCAAAATATTTAGTGTAAGGCACAGGTCTGATGGTCTCCTCAGCTTGCCATTTAAAGCCCTCTACAACCTAGTTTCAAATGCCTTTCCAGTTCTTTTTCCATATTACTCCACTGCATATACTCTTTATTCCAGCCAAAGACATTCTATCTCCCATGTATATATCTGTATATGGCATCCCCAGTGCCTAGAATGTACACTTTCAGAATCCTTCCTCGAATTCAAGGCTTCACCCTAATCCTTCGGATGTTAATGCTCCCCTCGTCCTCCTCCAATTACCATGCACTGCCTTGCTAGATACATGCACCACACACAAACATACAAATTTTATCCCCACAATTTAGAACATAACTGAGGGCTTTGTGTCTTAAAGCTCTTGTCAGAGTGTTTAATAAATGTCTGTAGAAGTAGACTGAGTTAATGGGATACCAGTTTTCATCTTGAGGTGACAGTGTAATCTGTAGAAAGTCAATTCTCCATTCTCCATACCCTGCACTGTTACTGTGAGATTCTCTTCATATTGAAGACCATCCCTATGAATAAAGACATCCCTAACTCCCAGAATAAACCCTGGGTGCTGCTGGAAAAAAAGCCTTAACTCCTGAAAAGGATGTCTTACGACTGCAATTTCTTCAGATGAAATTCTTTTCAAATACAGGTTGAAATAAATAGTTTCTGAGGTCTCTTCCAATTCTGAGAATTCTGTGCTTCCTTCCCAGCATCCTTTGCCCCATCTATATCTTGGAGTTAAGTCTGGTTTTGAGTTCATCAAATAACTACTATAAGACATACTCACGTGATTTTACATGACACCTTCCTGTTCTGACATTGCCTGGATGACCACGGCTTCCTACCATTCCATCTCTTGTCTCACCCTTCACTGACCTCTCCTCCTTCTACCCTTCCTACTTCCTCAGACCATTACCACTGATTTGACTTTTCTTCCTTCCCAATCTGAAATCTTAGAGTTAAATAAACTAATTCTATACGACCATCAATTCTCAAACTCCTCCCCTGCTCATCCTATCATTGCTCATCCTTTGCCAAACCCCAGCCTTGGTTTACTCCCGCCATCTGCCTTCTCTGCTCCTGCCCACTGGCTGCTCAGTGGAACTAGACCATGCTGATGAACTACACTAAAAACCCATGTCATACAGAAAAACAAAACTTTTAATAATAATTGTAATAGCACTTTAAGATATGTAAAGTACTTTACACTTTTTCTCTCTTTTGGTCCTCACAACAACCCTGTGACATTGGTACTATTATTAATCCCATTTTACAGATGAGGAAACTAAAGTTAAGTAACCTCATAGAAGTTAAGTGACTTGTCCATGGTCTTATAGCTAATGTCTGAGGTAAGACTTGAATACAGATCCTCTTGACTCGTAAGTCCACAACTCTATTCACTGTACCACCTAGATGCCTCCTTTTGTTTTTATTTTATTCCTCATTGATTCCCTAGCTCACCTCCCTCAGAAGTGGTTCTAAAACTTTTCTTCTCAAGTGTCCCACTACTCTTCCTTCCCCAACTCGTTCAGCTGGGAACTTTGCCTCTTATTTCACTGTAAAAATGTAAGCTATACCACATAAGATCTGTCTTCTCCCCTTTGCTTGGTATCATCTACAGCTGTTCCTTTCCCCCAGCCTCTGATGATGAGGTAGCCCTTCTCATGTGGTGTAGGCTGACACCTCGACATATACCCTTGATTCTATTCTCCTCCCTTCTGCTCCAGCAAAAATGATTATCAATCATTCCTCCTCCCTCTCATCTTCAATCTCTTCCTACTTAGTGGTTCCTTCTCTACAGCCTTCAGACATGACCATCCTTAAAAATCTTTTAGCAGTCTCTATCACTCCCTCAGGGCATAAGTCACCAAAACAATTTTCCAAAGCAAAAGTCTATTAATGTCTCCTTCCCCACCCTCCTCAAAAAATTCCTATGGCTCCTTATCTCCTCCAAAATCAAACACAAAATGCTCTAACATTCAAAGGCCCCTCTTATCTTTCCAATCTTCTTACACTTTAGTGTCTGACTTACTCCTTCGATCTGGTGACACAAGCCACCTAGCCGTTCCACAAGCAAGACATTCATCTCAGCTCTGGACACATTCTCTGGCTGCCCTCTGTGCCTAGGATACTCTCCCTCCTCTTTTCAGATTACTGACATCTCTGGCTTCCTTTTAAGTCCCAACTAAAATCCCACCTTCTACAAGAAACCTTCCTCAAATTCTTCCTCCCTCTTTTAATTATTTCCTATTTATCCTGTAGATAGCTTGTTTGTATATATTTGTTTGCAGGTTGTCTTCCCAATTCATAAGCTCCCTGAGGGAAGGATTATCTTTTAATTTCTTGTTACCTCAACACTCAGTACAGTTCCTGGCACATAAGAGGCACTTAATAAATGTTTACTGATTGATTCTCTATCTCTTTTTCTCTTTCTCAGCCAAACTACTAATAAAAACTGTCTATACTCCCTGCCTCTCTTCTTCCTCTTTCTCAACACTTTGCAATCTGGCTTCCAGCCTCTTCACTCAAATGAAATTGTCCTCTCCAATATTACCAACAATCTCTTAACTGCCACATCTGATGATATTTCTCAGTCTATCTGACCTCTCTGCTGCACACTCCTGGATACTCTCTCCTCTCTGGGCTCTCCTGGTTCTCTACCTAAAAAGGCCCCTCTACTGATTCATCATCACACTCTCCAGATGTGGATGTTTCCCAAGCTCTGTTCTGCATATGCAGCACTGTCTCTAACTTTGTAGAACTTCTTCCCCATGCCTAGAATGACTTTTCACCTCTCCCTCAGAGTATTCCTCCCTTCCTCTAAGACACAGCTCAAGTACAACCTTCCATGTGAATGTCCCCTTCAATTACCTTGTTTTACTTGTATTTCTTCTCTTTAGTTTAACCTGCATGTACTTATTTATGTGCTTTGTGTTTCCTCACAAAAAAGTAAAAATACTCCTTATGAGGAGTGATGATTTGCCTCTTAGTCTTTATCCCCCTAGTCTGGGACCTGGATCACAGCTGGCACTTAAGGAATGCTCACTAGAAGTGACCTGGCCTCCCATCACCCCGTGTACCTTCTCCCTTTGTCCTCAACGGCTCTGCTGCTGGCTTCTCTGATACACTATGACTCCGACATTCCCCTGAAGGAGCCGCTATTTGATCCTGCTGCTGCTTTTCCATCTGCTCCCGGAACTTCTGCTGCAGCTGCTTCTGCCGAAGTTTCCGCTGGTATGTGGCATCCCCATCAAAGGACAAGACGTTTCTGCTTTAGAAAGAGGAAAAGATAGAAAGCAGAAGTCTGTTTCTCTATTACATAGAGGCTAAAAGAGTTCTGGTGATAGAAATTCCAAGTTCCCAGTATGAGTAAGAGGAAGAGAAAGGGCCAGAAGAAGAAAGATGAGGAGCTGAGGGTCCCCTACCATGAGCCACTTCCTGGTTCACTCTCTGCCACGACAGCAGGAGCCTCTATGCAGCCTGCTCCACAAAGGGATGTCACCTCTGTAGCCTGTGGGGGTGCAGGAACCACATTCCTTAGGCAGCTGTTATATCTTGTCTGCTCCACAGACGGTTCAAGGTCCTGTCTTTTGATATTTGCTAAGTCCAGTTCAGGTGGGAACTAACGAAAAAAACAAAAACATGACAATCTAAATTTTACGATCCTCTATACTATCTTTCCTCTAGTTAAAGCAATCCAAGGGTTTCATCATACATATTGTTAAGAAACTGACATGTTTCCTTTCAACATATGGATTCTGTTTCTCTTGCTGCAAATAACAAAGTAGGTACTAACAAAACACTCTGCCTGAACTCCCTATCACCACCCCCACCATCTTCTCTGCTAGAGGAACCCAAACAGGGACCACTACAAACTCATGTTTCTTACTGAAACTGGGCCGCCACTGGGGCATGGCAATCCTGCTGACGTTCTCTTTTCCTAGTTGACTCTAACACTGCAAATGCCTGTTGTCTCAAACCTCTTCTGACCAAGCCCCATGCCACCCTCCCCACTGGATCTCCTACTTTATTGAGAAAAACGAGGCCTCTAGGCAATAAGCCCCTCATCTTCTTGACTTTATACCCCACACACCCTTTTCATCTTCACCCATCCTCATCTCCTTTCCTCAAGTCTCTCAAAAAAGATGGTCTTTCTCCTTGTCATAGATAACCCCTCTATTTGTTCACTGATCCCAAATGCTCCCATATCTTGCCAACTTGTCCCAATAATCACTGACTCTTCCTCTTTCTCCTCTTCAATCACTCCTTCCCTATTGGCTCCGCTAGCCTCATCTGATTCTATGATCCTCTCAAGCTAAACCCCTTTACTGCCAAATTCCTACTAAGAAAGTAGTAGACTACCCTCTGTGTTTATTTCTTCACTACCCAATCAGTTCTTAAACCCTTGCAATCTGGTTTCTGACCCACCACCCAACTAACATTGTTCCCTGAAAGGTTACCAATAATCTCTCAACGGCTTTGTTTTCTGTCTTTTCTCAATCCTTGTCCTCCTGGCCTTTCTGTAGCTTTTGACCCTGACAAGTACCAGTTCCTTAATCTCCTACCTGTCTGACCATTCTGTTTTAGTCTGACCCCTAAGTATGGATGACACCAGGTCATTCTTTTCCTCTCTCTTCTAAAGCTATGTATCCAAACTTAATCTCTCTCCTGATTCCAGCCTTACATAACCACCAGATGGTCCCTCAACATATGCCAAACTCATCATCCTTCCTCCTAAGACATGTGGAAACTTCCAAATTTCCCTGTTTTTGTCCAGGTTCACACCAATAGTTAGGTACAGTTGTAAGTTGCCCAAGTTTACAACCTCAGGCATCATGACTCTTACTTGTCCTTGCTCCCATCATCCAATCCACTGCCAATTTTTGTCAATTCAACATGTCTCCAGCCTCTGCACTTCTCTTTATTCAGTTATCACATTAATTCAAGTCCTCATCACATCTCACCTGGACCATTAAGCAGCCTCATAACAGGTCTCCCTGCTCTCTAATCTCTCTCCTCTCTAATCTATTCTCCACAGAATTCCCAAGATGATCTTCTTAAGGTATTGGTTTCATGAGGTCACTCCCTTACTCACAAACTATCCATGGTTCTCTATTATCTCTAGGATAAAAATACAAATCCTCAACCTGGCACTTCTACAGTCTGGTTTCAACTTACCTATCCAACCTTATTTCACAGCATTCCTTTTCACTAATGTTAAATTCTAGCCAAAATGTATTACAGGTACTCCTCTAATTAACATTGCACCTCAAGTATAGGTTAGACTAGATGGCTGCTAAGGTCTCTCCCAGATGATAAGATTTCTATTTCTGTTCATATTCTTACATACAGCCTCCCACACTCTGAATGTACCTCCACCTCACAGCTATATTTCATAATCACTCATCCTTCAAAGTTCAGCTCCATGTTACCTTGCAGTTCCATGCCTGTGTAACATTTTATAGACCCTAGAAGAATGAATCCCTAAGGGCAGAGATTATCTCATTTTTAGTCTTTCTTTCAATAGCACCTATTATAACAAATGCTTAATAAATAGTTGTTGAATGTCTTTTTTGATAGAAACACAGCAGGGCAAATATGGGCTAAATTACAGGTCATTACTATTCTGGCTAATTCAAAGCAATGAGGAAGTAGCCTTTCTTCAATTTTGCACTGTAACCTGAAGAATATGCACTCTGCAGTGGAATGTGATCGATGTCCTAGTGTTAATCCTCTCCAGCTCTGCATCACACTTTGTTCACTCAACTCCTGAATATAAAATGTCCTGTCAAAGAATTACTTTATATAACAAGAAAATCCTCTTCTCCACTTCGGCAGTGTTTCTAGATAGTTTATCACAAATCCAAACTGGTCACCTCAAAAAATTCAGCTTTCCCATTTGCTCCTCTCTGGTCCAAATTATAACCAAGGGGACTGATACCCACGAATCCTGCTTTCTGCTCTCTTCCTTCTTTCTGCTACTCAATTTTTGTCCTTTTACATATCACTGAAAAAGGAAAGTGGGCTTATCTCTGGTTAAGACAATCCATAAAAAATACTACTTGGAGCTGCTGAAGGATTCCTTTGAGTTTCCTCTTCTTCCACCATTACCATGTTCTTTGTATAGGTCTACCTTCTTAGTTTTCTCAACAAATGGATTTGGAATCTCCCCAGTAACAGAAAGACTGGGCCATGAATTTGAATTTGCCACAATAGGCCAAATTATATCCATTTTCCCTTTCCCATGCACAGAGTAGTTTCTCACACACCTGTCGTGGAAGCTTGTTTAAAGAACGCATATAGTCCTTATCCAAGACACAGTTCCCAAGAGCATTCCCAAAACACCTGGAAATAAAAAGAGATATGGAGCATGTGAGCCTGCAGGATAGGAATACCACTTTTGAAGAGTAGTAATAATAGCGTTTCTCTCACTACCACCCTACGAGGAAGGTATTACAAGCATTCATAACTTCATTTATAGATAAGTGCTCCTGAATTCCAGCAGATTTAACTTAGACCCCAGAAGGTCTACTATTGGGGACCCATTATACATTTTGTAATTTGGGGCCTAGGATCCAAAGAAGACCTCTAATTCCATAATGCTGTAGAGCTCAAAAGGTCAACCTTTGAAAGCAGATGTTAGAAGTAAGCAGTCTTTGACCAAAACCCACCCAGCTTACCTGAGTGCTCGTTTCAATCCATCTGTCACTGCTTCCTTTCTCGCCTTCTCCAAAGACAAGGCCTTTGACTTCAGGCCCTCACTAACACCATAACCCACATCTTCATGATATGAACCATCCTGGGAGAGAGGAGTTAAAACATAAGAGACTGCATCCCACCCTCTGAATCACAAAGCTGTCCTTGTCCTAAGGAACACTGGCTTGGACACAGCCCAAAACTTCAGGACTAGCCTGTTGTCATGCAGCCAGGCCCAGTCTGGGAGCTCTGGAAGATGATGTGGGATTTTAATCATGTGTAATAATCCAGAGATCTTTCCACTGATTCCAACCCTACCCACAAAGTTCACGCAAGTGGCATTTCCTTCACTTTTATTTTTAAGTGGCTGATATTTATATCACACTTTAAGGTTTATAAAACATTTTACTTATTTCTTTACTTTATAACTTATTTCTTCACTTTATAACAACCCTGTGAGGTAAATATTATCCCTATTTTACAGAAGAGTATACGGAGACTCACCCATGGTCACAAAACTTCTCTCACCTTTAGCTGGACCCTCACAAATGCACAGACTCCCACATAGAATTTGCCATTATTGAGGTCAACAAAATCTGGGAATAAGAAGTAGACAGAGTTACACAGAATGCCAGAATCTGGGTCCCACTTTGCATTCACACTCAGCCCCTCTAGAAGCTTGCCAACTCCAGAATAGGAAGAAGTAGGAACCAGAGGTCTTCACTACCAAGCAGCACACTCACCCACATTTTGCTGTGTGATAGAATGAGCCCAGCCATTGTAGCCAAACATTTCATTGGCCAGACTGATGACCCTATGACCTTCAATGTAACAGACCTGAGGGCAGAAAAAATGTGATGAAAATCCATTGCCACACTTCAACATAAACTAAATTATACCTCAGATGCTAACTCCTGAACATTCCAGACATCTGTATCTAAGTATACTTGAAAGGACTGCCTGATCTGAAGCAGTGAGAGTTAATTAATGGTCTGCCAGAGTGGAAGTGAAAATATTAATACCAATCTCCCAAAAAGTGGCACAAAGTATATCATGGCAAGGAGATAGCCCTGAATTCTTGAAGGCTTTGCCTTTGTATTATATATGTGTCATGTGAAGGTCAATCTAATTAAATCTGGAAATATTCGTCCTCAGGATGCCGGTAGTTTTAGCCACACCAAATCATTAAGGCCATTTTCTAAATTGCAGAATGGTAATAATCTGAATCAGTAGAGAGGTAACTCAACATTTATGAAAGTACACATCTTTTAAAGTCTTGCTTTCCTTTGCTGCTTCAAATTTTCTGTGGTCAAGGGAAATCTTCACCTGATATGCAATGTTCTTATTATGAATCTCCAAATCTAACTAGGATTTCAGATGACAGACATATTCAAAGCCTCTCTAGCTTAGCAGCCTTCAAAATCAACAACAAGGCTACTACCCTTCCACATCTGTGTAATCCACTGGGATATCTGAATGATCTGTGATTCTGTTGATTTGGCTGTTCCTTCCTACAATACAGACTGAAGCTCCTCTGTGACTTAGTAGATGGTCTTCAGAAGGCACTGCAGCATCTTTCCCTTTTAGTTAGGATGGCCCTCAGATGACAGACAAAATCTATTGTCAGGCTCATACCAAAAGTCTTTCCTGACTGGCAGAATATGCCACAATTCATTCTGCTTTGAGAACAAGGGTTATATCCTAGCCATAAGGCATTAGACTAGGACTTCCATGTAAGACATTGAAATAGGATACATGTGTGTTTTAAATAAAACAAAGGCACGCTGAATAGAAGTTTCATTTTATCCTCTCAATAACCTTGGGGGGAAAGGGAGAAGTGCAGAAGAAAGAAATAAAAGAGATCACATATCCTTCAACTGCCAGTACAGCATATCTTCAAAAGACCTAATCTAACCAGAAGGTAAATTAAATATCAGAAATTAAAGCAGATAGTAAATGGTAAGGGGAGACGAGACAGGAAGAAATTAAGAGATATCCAGTTGGGTCTCAGGAGCCACAAGCCTCTTTTTCTGAGGGACTGGAAAATATCTATGCTCAGAAGAGAAGTGGTCATCTAGGTCTGTCTGGACATAGAAGACACTAGAAAAGCAAGAGGAGCTTCTGAGACCCCCACGTTCTTGCTGCTAAGGCCACAGAGATGACAGCTTTAAAGACATGGTTTTCTTTTACCTTTTGGCCACCCCCAGCTTGTCGGCTACTGATGTACTCGGGGCCCAGTCTTTGTCTCAAAGCCTTCTGGATGGCCTGGTACTCATCTGCTGTGTACTGGTACTAAAATGCAAAGCAGGTAAATTCAATGTTTTCAGTGTTCTCGCCATACTCGGCATCCCCAGTGCACTGCCCTTAAGCAAAGAGAACTAAGACCTTAAACTCCAGAGATGAAAAAAAATAAGAAATAAAGGAGATAAATCTGGAATTCTTCTTCTCAAATGTGCACCATTTTTTCTTCTCTTTCCCTCCCAAAATACACTTTCCACCCATAAAACGTCATTCAATTCATTCACTCATCATAAGTTCCTTGAATACTATGTGCAAGCCCCTGTTAGGCAACATGAAAGAAGATAATAAACTGCGGCTTGTGCCCTCGAGAAAATGACAATCTAATAGGTGGTGGTGTGGTACCACTACTACTACTACTACTACCAGCAGCAGCAGCAGCAGTGGCAGCTAACATTCCTATAGCATTTACTATGTACCAGGCACTTAGCTAAGTGCTCTTTATAAATGTCATCTCATTTGTCCCTAGAAGGTAGGTGCTATTATTATCAGGAAACTGAGGCAAACAGGTCAAGTAACTTCCTTAGAATCAAATAGCTCATAAATGTCTGAGGCTGAATTTGAACACAGGGCTTCCTGACTCCAGACCTGGCACTGTATCTACTTCACTACTTACTATTTCATAAAATATGTAAGTACCATAAGTGAAACACACAAAAAAGTGTTAAGGGAATTCAGAGGAGGAAGCGATAATTTCCAACAGACTGTGGAAGTCTTTACAGAGCAATGTCTGACCTAAGTAATGAAAGATGGAAAGAACATGGGAAGGGCGAATATAAGGAATGGTATGAGGATAGTGACAGGTGGAGGAAAAAGAGGGGCAACAAGTATGGCTAGAAAAAATAAAAGAATAGTGTTGGATGTGTGCCAGATCACTGATGTACTTGGATACAGTGTGGATTTTATCCCACAAGCAGTCAGAAATCACTGAAGGGGGTAAAAGAATCAGAACTATAGTAGAAAAAAAAAGAAAAAGAAAGTTGAGGAAGTAAAAGCCCCATGTTCTTATTTCTACCCCTCTTCCCTGATGACTTTCAGGCCAAGCTTTCCAAACAGAATAGCTGCCCAGATTATAACAATGGCAATGAGAAAAACAGAAGACAGAGGGGGAGAAAAAGAGAAAATGAGCTTGCCTCTTCCCTCTCTTGCCATGACCCCATCTTTAAATCAGGGTCCTCCTCAGCATAGATGAAGCAGGCACATCTGCTTCCCTGTGTATAGGTTTTAACCCTCGTCCTCAAACCCTTGCTTAGACTTCCATAATACATTCTAGTCGCCAGCCTTCTCTTCTCACTGTCACAAAGCTGTAAGATACTGCAAACTCATAACTAAAAATTATATGATCTTTCTTTCTCTCTCCTTGTATAGACTATCATTGCATTGTACTTAGCAAGTCTGAGATGAAGCATAACTGCCCTTGTTTTTTATAGACAAAGATACACATACACACTTACGTACAATGGCTGCGAATGTTTTACATTCAGAGCTCACTTAATTGACAGAGATTTGCTCTGTGAGCTAACTAAGCTCTCCTACCTTAGGCTGTAATATCAATAAAATTCTACTGATTACTTTAGGTTTTACCAAATTTTATTTTGAAATGTGGGACTCTTCTACAACACAAGTGAAGACAGCTATGGCCCAAGTAATTACTACTCTTGACTACTATGAAGTTCTATTCCCAAGCAGCTTCAAAGATGTATAGAGACCCAAGTGAAGGAACCTGAACACTCACCTGCCCAAAACACAACACAGAACTTCCACTGGGGGTGCCAGAAAGGCTCTCCTGGCTCTTAAAGCTTGCTCCTTGATTCTCAGGCATCCTGATTTTGGTTTCTCACTAGGGAACAATGGTATAATACAACATCTCAACAAAAACTGAAAAAAGGGAAAGAGAAAATTATAAAACAAAGCAAAATGTCTTCCTGTCCTATATTCCAATCAGTTCTCTACCAAAGCATAGTTCGTAACTCTAAGTGTACTTCAGAAGTCAGAGTCAGGGGTCCCCTGGATTTTGCTTCTACCTTTCACTTTAAAAAATTATACCTAGGGGTGGCTAGGTGGCACAGTGAATAGAGCACCAGCCCTGGAGTCAGGAGGATCTGAGTTCAAATCTGGCCTCAGACACTTGACACAAAAACTAGCCATGTGACCTTGGGCAAGTCACTTAACCCCCATTGCCCTCCCAAAAAAAGCAAAAAAAAAAAAAAATTATGTACCTAAAGTAAAGAAGAGGTCTCTCTAGAAGTTAAGACTTGCATCAGACCCAGATCTGAAGAGCAAATTTTAAGTGTTCTTTTATATCCTTTGAATCATAAACTAGCCCTTTAAATAAGGTTGTTACTTATTAAATTAGGTTGTTACACATCTCTTACTTACCATGACGCCTTAGGCCACATGGAACTGTAGACCACTCTCCTATTCTTGATGTAAAAATATGAAGGGGTGACCTTAAGACCCTTTATAAGACCTGCTTTCCTGGTAAAGAGGACTATTATTACACGACGCTGAATACAGTGTCAGGTAACACCTCTATATCCACTGACTTGAGGTCCAGTAGAATAAAGAGTATTATTAAGGACCAGTCAATCAGGCCTTGCATCAAGATTGCATGAATAGGAGAGAACCACCCAATTCCCACACACACTCTAGAAAATAAGCAAGATGTGTAATGATTATGAAATAGAGAGAGAAAGCACAGTAAACATCTTTACTCAGTCTAGGTGGCCAAAGGGAGGCATGCAGAAACTACAGGGGCTGAGACAAAGGACCCATTTGCCTGAGTATTGAAGCCAGGAAGCTAGGGGGCAGTCGAACTCAACAGAACCCAAAGGAAAAACAAAGAGTTCTCCACGATGGCGGTTCCAACCTTCTGGGCTCTGGACTTCATGTCGAGGACATGAGACTAGAACCTGGAAAGTGACAAAGTTCTTCCCCAGGGGTCAAGGATCACTTCACATTCTCCACAAGTTAACATGAACTCCATGTCATGGCCTTGAAGGGCTCAGTCCATGGTAGAGTCAGTGACTGACTCCTAACACCAGTGGAAAGGAGAGCTAGTAGCAGGCCCCAGAAAATACAGATCAGGCCCAAAGAAGGCCCCTCACCCCTGCTGAGTGCGCAGTTTCAAAGAAACACAGAATCCCAGAATTGGAAGGTACCTTCGAGGTCACCTATCTTAAGTAATCCACCTCTGCTAAGGAACACACGACCTCCACAAGTAGCCCATTTCATTTTGGCACAGACCTGTTTATTAGCAAATTCTTCTTTATTAAGTATGAATGCTTGATTTAAACCAGAGAAGAGTTTGGAATAATTAAGAGTACTATGCATCTTCTCAAATATAATCTAGCCTACTATTTCCTGTTCAAGTCTGGCCCCCATTAGTGAACAGTGCATATCTGCGATATCTATGCAAGATTAGTCCTAATGGACTAAATAAATGTACTACCATCCAACTGCATTTGATAACCTGGACAGCATTTTTTTTTTTTGGAGGGTAATTGGGGTTAAGTGACTTGCCCAAAATCACATGACTAGTGTCAAGTGTCTGAGGCCAGATTTGAAGTCGGGTCCTCCTGACTCCAGGGCCAGTGCTGTATTCACTGCACCACCTAGCTGCCCCTAGCATATGTTTTTTAATTACTTTTTCCTGTGTAGATCACCAGGAAAACCTCATTTTTGTAGCTGTGGATCTCATGGAAAAGGGTTCCATGGCTCCAAGTAATTGACATCATGTTATCCACAAACAAAAACCTCTGGAGAACCTACTATTAAAAAAAAAAATCCCATTTCATTTGGACTTTGTATAGGACATTTTTCATGCCAGTGGTCAACACTTTTAGCAGAAATATTTACCCATTTTTTGCCTCAAATGGTACTAGTAAGCAAAGGTTCACTAAATAACTTTCTGGTTGCAAGTACTAAGAAATTTTGTATGGCTTTAACATATGAATGGGAGACTTGGTATATGCCCATAAAATATTTTTTTTACTACCAAGTCAAATGATTTCTTTGTAATCAAATTATAACCACAGTGGGATAATAAAATCTTGACACCACTCAGCCATATATTGCTATGAAAATATGATTTGATACAGAAAGTCATTTGTGAAAGCAAGCCAGTTCACTTCTCATATTTCCAAGGAGAATAAATATATGTGTAAACAATTCTCATAAAAATTTTACAAACAAAACTAGGCTGAATTGGAATTAATGATATCACTTCAATTACCTTTTTTGGTATATAATAATATAGTCTTTAAAAATCTTCACCCCCTTTTTGAAAGAGTTAGAATTGTTTCATTTTTTGTATTATTATCCCCAGCATTTAGCATAATCCCTGATATAATAAAAGTGTTTAAAATGCTTGTTAGATGATTATTAGATAAATGTTTTGAAAATAAAAATACTGAATTCAGATTGGGAAATACTTTTTGAACATAGTCAATGCAGAAACTTGTTTTGTTTAACTATACATATTTATTACAAGAGTTTTTTTTTCCTTTCTATCTTTTTTTCCATTGGGGTAGGGGGAGATAAAACAAATTTTAATTAAAAATTTTACCACTATGTAAATTGACTCCCAGATCAGTTCCAATCTTACCAAGCTTCAGACCCACATCACTAATCACCCAGTGAACAGATATCTCAAACTGAACTAATCATTACCCTTCTCCCCCTGCCAATCGACCTTTCCTCCAAAATTTCCCTTCTACTGAAGGTACTACCATTCTTCCAGTCCACCAGGTTACTAATGTTGGTGCTATCAACCCCCGACTCTCCCTCATCCCATTTATCAGTTTCAAACCTTGTCATTTCTACCTCAACAACATTCCTCTCATCTCCTTCTCTCTACTCACAGTCACCACTTTATTTCAGGCTCTTAACACTTTTTGCCTAGATTCCACGCCCTAGCCTAGACTAGTGAAACAGCTTCCTAACTGGCGCTTCAAGTCCCTCCCCACTCCAGTCCATCCTCCATAGAGCTGCCAAAGTGACTTTCCTTAAACAGAGGGCTGATCATGTCACTTCTCCACTCAATAAAGTCCAATGGCTTCCTACTGCCCAAAGGAAAACAATTTGGAATTACGACAGAAAAGTGACTGAACCGCTCACTGTCCTTTGACCTAGTGATCCCAGGATTGGGCCTATACTCAAAATAGGCAAAGACAAAGGTTTCAAGTGTTAATAAACAAATATTTATAGCAGAATTGTTTTTATGGTAACAAAAACTAAAAACAAAGTGTGTGCCCTCAGTTAAGGAAATGACAGAATAGACAATGGTAAAAAAATAGTATACTGTAAGAAATGATGAATCTGAAATATTCATAAACGTGGGGAAAGAGACGAGCCCTGGCAGAGTGAAATACGCAGAACCAGAATGTGAAGAACCGCTACCACAATAAAGACAAAGAACATTAAAGGGAAGACAGTAACTCTAGGAGGCAGGTGCTGCCATTATCCCCATTTTATAGATGAAGAAACTGAAGCAAAGGGTCACACAGCTAGTAAGTGACTGAGACAGGATTGGCTCCGGACCCTCAAGCCTCTTGACGTTAAATCCAAGGGTACAGCAACTACGCCAATTATCAAATACATTCCAAAACTGCCTCTGTTGTTCTTGCATAATATGGTGTTGTAATATGCTAATATGCTTATAACAGCATTAATATTATTAATAACATTAATCATGGCGACATTATACCTAATGTGCATAGGAAGAAAAGTGGTGTAAACGCCCCCAAAACAAGCGTCCTTATAGACTCTTGAGAGTTAAATCCACATCTTGAAATTCTACCCCACAAACATCTTTTATAAGATCCCCGACACCAGATTTAACTCCTGCTGGGTTTTTTTTAACTGAAGGAAGTGCTTGGCCGGGATCACACGGCCAATATCTGATGGGCGATCACCCCCACCCCCACGCACAGCGCTGCACTTGCCCCCCTCCGCCGCCAGCAACATCAGACCACCTGGGGGGGTCTGCCGCAATTACGGTAATTAAATCCCGCTCTCGGGGCTCGCCCGTGGCCGAGCTCCTCCGAATAATGCCTTCTGGGCTTCGGAGGCAGGTGAGGCTAGTAAGGGGCGCGCCGCCCTGGGGATGAGGGCAGCCAGGAGCCCACCCGCCCACCCACCCAGCCCCTCTGTCGCCCCCAGCCCACTCGGCTCGGCTGAGCTCCCCTCTCTCCATTTTACTGGACTCACTTACCCGCCTCCAGGATAAATCCAGTCCCAAAACCAATAGCAACCTCCCAGGCGCCCAGTGCATGCAGGGAGAACAGTTTCCGGCTAATCGGGAGCGAAGAAGTTGGAGAGGGCGGGGCTAGAGGGCGGAAATAGCATTGCAAGCTGGGAGGAGAGGCTGGCGATGGGTCTTCTCCAGAAGGAGGTCTGAACCTGAAGAGGGGGAGGGAAGCCGAAGCTAGTGCCGCAAAGGCCAGTGGGAGGAGCCATTTGCAGGGGAATAAAAGCCTTTCAGCGGGATGGTGTGGATCTCTGTTGTCTGGGCTGTGCCCTCTGCTGCCCCCTGCTGTATTGGGCGGACTGAGTGCCCTCGGAAACCAGCCCTCCCTACATCACCTGCTTCTCTGGGCGGCAAGATTCTCTTAGCTAGCACTTCCATAGGGCTTTGAAAGCACTTTACTTGTGCTGTCTCCAGGAGAAATGCCAGGAGCAGAACAGAGGTCTCTATACAACTGACCAAGACCGTTGATACTGTCAGTCATGAGGGCTTATGGAAGTGTGCCAAAATGTGGTTGCCCAGAGAAGTTCATCAGCATCCAATGTCAATTTCCTGACAGCATGCTTGCCTAGGGTAATAGACAACCTCTCCTGCCTTCCCCGCAGCAGCAGAGTGAAACAAGGCTGTGTGCTTGCTCCCATGCTTTTTAGCAGAATGTTTTCAGCCCTGTTGTCAAATGCTTTCATGAAATCAAGGTCAGGTCACTGATGGTAAATTCTTCCACTTGAAAAGGCTATAAGCCAAGACCAAAGTGGAGGGAGTGGTGGTGCATGATTTTCTGTTTGCAGATGATTGTGCATTCAATGTAGTCTCTGAAGCTGAGATGCAACAAAGCATGGATCAATTCTCTGCTGCTTGTGTCTAACAATTAACACCAAGAAAACACAGGTGCTCCATTAGCCACCACCACACTATTCATATGTGGAGCCATTGGTTACAGCAAATGGAGAAGTTGTGAATGCTGTGGATAAGTTCACTTACCCTGGTACTGTACTTTCCATGGATGTACACATTCATGATGAGGTTGATGCACACATTGCCAGAGCTAGGTCAGTGTTTGGGAAGCTCGGAAGGAAAGTGTGGGAGAGAAGAGGTATTAGACTGACTACCAAACTGAAGGTCTACACTGCCATTGTACTGACCTCATTATTGTATGCCTGTGAAACCTGGACACTCAACTAGTGCCATACCAGGAAACTGAATCACTTCCATTTGAATTGTGTTAAGAAGATTCTGAAGATCACCTGGCAGGATAAGGTACCAGACACTGAGGGCCTTACTTGAACTAAACTGCCAAGTGTTCAAACTCTGCCTCAGAGAGTGCAACTCTGATGGGCTGGCCACGTTGTTTGAATGCAAAACGTATGCTTACTTGCTAAGAAGACTGTTTTATGGAGAACTCACAAAGGGCAAGCACTCACATGGTGATCAGAAGAAGCCATAGAAGGAGCCATACAAGGACACTCTTGTTTGAGATGAAAAACTCCATCCAAAATTTAATCAAGAACACAGAGATCTCTTAGGATAAGAACAAGAATTTATTCTCTCCCACCGGGAGAGGAGGGCGGTCTTCCCCATGACTGGTCATGAGGAAGAAGCACTCTATGTGTGGCAGAACAGAGATTTTAAACCCTAACACAGCAGGGTCATAGTTCCCCCATTGTCCCTCACTCCCATTGGTTGGTGGAGTGAGCTTGGGCTGTCCCTGACTCCCACTGGCCAGGAGGAGGGGCCCACAGAGGCAGGAAAGCTGACAAAGGACTGAAGTAAGGGTGGGGGTCAAAAGACTCCTGAAAGGGCTTGCTGCTTATTGACAGCAGTAATGGAGGGGGGGAAGAGGGAAGTTAACAATCCAAAACTGCCTGAGAAGTTTTCACTCCTCCAGACACTCTCAAGTTCTATCTCAGGAACTTTGGAATTGATTGTGTGACACTGGGAGTCGCTGATTGATTGGGAGACACTGGCACGGGACCACTCAGCATGGCGAGCTAATATCAGAGAAGGCACTGTGCTTTATGAGCAAAGCAGAATTGGAACAGTTTGGGGTGGCTAGGTGTCACAGTGAATAGAGCACCAGCCCTGGAATCAGGAGGACCTGAGTTCAAATTCATCCTCAGACACTTAACACTTACTAGCTGTGTGACATTGGGGAAGTCATAACCCCAATTTCCCTGCCCTACCCCCTCCAAAAAGCAATAATAATAATAATACAGCTCAAAGGAAATGCAAATTTAGAGTATCAACCCCAAATATTCACACAGACTATTTGTGCCTGCCCTGTGGTGGATCATTCCTGGCTCCACTGAAACTTAACTTTAGCATAGTGATGTCATTTTGGTCCTCTTTGAGAATGAAGGATGACAACCAGCCAATCAACTTGTGTTGGTTTTGCACCTCCCAAAATCTCTGGGGAGGCAGGTACTATTATTATCCCCATTTTATAGATGGGCAAACTGATGCATGCAGAGGTGAAGTAATTTCATTTGCCTTGTCCAGAATCACACAGAAGTTAAGTAACTGAGTCAGAATTTGAACTCAGGTCTTCTTGACTCCAAGACCAGCCCCTCTAAGCCACCCATTTATTATAATTGTTATGAGGGTAAAATAAAACAATGAATATAAAGTACTTAGTAATCATAGGGTGCTGTTGTTATTATTATTAATATTACTTGGGCTCTTGTCTCTGGAAGACTTTAGGGTTCTACTTACAGTCAGATTAGAGAGAATTAGGAGGTGGAAATGAGAGCTTGTGGCCTCAGGCAAATCTGTTACCTCATCTATTAAATAAGGGCAGTGAACTAGATGAGCTCCAGGCACTTCTTACAGCTCTAAAGCACAAGATCCCTACATCACTTAAATTCCACTGAACCTTAGTTTCCCTATCAGGAAAACCAGGAATTTGAAGATCCCCTTCAGAGTCATCACTATTTGTGATCCTGGAGCGTCATCACTATTTGTCTTACTTCTCCCCTCCAATCCTGCTGCAAGCACCCTAATTCAAATTCTCTCTTTGATTTCTATCCCCCCCCACCCCATGGGATTTACTGATGCTTCCTCCTCCCCTGGCTACCCTAATGATTATCTAATGATCTTTCTCAGGCATTCTGATGGTATCCTAATTATCTCATTAGATAAGCCAGAGGAGAGGTAGCTCTAAATAATAGGAAGTTTTTCCTTACTTGGAACCACAATCTACTGCTTTTTACCTTTTACTTCATTTCTGTCTTCTGGAGCCAAGAACAAGACTTTATCCAAATGACAATCCCTCAGACCCTTGAAGACTGTGAGCATGGCCTAAAGAAATCTCCCTTTCTTACTATTCATTAATAATTCCTTTAATTTGTCCTAGAAGTTTTCCAATAGTCAAAGTAAAACTCACTGACCTATATATAGTTTGCAGATTCTAACCTTTTTGAAAACTGGTGCTTTTGTATTACTCCAGTCCTGTGTCACTTTTTGTCAGTGATCTTTCAAAGATCAATGAAATGTGGTTTAGCAATTGGTTGTGCCAATTATTGGAGTGCCCTGAAAAGTGTGCCTGGTAACTTTAGTTCATCAAGGGCAGCTAAAGGTTCACTTTAAAGGTCCCCTGGCTTACCTTGGATTTCTACTCCCTTTTATCCATTTTTCCCCTTTTCCTTTCCAGTCCTAAGGTTATACTGTTTGACAGAGAAAATAGATGAAATATAGGAATTCAGCCATTCTACCTTCTCTCCATCTTCCATTGTTATCAACCCCATGCAGCCATCCATTTTTTTCCCAATAGAGCTTAAGACAAATCCTTGTTACCTTTAGCAGTCCTTCCTAGCCTCAGCTTACTCTGGGCTTCTTAGTGCTTCTTTCACTGTTATTTATTTACTTACTTATTTTTTGGAGGGGGAAAAGGCAAGGCAATTAGAGTTAAGTGACTTGCCTGAGGTCACACAACTAACAAGTGTTAAGTATCTGAGGTCAGATTTGAACTCAAGTCCTCCTCACTTCAGGGCTAATGCTCTACTCATTTTTTTTTATAAACACTTAAACTCCCCACTGTCAACCACTACTGAGGTTGTTCTAAGAAAGACAGACAAAATTAGTCTGCATGTAGATGTTTATTTCTCCCAAAAGTTGGCAGATCATGCATATAGAGATATGCATGGGAGTTCATTGTGGAAAATGAGCTCCAGGATGACCAGACAAAGAGGACTTTATATCTTCAGAGTAATTCCTTCTCACTCCTTCCCCCCTTCCTTGCTCAGGATACCTGTGTCAGCCAAAACTATAGTCTCCATATGTGACATACATATTCCATAGTCTCATAATATGAGAAAGGAATTTCTTAATTGGATAGATTGTAAATACAATAAGATAATGTCAAGGTGTCAATTGAAATTATAGATCCAAGATGTCTGTGGTTTTTTTTTTATCATTAACATGACTATATATATGGCATAGCATAGCATAACATGTGACCATAAAATAACAAGGTAAGAAAAAGTCTCATTATTCAAGATAGTGTCTGCTTCAAGGCACCCTACCCTGGACCATGATAAATAGAAGAATGCTCATGATCATCTTCATCCAGCCTTGTAGTTGCTGACACAGAAAGGGGAATTTTGGGTTCACTCAGAGAATGAGCAAAGCTATTTTGGTATGCCATAGGACTCAAGGCATTGTAGTAGGTTAAGCTCAAAATGAGTCCAAAAATGTCTTTCTCCTAATTGGCCAATCTAGGTTTTAGGCCTTTCTTAGGTGCTGGGGGGCTCAAAATGGCTCACACCACCAAGTATTAAGTACAAAAGCAGTTAACCAAAACTACAAAATGATGTGATCCCCACTCATAGGACTTGTACTAACACTTGAATTTTTACCTCATACCCATCGGCAACAAATATAAAAGTGAATAGAGAGTCAGATTCACTAACACACTTCTGGTGGATTTGTGAATTGATACAAATACTCTGGAAACAGTAACTTTTCTCTCATAATTCCAAAATTATTCACATTATTTGACCCAGAAATCCCACTACTGAACATGTACTCCAATAGACAAAGAGAAGGCTTCTATGGATGCCAAATTTTTCCCTTTCCTATGTCTTGCCACAGGACTCTGGAGGAGAGAGTGAGGCTTAAATACACTTAAATACAATTCACTTGCAAGTCAAGACATCACCCTCCTGATGTCATTGGTCCTCTTTGAGAAAAAAGGACAAACAACTTACCTTTCCAGGTTTATTATATATAACTGCCCTTACTGTGTTCTATGTAACAGCCAAACTGGTTTTGTTACTGTTCCTCACAGATGATATTGCATCTCCCACCTCTGCACCTTTGTACAAGTTCCCCATGCCCCTCTTCACCTCTGCCTCTCAGAATTCCTAATTTCCTTCAAATGCAACTAAAATACCTTCTCCTACCTGGGCCTTTCCTGATTTCCTAAATGACTAGTACCCGCCCCTGCAAATTAGCATGTCCTTAGGATCTAGCACATAGGAGATAATAAATGCCTGTTGACTGTTAATTTTTATGGTAGCAAAAAGTGTACAGATTTTGAAATAATTGTGGCATAAAAACATAAAACAAAGACAGAAATAAAACATACACAAGGAATTTGTAAAAACATAGGGAAAACGTCTATGACCCAATGCAGAATGAAATAAGCATAATATCCACAATGACTGTGATAATGAAAATAAAAACCACACTAAAAGCAGTTGAACTCTTCATTGAAATGACTGATGTTGGTCATTTAAAACAAGTGATGAAACAGGCCTTCCTCCTCTTAGTAGAGAAGTTTTGGTTGGTTCTACTTAACTATTATTCATGACAGGAGAGAGAAGAGGACGATCAGGAAATAACTATGGTATTTTAAAACGGCATGAATAAAACTTTAAAAAAATAAAATTTAAGGTGGATGTCAAACTGCATATCACAAATACTGAGTTTCATCAGTTGCTCCATTCCTTCCCCTCCCCTGGTTCCTTTTTTATGAGAATTTGATCCAGAAGTTTACCTTATGAGTTCCTATATCTTCAGAAGGATAAAGTTTTCATTAAGGCAAGTCAAATTATTAGCTACTCTATTTGGAACAACTCCAGTAGATGTCTAGAGAACCAGTCTCCTATTACTACACTATCATGTCTCACTTCTCTGTGCAAGGTTTCGGATCTGCTTCCCAAATTCTTCATCTAACTTTTTCTATCCAGGTGATTTTTAGTAATATTAGGCTGTTAATTAGTAAATTTTTGATGTAGTAATCTGTGGTAACATTAGTTCTTTTTCTGTTTCTGTTCATCTTCACACAAATGCTTTCTGCCTTCTCCCCTCTGGCATCTGGTTGCTCACACAAATATGTATTCTCAACATATGGTGTGATTCTACTTCATTCACGCCCTCACCTAACTATCTTGTCCCTTTGAAATAAAATGTTCTCAAATCATATGCTAGTCATGGGTTCCATCCCAAATCTCAGTGATATGTATGAAGTCAAATATTTCTCCTTGCTTATTATACATTTGTATAAAAACAACTGAGGCAATGTTTAAATTTTTTTAAATCTGTACTTAAACACCAAATAAAATGAAGACTTTCATATAAATAGTAAAACAGAAAAAGAGATACATGGAACTGGAAACCTCTTGTGTATATCTTATATATTTCTACTTTCTTTTTAAGTATATTCACTTAATCTTAGCTTTGACAGGTTAAGAAGCCAGAAATATATCAGAATTGTCCTATTGGTAATTCTTTCTGGCCTTCATGTTTAAATGTTCCAATGACCCTCCTTTCTTTCTTTTCTTTTGTTTTGTTTTTTTTTTGTGTGTGGCAATATATCCCTAACCCTTTTCTCCCTCTCAACTTCCCCTCCCTCCATTGAAAAACAAAAGCAAAGCAAGGAAAGCTTTTGTTGCAAATATACATGGTCAAGCAAAATAGTTTTCCACATTGACCAAATCCAAAAGTGGATTTATTTTGCAGTGTAAATCTAGCCACCTGTCTTCCTGGCAATGAGTAGCATGCTTCATCAAGAAGATTCCGCTTCTGGAATCATGGTTGGTCATTGCATTTTTCAGAGTTCTTAAATCTTTCAAGAATTTTGTCTTGGCTGGTCCCCTTTCACCCTCCATTTTTGTCTGGTTCTCTCCTTTCTGTGTGACTTTGTTCATGCTGTCCACTGTACATAATTGATTTTTTAAAATTGATTTTTGTTCTGGATTTAAATACAAAATGAAACATATCTTTTCCGTGTATACAGTAGAACAGAAAAAGGATTGTAAACGAACTGTGTATATTACATATAAATTGCCTTTCCTTTTAAGTATAGAATAGATTTAACATTAAACTTTTAAGGCTTTCCTATCCATGTTTTCCTCAGTCTTTGCTTCTGTCCTCTTCTGTGCATTATTATTTTTTTAAATGTTTCTATGACTTTTTTTCCTTTTCCTTTCCCTTTTTTTGGGGGGGGGGGCGCGAATCTTATTGCTAGTTCTTTTCCCTGTCTTCATGCCCCACCTTTGGAAAATGGAAAAAAAAGAACAAAATCTTTGTAACAAATACACATAGCCACACAAAACAAGTTCACACACTGATTGCATCTGAGAATGTTATGTATCATTTTGTGCCTTGAGTCCATTATCTCTCTGCACCAAGACTTCTGGAATACCCTGTATATTGTCTCATGATCCTTATAACCACCCCGTGCCTTATTATTCTCCCCATTTTACAGAAGAGGAAACTGAGGCTGAGGGACATTGAGTGACTTACCCAGGGCCCTTCAGTAAATATTTGAGGATGTCTTGACTCAAGGAATGCTTACTGATTGTGTGATTGATGTTAAAAATTGGAACCAAATCATTCCCTGGATGGCTACTTATTAATCTCAGATAACTAACTGTTCAGAACTGTTGAAGCTGAAGTATTCCATTGTTTTCATCTTTGGTACAACCTACAAAATCTGAATGAGATAGTTCTAGTATCAACTGGGGTTTCTGCATGATGAGCAGCAAGAACAAACAGGTGCTACCTTCCCCTCTGTATCCTCTGGGAGAATATACCACAGGTTGTTTTTTTTTTCCTGGGGGAGGCGGGGAGGAAGGAGTGGCATATTTGGTACTAACTGTTCTTACTATGCCACTTTAGTAAATTCCCCTTTAGTAAATTCCCCTTTCCTAAATCTGGCTAACTGATTTCAACTGATAATCAGTGAAGAAAGTGATCTAGCAGTGACTTGTGAGCTAGAAAAACTACATTCCAATGTCTCAGGGCTGTCCCTAGACTACTAAATGGAGGTTGGGAAAGTAAGTTTAGAGGCTACATGGGCTACACTTGTATTTATTTTGTATATAGTTTGTATATATTTATGTGTGGACACTGCCTCTTGTGTGCCCTGCTTCTTTAGGGCAGGAACAATTATGTTCTTGTCTTTGTATCTAGTGCCTAGCATATTGCCTGACACATAGTAGAGACTTTATAAATGCTTATTGATTGCTCAGAAAAGGAGACAAAATTGCAGAAGGAGCCAATCACTTGAGTTTCAGTAACCCCAGCCCACTTGGGCCAGCACACATTGCTTGCCACATGCTTCCCTGAAATCATTATTTTGCTCCTAGAAGATGGAGAGAAATCCCTTACCTAACTTCAGCTGCACTCAGTTTTGGAAGTCCAAGGATAAGGAGGCACATGAAGTGAAGTTTGAGGTGATTCATAGCTTATTTTATAGACCTCGAGAAAGTTCCAATGAGGGGTCTTACCACTCACACCCATACCCAGGAATTATACTTCATGACACTCAGTTGACAGATATCTTGGAAGCAAACCTAGTCACTAGGAAATAATAAGAGGGATTTTCTGTGCCCTTTCAACAAGGTATTAGGGAGACAGTAATATTATCCTCCAATGCTTGTCAAATTGATTAGGGTCTTTCCTATCAACTTTCCTTAAATTATTAATTATACACTGCTTACATCTTTCCTTATCTAGTTATCATAATAATATTTTGTTGCAATGACCTTATCCTTATGTATATATATGTATACTATTTATATGAAATATGTATATATTTATAGCTATAGAGAAACAATTCTAAACTTTATTGTGGCCTTCTGTGGGGGAGGGATAAAAAAAAGTAAAAAGGTGCACAGCAGAGAACAAAAGATAACTCACAAGGAAGCAAATATGGACAATTCTTTTTTTTTAAGATGGACAATTCTTAACACAACGAATATTATTTATCATATAGGCTCTCTTGAAATGAAAATTTATTTGACCTATTTTGAATCCTCTTCTATGTTCTGCAATCGCACATGACATACTTTTATTTCTTTCTAACTTTGTATTTAAGTAACAATATTTAAATTTATGGCATGTTTTTGTTTCTTTTCTCTATTCTCTATTTATGTTCTGGCATTTGAGTCTAAGATAAAATTTTTTAAAAAACAAACAAAAAGTTTATGGATTAAGCTTAGTCCTTTTCTGACAATAGTGGGAATACTTGGCGGGGGAGGGTTTCAAAGTGTAACTGAAATTTGTCGATATTTATGCTAAAGTTTGACCTAAAAGGAAAAGTACACAATGTGATGTTTATTTGCAGATTGTGTCATACCAGGAGGCAAGTAAGATAGGGCCCTAAGTGGTGATTGGCAATAGGGAACATGGGAACAAGGGGGCATTTATTTTTTTAGAGGAACAGAATCAGAAAGCATGAGGAACCTGGAAACAACCTACATGTTCACTAACTGGAGAATGACTGAATAAAGGTATAACAATAATGATATAAATATGTAATGGAACATAATTGTACCCTACAAGTGAAAAAATATGAAAAATGCTTTTTTTTAAAAAAAGGCTCTTATGGGATCCTAAAAAGAAAACTCCTAGGAATATTATAACCAGGTTCCAGAATTCCCAGATCAAGAAGAAAATACTACAAGCACCCAGGAAGAAACAATTTCAATATTGTGGAAACACAATCAGAATAGCCCAGGACCTGGCAGCTTCTACACTGAGGGATCGAAGGGCATGGAATATGATATTCCAAAGGTCAAAGGAGCTAGGATTAAAACCAAGACTCACCTACCCAGCAAAACTGAATATAAAACTTCAGGGGAGAATGTGGACATTTAGTGAAGTAGAGGATTTTCAAGCATTCTTGATGAAAAGACCAGAGCTGAACAGAAAATCTGACTTTCAAATACAAGAAGCAAGAGAAGCATGAAAAGGTAAACAGGAAAGAGAAATCATAAGGAACTTATTAAAGCTGAACTGTTTACATTCTTACATGGAAAGACAAATTTATAACTCATGAGACCTTTCTCAGTATTAGGATAGTTGAAGGGATTATATGTGTATGTGTATACACACATACACATATGTGTATGTATAGGTATATGTATGTGTGTATGTATATGTGTGTACATGTATATGCAGAGGGCACAGGGTGAGTTGAAGGGATGATATCAAAAAAATAAAATTAAGAGATGAGAGGAATATATTGGGAGAAGGAGAGGGGGAGAGATAGAATGGGATGGATTATCTCAAATAAAGGAGGCAGGAGAAGGCTGTTATTCTGGAGGGGAAGAGCAGGGAGGTGAAAAGGAATGAGTCAACCTTACTCACATTGGATTTGGCTTAAGGAGGAAATAACATAAATACTTATTGTTTGGGTATCTTATCCTACAGGAGAGTTGGAGGGGGAGGGGATGAGGGGGGGAACGATAGAAGGAAGGGGAAATCGGGGCAGAGGGTAGTTAGAAGCAAACACTTTTGAAAAGGGACAGGGTCAAAGAAAAAAAATAGAATAAATGGGGGGGCGGAGCCAAGATGGCGGAGTAGAAACAGCACATCCAAGCCACTCTGCCCCCAGATTACCTCTAAACTATGTAAAAGGGGACTCTGAACAACTTCTGGAGCCCCAGAACCCACAGAATAGCTAACCTCCCGCTGAGGACAGCCCAGCAGCCCTGCAGGAAGGACCAGCTCAGTGCTCTGGGAGCCAGCAGTGCAGCGCACAGAGCATGGGGAGCCGAACACAGCCAAGCGCCTGAGTTGCGGTTTTAGCCCCAGGGCAGTAGGGCCAGAAGCCAGCTAGAGAGACCCAAGAACACCAGCAGCTGTGGCGATTCCAGAATTATCAACATAGACATGCCTAGGACAAAGTGAGAGGTTAGTGCCCTATGGACTTTGGGACCAGTATTTGGGGAACACGTTGGCTTTCTCCCCTGGGAGCTAGAAGCCGCTGAGGAGACATGCCATTTTGTAGTTTTCAGAGGCAGCTCCAGCTCTTGGCCTGTGAACTGTAGAAGATCCAGCTATCAGTCTTGGGGGGTAATTGCTCTTGCTTTAACTTCCCTGGATCTGGATTGTGATCTGGTGTGGAGGTTGTGGGTGGGTTTCCAGCTTGCCAGAAATGGAAGTTGTCCCCCCACACATTCAGGATGGAAGCTCCCCTATCTGGCGGCAAAGACATAGTGTGGCAACAAGCCCAAAAGTCAAGTAATTAAGTGGCAACATGCCAAGGCAAAGGAAACAAATTAAACAGAAAAATGCAACCCTAGACTCCTACTTTGGGGGCAAAGAGGGTCGAAGCATAGGGGAAGAGGACTGTGAGGTCAGAAGTCCTGCTCCAAAAGCCCCAGGGGAAAACATGAGTGGGTTGCAGGCCATAGAGGACCTTAAGAAGGACTTTAAAAATCAAATAAGAGAAGTGGAGGAACAACTGGAAAGAGAAATGAGAAGGATGCAGGAAAAGTATGAAATGAGGGTCAACAGCCTGACTGAGGAAAACAACACCTTAAAAAATAGACTAACTCAAATGGCAAAGGAGGCCCAAAAGGGCAATGAGGAGAAGAATGCCTTAAAAAGTCGAATTTGCCAGATGGAAAAAGAATCTCAAAAGTTCACTGAGGAGATTCATTCCTTCAGAGTTAGACTGGAGCAAATGGAAGCTAATGACTTTATGAGAAATCAAGATGCTGTTAAGCAGATCCAAACAAATGAAAGATTAGAAGGCAATGTGAAATATCTCATGGGAAAAACCACTGACCTGGAAAATAGATCCAGGAAAGACAATTTAAAAATTATTGGACTACCTGAAAGCCATGATCAAAGAAAGAACCTAGAAATCACCCTTCAAGAAATTCTCAAGGAAAATTGCCCTGATGTTTTAGATCCAGAGGGCAAAATAGAGGTTGCAAGAATCCACAGATCACCTCCTGAAAAAGATCCCAAAAAGAAAACTCCCAGGAATATTATAGCCAGGTTCCAGAATCCCCAGATCAAGGAGAAAATACTACAAGCAGCTAGGAAGAAACTATTTCAATATTGTGGAAACACACAATCAGAATAGCACAGGACCTGGCAGCTTCTACACTGAGGGATCAAAGGGCATGGAATATGATATTCCAGAGGACAAAAGAGCTGGGAATGAACCCAAGGATCACCTACCCAGCAAAACTGAGTATTTTCTTTCAGGGGAAAATATGGTCACCCAATGAAATAGAGGACTTTCAAGCATTCTTGAGGAAAAAACCAGAGTTGAATAGAAAATTTGACATCCAGATGCAAGAAGCAAGAGATGCCTGAGAAGGTAATCAGGGAAAAGAATCAAAAGGAACTTATCAAAGTTGACCTATTTATATTCCTATATGGAAAAACAATAACTGTGACTGATGATATCTTTCTTACTATGAAAATAATGGAAGAAGGGTGTGTGGTCATATGAATACATATGTGAATGTGTGTGTATATGATTACAGTTATATATGGATAGAGGACATAGGTTGAATCTGTTGGGAAGGGAGGATACTCAAGGGGAGAAATTATGAGGTGAGAGAGGAAAGTGGCAAGAGGAGATGGGGAGAGACAGGGCAGGGTAAACTATCTTATGTAGAAGAAGCAAGGGGAAGTGGTTGCAAGGGAGGGGAAGAATAGGAAGGCAAAAAGGCAAAACCACATTCTCATTGAATTTGGTTCAGGGGGAGAATGACATACATACTAAATAGGATATCTCAACCTGCAGCAGAATAGGGGGAAGGGGGATGAGAGGAGGGATGACGGATGGGAGGGCATCCTTGTGGGGAGGGGAGGTTGGAAGTACCCACTATAGAAGAGGGACAGGATCAAGTAGGGAATGGACCAGGTGGGGGGGTGGGATGAGTGGGAGGGAATTATAAGCAGCCTTGTATAATATATCTACTATGGTAATGTTTTGCATAGCTAGACATGTACAACATATACTGAATTACTTATCTCCCCAGAGGGAATGGGTGTCAAGGGAGGAAGGAAATGGATCTGAAATTCGAGGTCTTAAGATTAAATGTTTCAAATAATATATAAATACTATTATTAATACTCTTTTGCTCGTAATTGAGAGATAAGATGTGCAGGCATTGGGACACAAAGTTTCGCCTTCCTGTAATGGAAAAGTCAAAGGGGGTATGGGAGATGATATGGGAGAGAGCAGATTAGAGGAAGCGATATCTTGGGGGACTGCTATTCTGGGAGGGTGGGTAGGGGAAAAACAGGGGGGGGAAATGATTTTTAACTCAAAATCTTGTGGAAATGAATGATGTAAAACAGAAGTTAATAAAGCATTTGTTTAAATAAAAAAATAGAATAAATGGGGGACAGGATAGGATTGAAGGAAATATAATTAGTCTTTCACAATATGACTACTATGGAAATGCTTTGCATTACTACACATGTATAACCTATATTGTCTCAGTGGGTGGGGGTGAGGAGGGGAGAAGGGAGAAAAAAATTTTTTACATGCAACCTGGAAATAAGATCTACAGTCAATGGGATATAGAAATTCATCTTACCCTACAAGAAAATAAGAGGGGAAATTGAGGGGGCTGGATATATGAGAGGGCAGAGTGGGGAAAGGGGTATTCAGTGTGCTTACCATCTTGGGGTTGGGGTAGGGGAGAGATGGGAAGAAAATCTGTAACTCAAAATCTTTGGGAAATGAATGTTGAAAACTAAAAATAAATTTTTTAAAAAGGGGGGAAAAAGGCTCTTATGTAAAAATTTTTCCCAGCAGTGCTTTGAGTCCAATGCAAAAGGTCTTACTGTCTACTGATGAAGACTTTGTTCTGGTAATGAGATGTCTCTTTATTAAGATATGAATTTCCTATGTTTATAACCCTAGTTTTTATAATTTTAAAAATTATTGCTTGATTATACAATTTGTAGTATGACAATATTACTTTTTTATTATTTCCTTTGAAGTGTTAACCTTCTGTTTCTCTATTGGAATTTCATTTTTATTTTGTCTAGTTCTATAAAATTGAGTAGTTTGGTTGGCATTGTGCCAAATATGTAGAATAATTTAGGTAGCATTGTAATTTTCATTGATTCATTCCAGTCATGAATATCAAGTAGTTCTACAGTTATTTATCTTTCAATTTTTATTTTGTTTGTTTTCTCTGCCAATGAGAATGAACTGTGGACTGGACAGGAAAGAGCAACACTGGCTAATGGGGAACTGATACCCAAATAAATATGAGAATAGTAAGAGAGTACCTAGCTATCCTTGATGAATTCCAATTACTTAGCCCAGTTATACTATATATCACTGAGTAGAAGAACTAGAAGATGTGACTGCAGAGAACTATCAGTGAGATCTGAAAAATCATAGATTTGTAAATTTATTTACAATAAATTTATTGTGTAAACTATTTCTTTATTACAGATATGGCTAGTTCATTTTAAATAAATGTTTTTGATTATATTAAGGTATGATCATTCTATAATTAAGGGTTAGGGATTTTTTTTATCATTTTGACATAAATGAGTACTGTATTTTATCAAAGACTTTTTCTACATCTAATAATATGATTGTATGACTTTTTTGCTATTTGTAAGGTTAACTACACTATTTCCCCCCATAATTTTGAACCTTTCTCACATCCTTAGGCAGCTAGGTGGCATAGTGGATAAAGCACTGGACCTGGAGTCAGGAAGACTCAAATTGAGTCTCAGGTGCTTCTTAGTTGTGTGACCCTGGGCAAGTCACTTAACCTGTGTCTGCCTCAGTTTTATCATCTGTAAAATGAGGATGATAATAGAATTTACCTCTCAGGGTTGTAGGAGGAAGAAAGTAAAGTACTTTGCAAATCTTAAAACTCTATTTAAATGCTAGTTATTACTATATTATTATTATACTTGTAAAACCTGCCTTTGCCCATGCTCAGAGGGAACAGAAATTTGAGGAAGGGAAATAATCTCCTGGATAGGTGACTTTACCCAGATTTCCAATCGGGGGATCTGCCATGACTTTGGATCTTTGAGGGGACTTGGAATTTGAAAAAAAAAAAAGATGGAAATCAGAGATGGAAAAAAGACAACACAAGAAAAGATCTTGCTAAGTCACATGGAAGCCTGGGATCAGGTCTGGATGTTAAAGAGATATATCCTGGCATAGGGTCTTTCACTCCTATACTGTTCCTGTATACCAAGACTCCTGTAGGTTGCATTTGCAGGTAGCAACAATCAGTGTGAAGTCAACTAGATTTCTGAGAACTGAATTGGCAGTGAGACACATACCAAATCACTTTTCTTATCTACATCTTGGGGGGGAAAGCAACCAGCACCTTTTCCCTTTAACTGTCCAGATCACTCACAAATTTTAGCTATCATTATTATTAAGATAAAGTAATTGTTAATTACCTATCTCCAATCTTGACTTGACTGAATAGTTTAGGAAAATGATTTTCCAGAATGAATCTAGGATCATGTTAAGTTACTACTGGTGAAAAAAACTGCTACTTGAATTTTGTTAATATCTTATTTGTGAAATTCCATCTTTATTTGGGAATACTTTGAATTATAACTGAAAAGTGGCTTGAGTCAGAGAAAGATTTTCAAAGCTAAGACTTTTCCTTTCTCTAAACAGAAATACTTGGAATAATTTAATACAATTGTCTGACTGACTTGTGCAGCATACTGAATTTTTTTCAACAATAGTGATTAAGTATTTTATTTTCTCTGTATTTACTGTGAATTCACCATGTTCTTTTTGATTTAGATACTCTACTTTTCTTATATTTTGAAATCAAATGTGTTATTGGTTTATCAATTTTGTTCATTTTTTAAAAAATGAACTATTTTATATAAAAAGCCTTGTTATTTGATTTTTATTGAACTTTTAATTCATTAATTCTCTTTTTGTTGTTGTTGTTGTTTTATTTTTGTTTTTGTTTTTTTGCTTTTTGGAGGGCAATTGGGGTTAAATGACTTGCCCAAGGTCACATAACTAGTATGTCAAGTGTCTGAGGCCAGATTTGAACTCAGGTCCTCCTGACTCCAGAGCTGGTGCTCTATTCACTGCACCACCTAGCCACCCCAAGAATTCTTTTATAGAAATTACAGCTGGAAGACTCCTTTAGGAATCATATTTTGGAGAAGAATGAGATTTTATACCAGGTCCTTTTGGTTCCTAGTCGAGGGCCCTTTTCACTGCTCCCAGATCTGATATGATGGATCAATTTCTACTACTTTGATAGTAAGTGGATCCATTACATTTCACTGATGTGAATGCTCCCTTCACAAGCACAGATTGTAATCTCTTCACTCTTTCTTATCTTGTACAATTCTTACCCACATCCTGCTTTATGACTTACTTGATAATGATATTTAAAATCACCAAACCGAGTTATCTCTGTGATTATACTTATTAAATAATCTTGTATCATCTTAGCATAATTATGAGAGCTACTTTGTTGGATGAGAAAAGCTAAGCTGTGTTTTGTTCTATTTGTCCAATGTCCCTTTTGTAATAAAGTAATAATAAATATAGGACAGCTATGTGGTACAGTGGACAGAGCACCAAGCCTTGAGTCAGGCAGACCTGAGTTCAAATCTGGCCTCAGACATTTACTCTCTCTGTGATGCTGGGCAAGTCTCTTAACCTTGTTTGCTGCAGTTCCTCATCTGTTAAATGCGCTGGAGAAGGAAATGGCAAACTATTCCAGTATCTCTGCCAACTAAACCACAAATGGGGTCACAAAGAGTCTAACACAACTGAAATGACTGAAGAACAATAAACACAATGATATCTTACATATTTTATTATTTTTGGTCATTTGTGTGGCTGTGAAAATGTGGTATCCAGGGGAAAATCATGAGTAAATGCCTGCCTGCCTGTTTGCTTCCCATGTTTTTAATCAAGGATACCCTTACAAGACCATTCTCAAAAAGATTTATAGAGATGAAAAAGTGATTTTATTAATCAATAAATTTTGATTCTTTATTGTCTCCTTTTCTTGGACAATGCCATCTGCATTGATTTCAATTCTTTGGAATTTTCTCTTCTTAGCAATATCTTCAAAAATCAATCTTTGAGTGTCTTTAAAATTGCATAATCCCCAGTACAGATTTATTTTGTTTTTGGTTAAGACCAAGGGTAGGGAACCTGTGACCTTGAGGTCACATGTGGCCCTCTAGGTCCTCAAGAGCAGCCCTTTGATTCAATCCAAACTTCACAGAACAAATCCCCTTAATAAAAGGATTTGTTCTGTAAAACTTGAATTCGGTCAAAAGGTGGCACCCAAGGACCTATGAGGCCACATGATCCCCTCGCCCAGTTAAGACCAGTCAATCTTCCCCTGAGTATCTTCTTAAGTGCCATTGATATTTCCTCAAATTTCTCCATATAGCATTTTGGGTACTGAGGTGGTAGAGTCCAAATATAGGGTTCTACTATCAGCAGTGATGAGAATAGATGGCTATAAAAAACACTGGGAAATCTATTACATTTTCAAATTTTTGTTGTCGTTCCAGTTTTATCACTTTGTCTTGGCCAAGATTTTGTCAGTTTCTTTTCCCCTTCACTGCTTTTCATGATTTTTGAGGTGACACAGTTTATAATTTCTTATAATTATATTCCATAATATCTTATATGTGAATTTTTAATGTAAACAAAGTTAATTCTTAGCTGCCAGGCCACTCAATTTGGAAAAAGAGACAAATATTTGCTGAATGAGGAAGCTTCAGGTTCCTTTTGGCCATGTCACTGTGGTGACTTTTACTATGGCTAAAATTCCCCAAGAAATGGTCATTCATTAGTTAATATCTTTACTTTTGTTCTTTTTCCGTTTTTCAAACTTAACATTTAGTTAAATAGATCAAGCCAATGCTGTTGTAGTTGGATGCAATGCCTTCTCATCTATCCTTTCTTCTAGAGAATTGCTAATCTAATATATATGTAGCTGATTCTAGAAAAAAAAAATCTCATAATGATAGCCAGTTATTTCCTGTGCTGAAGAGTAAATTTTATTTTTATGATATTGTTTGATGATAGTCAAACCTAGTGTCTTTCAACTCTCTTCTTCATGGTCTGTAAACATGAGGTTTGCAAATAATCCATAATTCATAAATCTTTGATTTCTTCCATTTCTTAATCCTGAACCATATTTTCAATGTATTTTTTCACCATTCTTCCTTGTGGTGAAGAAATTAACAACCATTAAAATAAATATTGGACTTGGGATCATGAGATCATAGATTTAGAGTTGGAAGGTGCCTTGTAGATCATCTCATCATTTTGCAACTGGGAAATCTGGAATTCAGAAGAAATTAAACAATTTGCCTGAGGTTTCTTGGCAAGGAGCAGAAGCAACCTGTAAACCCAGGTGCTCAGTGGTACTTGGAGGATCTTGTCAAGTTCTTTGTAGAAATTTTCTTGTTTCTTCTTCGTTCTTTACAACTAAGGTTAGCTCATGGGCTACAATAGTCTTCAAGGTCATCTGTTTGCTTTTGAAAGAATAAATAAAACGACCAAGTGTCCCAATGAAATTATGTTTCTTGCTGCTTGGAGATACAAAATGAAAACACATCCACTTATTCCTTTGTTCACTTTGCTGAGAACTTGTGATATATCTTTACATTTAGTTTCCCATTATGGTTTATTGTTTTACATATAGGTATTAAGTATACTACAACTCATTAGTTCACTAACTTGTTTGTTTATTAAACATGGATTTCATATTTAGTGCATTACCAATTAAATTAACTTTCAGACAATGTAAAAAAATATGATTCTTCTGTCCTTTCTGATCTTCTACTACTCCATTTTCTACTTTTATCTGTTTTGCATATCACCATAACCAAAGAATTTGTCCTCTAATTAGTGGCCAACACAATGGTGAATAGGATCTTTGTACCTGTATTTCTTGCATTCAGACAGTAGCTATTGTTGTCAAGGCTTTGAAGACCTTTCAGCTATAAGAGCTTGGAATCTCCTGATATAGCTTTAGCTAATCTGGGATCATCTTCATATGAAAATGAGACATCAGAGGACATCTTCTGTAGAGATCCCACTATCTACACTATTTAGCTTCCTTTAATACTGGTGCAATCAGTTCTCTATTCAGTTCAGATGTTCCTCGTAGGGTCAACACTTCAGGAACATCCAAGAGGAATTGTACAAAATGCCTGTGGACCTAATGATGCTGGTTCTCCCTACTATTCTGAAAATTAGAAGTGGCAGGAACTGCTTGAAGTTTCTCTAGGACATTTTACATGCTAATTTTTCTATCTTCTCCAAATTTCCACTACTGCTAATGTATTCTCAATCACTTCTCTGTTTTCAAAAGTGATATTCCCTTGGGTTATTAACCCATTTTGCTAATTAAAGAGTTAAACAGATTCTGTTTTCCACAATCCTATTTCTTGACCTATCTACCAATAAGAAACAGGAGACTTATAACTAAAACCAGCTCTATTATCCTGTAAACAATGCTGTTGTTTTGTAAAAGCTTTCCCACAGTTTTGGGAATTACAGAATGATAGTTGGGAACAATGATTATCAAGGATAACTAGCAGTTGTGGGTAGTTTGATTTGATGGTTTTGAAATACAGCAAGGAATAAGGTGCTAGTTTGGAATAGTAGGAAGAGCATAACATCAGATTAAATTTGGATTCAAAAGACTTGTGGTGTCTTGGGCAAGTCACTTCACCTTTATGGGCTTCAGTTTCCTCATTTGTAAAATGAGAGAGGTAGACTAGATAATTGCTAAAATCCTTTCTAGAGCTAAATTCCATGGATTTATTTCCCAACTTTCCTCTTCATGTATTCTATATTGTAGGAGAAACTAGACGATTCCCAATTTCCCTGCCCTTTACCCCCTTTCTATATCTTTGGTCATATATCTTTTCTTTTTTATTTTATTTTATTTTTTTATTTTTAAAAGCAATTGGGGTTAAGTAACTTGCTCAAGGTTACACAGCTAGTCATTATTTATGTGTGGGTGCTCATTTTCTGAGGCCGGATTTGATTTCGGGTCATCCCAACTCCAAGGCCGGCACTCTTACTCACTGCGCCACCTAGCTGCCCCTTTTAGGGCAATTGGGGTTAAGTAACTTGCCCAAGGTCACACAGCTAGGTTTTTGTTTGTGTGGGTTAGGTGTCTGAAGCTGGATCCGAACTCAGGTCCTTCTGACTCCAGGGCCGGCGCTCTACTCACTGCGCCATCTAGCCGCCCCTCATATATCTTTTCTTCATGGAATGCACTTGGCCCTTATCTTCTCCTCTTTCCACCTCTACTTCTGCCTATTGAAATCCTTCTCACATTTCAAGGCCCATCCCTGATTTTGGGTCTAGCTCTAAATTGTGTGATCCTTAGGAATGTAAGATGAAGCTTTAGAATGGCAATTGGAAGCGGGAAGTTGGGAGGGGGTGGGTAGAAATGATAGTTTAGAATAACATTTGGGAGTAAGTGGTTATAAATGCAAGTAGATATCTGAAGAAAGGAATAGCCAACTGAATTATATTGGGCAGGACCTTGCAAGTTATCAGTTCTGATATTTCCTCCACTTGTTACTGTGTGAAGGAGATTCTGATGCTTTTCTTTTTCCCTCTTAATTAAAACAACATCCCACCCCTTGAAATGACTCAGACATTTATGAGCACATATATATATATATATATATATATATATATATATATATAATAGATCTCCACAAAGAAGTATAATTATAGGTAGTGTGTACTAGATGCAAGAACACATGTAGAAAACACACCTGTACAAGGCATCAGTGTGTATTATTTACTTATTAGCTCAATATATGGATATTGAGGACACAAATAGAAACTACCTAATGTCATTAACTGGTTTTGTGAAAGTATGATATTAGACCAAATGATTTAATAACAGCAATTAGGGATTAAATAATTGTAGATTTTAAAGCTTGAAGAGACCTTTGAGATCTATTCTAACACCCTTATTTGTAAACTGACGCCCAGAGAAGTGACTTGCCCAAGGTCACATAGTACATAGCAGGGCTAGGAATGGAATACAGGTACACAAGCTCCAGATTTGGTGTTCTTTCTACTAGACTACTTTTTTCCTATTGACATAATCTTATAAATGACTCATTACCCTAACAGAGAATGGTTTGTCATTGACTGTAGCAAAATGGTGTTGATCAGGACAATGTTATGTGGGGTATTGTATATAAGGTAGATTTTATTATTCTTTTTAGATACTAGTTCCCAGTATGCATGGACATAAACAAGCTACTAGTTCCCAGACCCATGACTTGTAAACAATCTCACTAATTTGTGCCTCATATTATAATCTTAACAATGTAAACATTTCTGTTTAAATTGCAAACGCCTACTGAGTGTGCTCTATGCTAAGTCACTGTGATATTGCTAAAGCTAATGTAAACTTGTGAGGCTATTGCTGGCAATTTGCCTTCTTTGTATGGATCCAGATGGCTCTGGAGGAGAAAGTGAGGCTGGTGACATTCATAGCCTTCTCTCACTCAAATTGGAGTCAACTCCAAGTCATGTCATTATTTCCCTGATGCCATGGTCCTCTTCAAAAATGAAGGGCAAACACAACAGCAACAACAAAAGATCAAATGAGCACTTGTCAGTAAGTGGGGAATGTCTGAGCTGTTCCTGCCTTTACTGGCCCCAATCAAGGCTTAGGGGGGATATACAAACTGTACTGGCTGGCCCCCATTAACACTTAAGGGAATGTTGTAATAGTAGTGCAAACTTGTTATAAAAACTCTAGAAACTGAAGGACAACCAGGTATAGCAAGAGTTCAAAGACATGGTCAAATTGCATCACATATTCCCCAAGATTGATCTATGCTGATCCACACAAGCCTTTTTTCCTGCTATGTAGATGCCAGTCTAGAAGGCATAGAAGCTTTCCTGTTACCAAGAGGGTGCTGGTCACAAGAAAACAGCAGAAGACTAAGTAACTAGTCTTGTTCCACCATACATATGATGGAGTTCTTTACTTTAAAGTAGGCTTTGGTAATAGTTTCAGGTAGGAACTAACAACAATTGCCTGACATATTTTGACTAATGCCAAGTTAGATGTTATTTGCCAGAGATGAGTAGTAGTACTTCATCAACATCAACCTCAGCATCTGTTACTGACCAGGGGAGATTAATATACATGCAGATACCTTGTTCTTAAACCTTTGAGATACCAAAACTATGGTGATAACTAAAAAAAAAAAAAAGGAAGTGAAAATTATGTGTAACAACAAGAGAGTTGATATATAAGCAAATGACAGATATGAAAGAGTTTGAGGATTCTATCAGCCAACACACAAGAAGCATATGCAGATCAATCTTCACTGAACCAAAGTTTTTGTGTCTGGTCTGTGGATAAGTGGTAACAAGAGCAGATGACTGATGAGGAGCTGCAAGAAGTAATATAAAACAAGAAGTAAACTCTGAGATACTACTTCATACCTATCAGACTGGCTAATATAACAAAAAAGGAAAATGATAAATATTGGAAAAGATATGGGAAAATTGGAATACTATTGCACTGTTAGTGGAGTTGCAAACTGAGCCAACCATTCTGGAGAGCAATGTGGAACTATGCCCAAAGGGCTGTAAAACTGCATACCCTTTGATCCAGCAATATCACTACTAGGTCTGTATCCCAAACAGATCATAAAAAGGAAAAGGGCCTGTATGTACAAAAATATTTATAGCAGCTCTTTTTGTGGTGGCCAAGAATTGGAAACTGAGGAGATACCCATCAGTTGGGGAATGGCTGAACAAGTTGTGGTATATGAATGTAATGGAATACTATTGTGCTGGAAGAAATAATGAGCAGGTAAATTTCAGAAAAACCTGGAAGGACTCACATGAACTGATGCTGAGTGAGGTGAGCAGAACCAGGAGAACATTATGCACAATAACAACAACATTGTGTGATGACCGACTTTGATAGACTTGGCTCTTCTCAGAAATACAGTGATCCAGGACAATTCCAAAAGACTCAAGATGGAAAATGAGAGAATTATGGAATCTGAATGCATATTGAAGCATACTCTTTTCATTTTTTCCCATGGTTTTTCCCTTTTGTTCTGTTTCTTCTTTTACATGACTAATATGGAAATATGTTTAACATGATTGCACATGTGTAACCTATATCAGATTGCTTGTTGTCTTGGGGAGGAGAGAGGACAATTAGGGAGGGAGGGAGAAAAATTTGGAACTCACTATCTTATAAAAATGAACATTTAAAACTATCTTTACAAGTAATTGGAAAAATAAAACACTATTTTAAAAGGAAAAAAATGCAAGAAGTCAATGATATAAAAGGGCTCAAATTCTAATCCTTTGAAGACACCTTATATGGTGAGACAATGGTAGAAGTTGGACAATACAGAACTGTACCAGACTATTTCTGATTCCATACATGATACTAGGAAGCAGTTGATGCTATGTAATGCATATCACTCTATGACCATTAAAACTTTATATGATGACTTTGAATAAATGGGTCAAGACAGAATCCTGGAGTTAGTAAGCATTTTGCTGGCCAAGATGGTTGCTGGTATTACAAAAAATTATGAGATGTTGCAAAGAAATGTATTACCAATTCATGTTGCATATCTGGAAAATATAATAAATAACAAGATTTTGGAATGTATATGTATTGATTTTGTATCTCTGAAAAGAGATAGTAGGGAATTCATAAGACATATAGAGAAATCCTTGTTTAGAGAGTCTGAGGATATTTTTTTTTCTTTTTTCCTAAGAGTAGAAGACAAAAATGGGGGAGACATAGAGACTATGCTGGAGAAGAAAGAACAAAAAATGGAAGGAAAATTACTATTGCATAGTAGAGGTGCAAAAGCTGTGGATAGGTGGTACATGCCTGTAATTCCTGCTGCCAAGGAGAGGCTGGGAGATTGATTAAGCTTGGCTGATTGGGTGTCTGCACTCTGGCATTAATGTGGTGACCCCCTCCCAGGAGTGAGGAGCCATCAGATTGCCTGTGAAAGGTTGAAATGAAGATCAGAAATGAAGAAAGTAAAAGTTCCCCTGTGAGATAGAGTGGGACTGGGTCTGTGAGTAGGCCTTGAGTTTCCAGTTTGGGTAAGATAGGAAAACCTATTCTTTAAAGAGAGAGAAAGAGACAAAGAAAGAGAAAGAGACAGAGACAGAGAGACAGAAAGGGACAGAGACAGAGAGAGATAGAGACAGAGAGACAGAGACGGAGAGAGAGAAAGAGAGACAGAGACAGAGAGAGCACATAAGATGAAGATTATACCATCATGGAGGAGGGGTAGGGGAAATGTGTATACCATGAACCTTGCTTCCATCTGAATTAGATGAAAGAAGTTTGATTGGAGAGAGAGAGAGAGAGAGAGAGAGAGAGGGAGGGAGAAGACAGATAGACAGAGACAGAGACATTGTTATAGAAATACATTAAATTCAAAAGGGAAATAGGATGGATCAGGGAAAAGGAAAGGGTAAAAAGAAATCTAAGATGGAGGATAGGCAGGAGAATGTTCATAAACAAAAAAAATTGAATGTTGGAGGGAGGGATGTGAAGACAATATTAGAAGGAAAGAAAGAAAGGGCAAAAACTTGGAATTAGGGGCAAGGTAAGGACATGAGAAGAGCTGTAGCAGAAAGAAAACAGACTGTTTCACTTATGGGGTCACAAGTGTCTGGAAAATGTCCTCCCCTCTACCACCTTCTTATTTGTATAGAGGGAGGTGGGAGTAAAGAGAAGTACAAGAAAAAAAAAAGATGCAATTAATAATTATAACCATGAATGTGAATGGGATGAATTCACCCACAAAATGGAAGAGGATAACAATGTGGAATAGAGAGTAGAATTTTAAAATATCTTATTTACAAGAAACATACTTAAAACAAAAATTTACAGAGTTAAAATGAGAAGCTGAAGTAAAATATATTATTGCTTCTTCTGAACTAACAAAATTAGAAGTAGCAATCATGATTACAAATAAGGCCACAGTAAATACAGGTAAGAAAAGAGCAGGGAATTTACATTATTCTTAAATGAACCATATATAATAAATTCCCCTTAGTGATTAGAAGATACTGCAAAAGACACAGCACATTAGCAGAAAACTCAGCCACATTTTGCTTTACTCTATGTCCAAACCTTTGGGTAGAACTTCAAAAAATGTTTCATATATGCAATGACTACAGCAATGGGATTTTTGAAAATACTAAAATCCTAGTGAACTCTTAAGTAATTGTAATAACTAATTTTGGTCTTGGAAAACAAAAAGATACTTGCTTCCTTTTGGCAGAAAGTTAAAGAACAAGAGGTGCATTACATTGCATTTGTAGTATAATGTGGTCAGTGTGTCTGTTAGTTGTAAAAAAACTATTTCATTTTGTAACAAGGGAGGATTCAATATAGGGAGGTGGGGAGAGTAGCTCAGGAAAGGATGATGATTACAAAAATAAAAGAAACAATTTATTTTAAGGACAAAATTGAAAAACAACTCCCAAGCTAAGGCATGGTTTCTTTCTTTTTTTTTTTACCACACCACTTTAAAATTTTTATTGATATAATTTGTTGTTCATTGACTAATTTCTTCTAGTATCCCTTTTCTTTCACAGGGGTCATGCCATATAACAAAGACTATTTTTTAAAGGAAAAAAAATGAAGGAGGGAAAAAAATTCTTAACAAAACTGGTAAGCAACAGATTTTGGGGTTGTTTATTCAATTTGAACTTTTGTATTATTGAATTATTTAATCTATTCATATGTAAAGTTCTAAATTAGGTTTCCATTTTTATCCTCGTCTCTAATATGGCTTTCTTTTTTCTGAATTGGGATTTATAAAAAAATGTATCCTTTTAAAAGTTATTATTATTTATTAAGTTATTTTTAAGAAACCTTATTTCTGTAGGTTCTCTTCTCTTCACCCTTAAATTCCTCCTTCCATTCCCAAATGATAAGTGGTCAAAGGATATAAATAGGCAATTTTCAGAAGAAATCAAGGCTATCAACAGTGAGATGAAAACATGCTCTAAATCACTGAGTAGAGAAATGCAAATTAAGACAATCTGAGGTACTGCCTCATACTTATCAGACTGGGTAATGTAACAGAAAAGGGAAATGATAAATGTTGGAGGGGATGTGGAAATATAAAGGTGCTAAAGCCCTGCTGATGGAGTTTTGAACTGGTCCAGACATTCTGGAGAACAATTTAGAACTATGCCCAAAGGGCATACTCTTTGACCCAGAAATTCCACTAACTAGGTCTGTATCCCAAAGAGATCAAAGGAAAAGGAAAAGAACTCATATGTACAAAAATATTTATAGCAGCTCTTTTTGTGGTGGCAAATAATTGGAAATTTAGGGGATGCCCATTAATTGTGGAATGGCTGAACAAGTTGAGATATATGGTTGTGATGGAATACTACTATGCTATAAGAAATGATGAGCAGAATGGTTTCAGAAAAACCTGAGAAGACATAAGCAAACTGACAAAAAGTGAAGTGAGCAGAACTAGCAGAATATTATACATAGCAACAGCAATACTGTAATGATGGTCAACTATGAAAGACTTAACTACTCTGATCAATACAATGATCCAAGTTAATTCCAAAGGACTCATGATGAAAAAGTCTATTTACATCCTGAGACAGAACTGCTGAACTGAGTGCAGATGGAAGAATACTATTTTTCATTGTCACTATTTTGGGTCCCCCACCCCAAAACAGTTTTCAGTGACTTCACAGGTATAATGGGTTACCATATTGCTTGCTTTCTCAATGGGTGGGGGAGGAAGAGAATCTAGAACTCAAAACATAAAAAAAAGGAATGGTATAAACAAATAAATAGATAAATAAATAAATATTCTTCCATTCTCCCCACCCCCTCTGTTTGTGATCCTTTCCTCTAGTTTTTAAAGTTTATTCATTCCTTTTTCATTCTTCCTTTTGCATAATTAAATTCTTTTTTTATTCTCCATTAGTTGATTAAAATCCTCCCTTCTCTCCTTTAACAAATTTTGTTATTTTAAAAATATTTTGTGTCTTTTTCTAAAAAGGATTTTATTTACTTTGTTATCTTCATTAATTCTTTTTTCTGTCTATTTTAAACTTCTATTCTTTCATTCATGGTCTTTATACCTCTTCATTTCTTCTTTATTCTGTGATCCTCATAGAATTAAATATTTTTTTCTCTTTTGCTTCTTTGGAGAGATTTGCTAAGGCAGACTCAAGTTTTTAAATTCTGTCAATTACTTCTCCTCTATAGGCCATATATTCTGTTTTAAAGATTCTTATTTCTCTCTTGTCCCATTCCGGAACATCCTGCTGTGATTCCACACTCTCTTGAGAATCCAAAGATTCTGCTGCCTCATCACACATTGCTTCATTTTTCTTTGTCTTGTTATATTTACTAAGAGGTTTCTGGGTTTGTTTAGATACCATTTTCCCTTCTGTTACTAATAGCTAAACTCTTGATATTTCCCACACACTCAACTTTTTATTTTATGTATGTATGTATGCATTTATTTATGTTTTTGTGTTAAGTGTCTGAGGTCAGATCCGAACCCAGGTCCTCCTGACTCCAGGGCTGGTGCTCTATTTGCTGTGCTGGCCAGCTGCCCCACACACTCAACTTTTTAAACAGAATTTTCTTCTGGGACCTTTAGTAACTTCTGTCTTTTTTTCTTTTATTCCCCTATCGTTCAGTTTCTGATTCTTTTTCTTTTGATGCCAGATCCCCTGAAGGATGGAACTCATAGCCACACCACACTGGGGAATTCACTTTTCACTAGCCTCAGTGCCCACACCAAGTCACTTCAGTGCCCACACCAAGTCACTGGTCTCAGCTAGAGTCCAGCCTCCTTTCCTTCCTGCTTTGTGTAGTACTCCACACTGCCACGCTGCTCTACTTCTCTCAGTTCTTTAGTTCAAAGGCTGAGATGTCCCAGGTTGAGCAAACTTCTGATTTCCTATGGCTCCACCTCTTCTGTGGCCATTAATCACCAATCTCCCACAATGCTATATTGCCACAGGATGTCTAATTTTGAAGCAGGTTTCAATGCCACTCGGGAAAAGCCAATTTCATTCCTCTGCGGAAGCAGCTGGGCCTGGGCTGGGCTGAGATGTGGATGAATGAATCCCCATGGGGCTGGGCTCGGAGCTCCGAGAGAAGCCGCCCCCTCTCACCTCCAGCCACCGAGACATCTCAGGCATGGTTTCTAAACATGTTGCCAATGAAACTCCAACTATACCCTAATAATAAGTGTTGAGTTGAATCCCAAACATCATGGAAGAGTTTAAAATGGTGATAACGTAAGATGTTTGCTATTCGGTCATTTTTCAGTTGTGTTCAATCTTTGTGATCATACATAATACTAGGAAGTAATTGATGCTACCTAGTACATATCACCTATGGCCATTAAAACTTTATATGATGACTCTATTATGCAAAACTGGAGTTATCTTGGCAGAGATACTACAATGACTTGCCATTCCCTTCTCCAGATCATTTTACAAATGAGGAAACTAAAGCAAATGGGGTTGTGACCTACAAAGAGTCACACAGCTAATAAGTGTCTGAGGACAGATTTGAACTCAGGAAAATGAGTCTTTCTGACTCCAAGCCCAGCACTCTATCCACTGCTCCACTTAGCTGCCCCCAAGGTAAGATGAGTTGTGACATAATTAATTTTAACATATCCGACATAATAATGTTGTTGTAAGAGAATTGTAAGAAATGCGTAGTCCAGCAACAGAAGAATTTTATCCAGATGAAAAGGTCCCCTGACTAGTCTATACAAATAAATATTACAGTTTGTTTGATGTGTGTGTATGTGTGTGTGTACGTGTGTGTGTGTGTGTGTGTGTGTGTGTGTGTGTGTGTGCCGTGAACCAGAGCAAAAGGAGGTTCCTTATGCATGATGCAGTTAAAGGTACCAACTGGCAGTTTTGTCACCTAATACTTAGTCTCAAGTAACAGATCCCAGGGGAAATGGAGGAAACATGTACTCAAGGGTGGTGTCCAGAGTCAGGAGTGGTTGCAGGCTTTATGTGGTATACCAAGGGAGGAACAAGCAACAGCTTTGTCACTTAGACCTCCCGAGTAGAAAGTGGTCTCAGTTTCAGCTTCTAGCTCAGTCTTAAGTCTTCAGAAAGATACCAAGGCAGGAACCTAGGACCTATAAGAAACTTGCAGTTCTACCACTCAGAACCAACAGAGCTTCAAGGCTGGCTGATAGTTGCTAAGTCTAGCAGTAATATATTTTTGATTAGACCCAAATCCAAGTCAGGAATTTGCAGAGTTCAGATTAGGGGGGCATCAATCAGACTTTGTCCTGGATTAGACCATTTTGGGAACACTGAAAGCTTACAGGTCCCCAGCATGAGCTTTTCTCAAGATCCCAGAATAACATAATACTTGGTTGGTTGGCTGTTGTCCTTCATTCTTGAAGAGGACCAAAATGACATCATTGTGTGAGAGGCAAGTTACAGTGTCTGACTGTGACAGATCAGTCCAGTACAAGGTAGGAATGTTCTACCACAGGTCAGGCACAAATAGTCTAGGTGAGTATTTGCAGTAGATTCTCTAAATTTGTGCATCTTGTACTTCTTTTCTTTTCTTGGGGGGAAGGAAAGGCAATTGGGGTTAAGTGGCTTGCGCAAGGTCACACAGCTAATAAGTGTTAAGTGTCTGAGGCCAGATTTGAACTCAGGTCCTCTTGACTCAAGGGCAGAGACATTGAGAATGTCCTTATATTGCTTCTGACCAGCAGGTGAGTTCTTGCTCTGTGTGAGTTCTCCATAAAATAATCTTTTTAGCAAGCATATGTTTTGCATTCAAACAATGTGGCAAACTCATTGGAGTTATGCTCTCTGAAGTAGTTCAAATGCTTGGCAGTTTAGTTTGAGAAAGGACCCCAGTGTCTAGTGTCTTATCCCAGGTGATCTTCAGAATCCTCCTAGAACAATTCAAATGGAAGCAATTCAGTTTCTTGGCATGTCACTGGTAGACTGTCCAGGTTTCACAGACATACGACAATGAGGACAGCACAATGACTCTGTAGACTTTCAGTATGGTAGTCAGTCTAATAACTCTTCTCTCCCACACTTTCCTTTGGAGCCTCCCAAACACCGAGTTAGCTCTGGCAATGTGCATGTCAACCTTATTATCCTCATTATTGATATATATATATATATATATGTATATATATTCCTGGAAAGTACACTATCAAGGTAAGTGAACTTATCCACAGCATTCAAAATTCTCCATTTGCTATGGTTCTACATATGGTGGTGGCTGATGTTTTCTTGGTGTTAATTGTTAGGCCAAAATTAGCAAAAGCAGCAGAGAATCAATCCATACTTTGTTCATCTCATCTTTAGAGGCTGTATCTGCAAACAGAAAATATTGCACCAACACTCCTTCCACTTTGGTCTTGGCTTGTAGTCTTTTCAAGTTGAAGAATTTACCATCAGTGTCCTCACTGAAGGCATCTGACTACATAACTGAGAACATCATGCTAAAAAGCATGGGAGCTAAAAAGCACACAGCCTTGTTTCACTCCATTGGTGAATGGGAAGGCATGAGAGAATTATCCATTATCTAGAACCCAGAGAAGCATGCTGTCATGAAATTGATGTTCATTGCTGATGAACTTCTCCCAGCAACCAAATTTTGACATAATTTTTCCTTTGCCTTAATGACTAAAAGTATCAAAGGCCTTGTTGTGTACAGACTTCTGTTCTGCTCCTGGCATTTCTCCTGGAGTTGTTGGGCAGCAAACACCATCTTGACAGTTCCTTGATCCTTTCTGAAGCCATACTGGCTCTCAGGCAGGTGACCATCTTCTAGGTGAATGATCAGCCTATTAAGGAGAATGTTAGCAAGAATCTTACCAGCAAAGACTAAGAGAGAACCCTCCCTGTGACTGTCACAGGACAATCTATTCCTTTAGCTTTATAGAGATAGACAATGGAGGCATCCTTGGACTCCTGAATTATGACCTCTGCTTGCCATATAACCTGGAAAATTTCAGTCACCTTTTGTATAAACCCTCAACCTGGTTTAGTCCATTTGCTGAAATGGTTTACTGGGGTGTGGCTGCTATGCATGCTACATCTTCTTGGAGTCCTAGGTGAGAATTAAGTGGAACAGGTGGACACACCAAATGTGTAAAGCAGTCCTGAAAAGGACTCAACAGCCTTCATACCAGAGTTACTAGTCTTTCCTGAACACACCCTACACCTCAATACTTAACATAAGAAGAAAGCAGTAACAATAGAATCAGCACCAGGTGCTTTGCCACATGAGAGTATTGGAGCAGATTATTCTCATCTGCCCATTCAAAACTTCTTCTTCAGTTGGAACTTCACTTAGGGAGGGAAACAGTCAATAGTTTTGGTTGATGATGGTTGAGAATGCTATGGAAGTGTTCAATCCACCTCTCTAAGATCATGTCCTTATCATTAATCAATGTGGCTCCATCAGCACTGAGTAGTTGAGATGCACCATAGGTCTTTGGCCCATAAATAGTCTTTAGGGCATCATAAAAGTACTTCATTATCAACATAAGACTGAATTTCATCTGTCTTATTATAGAGCCAAGAATTTTGCATCTCTCTAAGCTTTGTCCTTTACTTTTGATAGAATTAAATGCTGCCTTCTTAGAGATGTATGAACTATCCTGCTGGTAAACCCTGTGATGTTTTCCTGTGAGTTGCAATCGAATTGTCATGAACCGGTCATTCATTCCTTTTGGTAGGCATACAAGTGTGTTGTCTAGATTAGTTTTGGTTGCAAAACCTCCACCAGCTTCATGGCGCTCTCTTTTACTGCAGTCATTCCAGAAGAACATGTATTCAGGACCAACTGTAGTAAACTTCACTTCATTCTCCAGCCTTGTTTCACTCAGGGCTATTTTTTGGATGTGATACCTGCTGAGTTCTCTTGCAACAAGAGCTATTCGTTTTTCTGGTCTACTAGGTTTTATGTTGTATATAAGTATGTGCACATTTCATGTGCCAATGGTGAGTGGAATCATCTTTGCAGATGTTTTTGTACATTTGGGGGGGGCTTCAATCATAGGTTGGGATCTCCTGCTTGCCATGATAATCAGGCCAGGTTTGGGTAAGCAGACAGTTTTGAGGGCACCTTTTTAGCTCCTTCTCATACCAGAAAGTGAAAAGTGTGATCTTTAAAATGCACTCAGATACCCTATACTGTGGCTTGTTGTGTAATAGTCCAAATGTCTAAAAAATGTACAATACTTTAATTACAACATATTTTATTGTTCAAAAAAGCTAATCACTATCTGAGTCTTCAGAGAGTCATAATCTTTGCTGGAGGAGAGTCTTGTTTGCCTTGATGTTGATGCCTCCTGACTGATCAGGGTGGTGGTTGCTGAACAAGGGGTGTCTGTAACAATTTCTTGAAATAAGACTGATTAATTTTGCTGTGTTGATTGACTCTTCCTTTCATGAAAAATTTCTCTGTAGCATGAGATGCTGTTTGATAGCATTTTACCCAAAGTAGAACTTCTTTCAAAATTGGAGTCAATCCTCTCAAACTCTGGCTACTGCTTTATCAGATAAATTTAACTAATATCACATAATATTCTTCATTTTCTCATGTAATAGGATAATAGGGAGAGAGATGGTGGAACAGCTGGTTGGTGGAGCAGTTAGAACACACACAACATTTATCAATTAAGTTTACTATCTTAAATGAATATGGTTCATGGTGCCCCAAAACAATTACAATAGTAACATTAAAGATTACTGGTTACAGATCACCATAACAGATATAATCATAATGAAAAGTTAGAAATATTGCAAGAATTACCAAAATGTGACAAAGACATGATGTGAGCACATATTGTTAGAAAAAAAATGGGGCTGAACAAAATGTGCTGAACACAGTAACCATATTTGATGATGATTGACTGTGAATGACTTGGTTATTCTCAGAAATACAATGATCCAAGACAATCCCAGAGGACTTATGATGAAAAATGCTATCCACCTCCAGAGAAAAAACTGATGGAGTCTGAATGCAAATCAAAACAAACTTTTTTTAAACTTATAGATTATTTAGTTTATTAAACCCCAATATTTTACAGATGAGAAAACAGACACATGCACCTGACTTCACATAGCTTTTGCTCCATCTAAAACAAAAAATTCAACTTCAAAATCTGGAACACTCTGCTTTTCTAATTATGTAATAGTGATTTAAAACAACTTATACATTGGTCAATACAGAATGACACAAATATTTTGTTATGTAGGAGGGTTTGTGGCATGGATATGTACTAATTGGGGTCTTCCCATACTGTTCTTAGACCTGTGTTTCAAGTTTTATGCCCCTCCAACCCCAAGGTATAAATTGTAGCCTTCTCACACCTTCTGTAAAGAACTTCTGCCAGTGGTTCTTTGCAAAACATACTTTTTAAACTTTATTTTTGGGGTTTTTTTTGGTATTTTCTTTCACAACATAACTAATGTGGAAATGTTTTGTCTGACTGCACATGTATAACCGATATCAAATTGCTTACCTTTTTAATAAGAGGGAAGGAGAGGATAGGAGGAAAAGAATTTGGAAATCAAAATTGAAAAAAAGTTTTAAAAATTTACATGTAATTGGAAAAAATAAAATATTAGTTAAAAAAATGAAGAGTAGGATGAAATGAGAGGCTCTGCTTCACTACTCCTCTTCCCTCCAAAGGGATTAGTTAGGAAAAGGGCACAGCAGGAGATTAAGGTTGAACTTGCACAGCAGGAGAATGAAGTCTTCTTCCCCATCAACTTTCCTCTTTCTCTTCCCTCAAATGACAGGTGTAATAGGAGATGGAAAGCCTAAAGTTTTCAAAGGATAGTTTTTTCTCTTTGCACCAGAGGTTCTCCACATCCCATCTGGGAAAATGGACTCCCAGTGGGAGGTGGAAGTTACTTTGTGCTGGCACAGATGGAGGTCATTGCTTTGAGGCAAATGGAAGATGCTTGTTCTGGCCTGTTGGCACCTTCCTTTAGGGGACAAGTCGAACCCAGGAGACTAAAGACATAAGGTTCATGGTCACAGGAACTCTTGGCCCCTCTTCTCACTTGTGGCTGGCCAGGAAGGAATAGCAGGAAATGGTAGATTCCCTAAATAGAAGGAAGTCTTTTGGGACTGACAGAAGATACCCAACCTGGTCTCTTTTTGTCTTCCTTCAGAGGACTTGCTATACTCAACAGGAGGCATATAAAGTTGTTTGTTCATCAGGTACCTTCCTTTTTTATTTTTTTTAAACATGACACTGGTCAAGCCCAACCCTAATGAGCACTTACAGTGTACTCAACTGATGAAATCCCCATATAGGCTTTAGTGCATGTACAGCTATGACTTTTTCTGGTCTACTAACTACAGGGTGAATAAACAGAGCTTCTGACTTGTAAATAAGAATGCAGAGGCAAATAAATTTTTCACATGAGCAACATGGCCTCTCTTTTTCAGCCTGAAGGATTTCAGGAATATATGTTGTAAGTGTCTGGATGGGGCCTTTAGTATTTTACCTGACCAACCATGTCCATTGGATTAGTTCTTTGCATCAGTTCTTACTTATTCTTAGGTGGAGTATTAGACTAGACTCTAACCTCATGAACTTCAAAACATCAGGGGAGGGAGTTTCCAGAGGTCTAGCAGCCAGATTTTGCCAACTGATAAGCCCCATGAGGACAAAGTCCTAAGCAACCTGCCTGACCCAGCATAGCAAAGAAAGAAAAGCAGTCAAAAGGGAGTGCTAGCAACTTAACCATTGGCTATGCCACATTTGGAAATGAACTTAGTGGGATGAATGTTTTGCAGTAACTGTTTTTAAGATGAACCCAGTCTTTCCAGGCACTTAAGATGGCATAAGAAAATGTCACCAGATGTTGTGTGGAAATACTTTGTAACATCTTACCTTGTTATATTTTCTCAGTATATATCTTTTTGTAAAAGGCAATTGATTTATATGGTTAAGTGATAGGAGAGCACTAATCACTGGAGGTTTTCAGTGAGGTAAGGGAGATATAATTGGCTATCCATACTGGAGAAAGCATACCAGAATGGGAACTTCAGTTAACAGCATTAGAAAATCATCCCAACTCCTATGGCATACTCCTAAAACCCTGGGGAAAAATGTAATCTTGCTCTTGCTGAATAGAATTGGGAAAAGGACCCCGTTTCTACAAAGCCTACACTTCACTCTCTTGTGGGAGATGTCCTATTCTAGGGTCAGAGCTATGTATATTTGTTTCTGAGGAATCCTAGGTGAAAGGGGAAGTGGAATAAACCACTGGTGATATTAATTCCTCCACTGAGAAGACAGGCAATGACAGAAGAATGAACCCAGGTGAATTGTAAGTGCAGGTAAAGGACAAAAGTTAGAGCAGTGGCCCCTGTGGCCTCAGTCAAGTGGTGTTTTAACAAGCCATTGTGCTCGATATGCTTTTGTACTTGCCATGTTCTCTTTCCTCATCTCCATTATATAGAATCTCTCTGCTCCCTCAAGACATAAGCAAGTCTCACTCTTTAAATGAAGCCTTTCCTAATCCCTTCAATTGTTAGTGCTCTATCAAACTACCCTGTATTTAATAACTTTTTAATATTTGTATTATTTATATTTATGTGTATTTATTGTCTCCCCCAATAGAAGTCTCTTACAGCAAGGACTGTATTATTCATCCTATTTGTAACCCCAGCACCTAACAGAGTGTCTAGAACACAGCAATATTTTAATAAGTATTTGTTGATTATGTCCCCTTCTTTCCATTTTCACAGTCATCACTTAGATAATTTCAGACCCTCCTCTCCTTTCACCTGGGCTACTGCAATAGTTTCTCTCCTCTTTCTAATCCATTCTCCATATGGTCAAAAAAATGTTCCTAGGGTGGCTAGGTGGCGTAGTGCTGGCCCTGGAGTCAGAAGGACCTGAGTTTGGATCCGGCCTCAGACACTTAACACACACAAACAAAAACCTAGCCGTGTGACCTTGGGCAAGTTACTTAACCCCAATTGCCCTCCAAAAGGCAAAAAAAAAAAAATGTTCCTAAAGCATAGGTGTGACCATATAATTTCTTTCTCTCTCTCTTTTTTTTTTTTTTTTGCTTTTTGGAGGGGGGAGGGCAGGGCAATTGGGGTTAAGTGACTTGCCCAAGGTCACATGGCTAGTGTTAAGTGTCTGAGACTGGATCTGAATTCAGGTCCTCCTAATTCCAGGGCCACTGCTCTATTCACTGTGCCACCTAGCCGCCCCTCATATAATTTTTCTTAAGAATTTCTCATTATTTTCCATGTTTTCCTAGCATTTTAAAAAAATGATGCAGCTTAGTATTTTTTTGATTCCTATCATTCCTGTATATTTGATTCCTATCATTCCCAATTTATTTCACATTACTCCCTTTCATGCATTCTGCATTTCATTGATGATGTTCTATTAATCATTCTCCCAACTTGGTTATTTTCTCCTTCATCTTCAACTTCCAC